>CM076574.1:462863829-463463829 GCA_034641835.2 Pinus albicaulis | reverse complement strand
TACCAATGATGTGGGTATCTTATGGAACATTTTGGTATGGCATTTGGGTTGAAGACTTATATCTCTGAGGAGTTGATTTTGTACACCATTGCATTTCCACATATAGTGTTATGAGTTGAACTTTTATGAACGATGTGGTTGCTTTGTTCAACATCCAAACGTGTCATTATGGTTATGAATTCATATTCCATAAGGAGTTAGTCTCGAGTTTGATCCATCACCCCAATGGTGGCCATGCATGACTACAACTCCATGGGTTTAATTTATATCAATGACATGAGTATCTTTTTGAATGCCCCAATGTTGTGTTTTGGTTAGGGACCCATAATCATATGTAGGTTTCGAGTTTGATTTCCTCGTAGTGCCTATGCATTGCTACAACTCCACATATAATGACATGGGTTAAATTTCTATCAATATTGATGGTACCTTGTCAAATGCCTCATTATAAGATTTTGGTTAAGGACAAATGCATCTCGTCTTGAGTTTGATCCCCCATGATGCTCACTCATACCTATAACTCCATGGATTTAATTTTACTGATAACATGGGTGCATTAGTTTGGCATTTTGGTTAAGGCCCTATATACATAGCTAGTCGATCTTAAATTTGAAGCTCTTGCAATAGTGCATGTGTCTTACTACGCTCCGTAGATTGAATTTTTACCAATGATATTGGTACCTTGCTAAACATTCTTGCTTAGCGTTTTGTTTAAGAACTGAGGTAGTCTTGAGACCTATGATTCATTTAATTAGTTGAACCATGCACATGAAGTATGTTGCCAATAGTAAGGCCATAAGGCACATGTTCAAATATGGTTAAGTTCCTCAGGATTACAAGTCATTGTTGTGGTTGGCAATTCGATCAACCTCCCTCTAGATATTCAAGGGAAGAAGGGGGGATCCTACAAGGTTTTCCTTGGGTTTTCCTTGGCACCAAAAGGTAGTTGGGCACAAATTTGATTCCCTTGTAATACCCTTGCATTGTTGCAACTCTATATATAATACCTGGGTTGATTTTTTAATGAAAATGATACCTCATCGATTAAGAATACATGTCCATAAGTAATTTATCTTGAGTTAATCAAATTTTTTATTTTTTCAAATGGAGGATCCTAGTGTTGGGTATGTGTTATATTATTTGCATCACTACCACCACAAAATGTACATTGCGTTGAGCATAGTGGGGGGGTCGCATATGTTTTTGGCGGTTTTCGACACAATTTTTTCCTTTAGCAGTTTTATGGCAAATGGTGGTTTATCCCATGGTTTCGTAGTTTCATTTAAGGAACTACAATTGTATTATTGGTTGCCCCCCAGACATCTCCATCAAAGTAGACCCAAGTTCTAGATTTGTAAATAACTTCATTTGGCACTAATATTGGGGTGTTGTTGTCATTGACTCGCTTGAAATGTTTAAGAATTGGTAGTGCTTAAGAAGCATATAGTTGTAGAGGGGCAAGAATACCTTAGAAGAGTCTTAAACTCATGGTTAGCCAAATCCCCCAAGAAACAATAAAAGGAAATGCTTTATACATCCTTGTCATAGGATTTTGTCACCAAACAATCAAAGCAAATATGTTTTTGGAGGTTTTCGACACAGTTTTTGCCTTTAGCAATTTTATGGCAAATGGTGGTTTATCCCATGGTTTCGTAGTTTCATTTAAGGAACTACAATTGTATTATTGGTTACCCCCCAGACATCTCCATCAAAGTAGACCCAAGTTCTAGATTTGTAAATAACTTCATTTGTCACTAATATTAGGGTGTTGCTCTCATTGACTTGCTTGAAATGTTTAAGAATTGGTAGTGCTTAAGAAGTATATAGTTGTAGAGGGGAAAGAATACCTTATAAGAGTCTTAAACTCATGGTTAGCCAAATCCCCCAAGGAACAATAAAAGGAAATTTTTTATACATCCTTGTCATAGGATTTTGTCACCAAACAATCAAAGCAAGCTCCACGTTATGACCCCACCATGGATTTCTCAAACTCAAAATAATAGCAATTTCCTTCCACAAAGAAACATCATATGAAAATGAATGAGAACATGTGAAATATCTTTATCACAATGTTGCATAATGAAAATCTATTGGAATCTTGCTAACTTCACCTTTTGCATGAAGTCCCATGAGGGGAGATTTGATTTATATCCAACCACATGTTTGTTTGTGTTGGCACACTATAATTGAACCTTTAGGCTTGGAAAAGGTTTACATGGGTAACCACAAACCTCTTTTGGTTGGAAACTGACCTTTTCCAACTGGAGGGGGCTCCCTCACTCGAAATAATGTCAAAATGTAAAAACAATAAGGCTTAAGGACATAAGACAAAGGCTAAATTTGTAAAGGTAAAATAGGATATAATGATGGTCGTTTTCAGACTTAGGAGGGAGGGGCACTGGGCATGGAACCATGATTCAAATTTTTACCCAAAATTATCATAACTTACATGAGACACTTATGAAAACATAAGGCAAGGCAAGTATAATTTCAAGTCATAACATTTGTCATAGCATAGTGAATGAGTTTTGAAAGTAACTTGAAAATATATAGATATCTAATCTCATGTAACAGAGCATTAAATGAATTTTGCAATGTATTTTTTTTTGACCAAATATCGAGAATAATATCGTAATGGAGCACCTAACTGAGAGTGAATTCCATCATAGTTTAGAAATGAAAACAATCATTCAAAGCATCAGCATAGATGAATTATGAAAATTGTTTAGAGCTAATTTAAAAGTGAAAATTTAACAAAGACAGAGATTAACATGCACATAAGAAGAGACACATAAACTTGAAATTCGTACCACAAGAATCTCTGGTCAAGTGGCAAATTCTCTGCACTATTAATTTTATTTCAACAAAACAAAACACACACACGAGCCTTCTCCCAAATTCGAACCCTCTTTCCATGTCTTGCTTAGTTTAAATACATTTAGGCAAAGTGAAAACCATAAACTAGATACCATGTATCTTTCATCCACAAAGAGGATCGAAACAAGTCAACTTATAAACATCAAGTTTTAAAGCTAAAACTACGATAAGGCTAAGATAAAAACAACAACATATTTTTTAAGAAAATCAACCTTATCTTATCTACCTATTTCATCCTTATCCATTCATCCTTGTCCTGGTCACCAGCACAACAATAGAAAGGTCCAAAATTAACTGAAAAACAAAACAAATGAATGATGAGTTGTGTAGTAGGCTCCAACTCAGCATAGTCACAGGTCGTACAGACTGAAACAAAGTTGATGGGTATGATTACGACTCTACTGAGTTGGAATAAGACCCACCAATACCTCTTTCCATGTGTACAGACCTCATAAATGCACAGTCGCTACTTGCAAAACAAATTTTTGGGTTTGATTGTCATTTCTCACTCCAAAAGAAAGCAATGTCCAACAATCCATCAGTTGTACCTTATGACTCCCAGCAAGCATCAAAATTCCAAAAATCCTCACAATTTTCCTCAAAAACAAGTAACCCTTGGTAACTGCAAAATGAGCCATTAGCTACACAAACTTAACTTTCAGTAAATGAAACAGAATATGGATCAAAATGAGACACCTAAACTACCTTCTTCTCCTCTTGCTAGATGAAGTTTTGGTCTCTTTGCTAGAGGTTGTTTTGATTTCCTTAGTTGGTTGTATTACTGTGGCCATTTTGCTAGATGATTGTTTGATATTCTTTAGTTGTCTCATGGCCCTTGCCAACTTTTGTTTCATTACCCTCAATCTTCTCCTCAAAATCAGGTTTCTTGTATAGTAACTCTTCAAATGTTTGTGTAGGGGAAGAGTACATTTCAAAACCACTTGAGCTCTCTTGAGTGTATTAGTAGCTTCTGCAACCTAAGTGTCAGCTTTCACAATGGTATCTTTGACATCCATTTTGAAACTTTTATTATCTTTTTTTTTTTGAATAACCTGTTGTTGACAATCTTCAATTACTTCAAACAACCTCTGATATTCCTTCCACTGATCAAACTCGGGTTTCTCTGTTGACTTAAATTTCTCCCTCATTTTCTCTTCCCATTTAGTTGTTGATCTTGTCATGGGCTTTCTTGGTTGCACCCTAGGTTCTCCTGTCTCCCCCACATCAATTACTTGCTTTCCTTTTCCCTGGGCTACTTTTCGTGTTGTGTGCCTAAGCTCCCTATTTTTCTTTATGCAAATAAGCAATCTTAAGATGAGATTTGGAAAGGTTGTCCTGCAACTTTGTGATTTAAAAATATTTGTCCTCCATCTGAACATCTTGTTCCTCCCCTATACCCTGTTTTGGAATATCTTCTAGGAAATCAATGGTTTGTTGAGGAGTTGGTTCCTCAATTAACTGCTTTGTAGATCTAGTCCTTGGCCTATGTAGAAATTATGCTTCTTCCTGTGCCACTTGAATATTTCCTTTCCCTTTATTAGTTGCACTCTTATCCCTCATTGGTTCTTTCACTGTCTCTTCAGCCTCAGGTTCTTCTTCATGTGCTTCCATTGGAGAAATATCTGCATGAGCCAGCAGATCTGAAGCTGACAAGAAGCCATCCCAAGACATCTTCCTTTTCTCCAACTCATGCAAAACTAACAATTTGATCAGTGAAAAGTGGAATAAACTAGGAAAGTGTTTATCTCCCTTAGACTAAACCCTTTCTGCCATCCTACCTAGGCTTTTGAATAGGTAATAGGGTAAGTTCAAGCTCCTCTTACCAGTGAAATGCATGAGAAATCTGATGTGATATGAATGCACCTTGTTAAAGTGGCCTTCACATGTGAGGAATCTTTGTATTACCTTTAACAATTGACTGTAGTGATTCAACAAGTAGCCTTGGAAATGTGGTGTCATATTTGTCCTTCCATTGAGGTTTTAAAAACTCTTTAAAATACGAGGCATTTAATTCCTTCCCTTTGAACCAACTCTCACCCTATAAAGAAATTATTGTACCTTGAGAAATAGTTTCCTCATACACTGTAAACTCCAGATTACCAATTTTTACCTTGTCCCTTCGAAGTCCATGGCAAACATGCTTGCAAGTTGAAAATGGTGGCCATGTGTCTGGACTTTCTCACAAAAGGATATGCACCTTGTTTGTTCAAATGCCACTCTAATGGCAGGGTCAGAGTTCCCCATGTCCAGGCTTCTAGGCTCAATATGAACCACTTCTCCTCCTTTTGTTTTACTTCTATTCCATGGGATTTCCATATGGCCTTTTGAAACCTATAACATAGAGTTCAACTATGTTTTCGTGGCACACCAATTATGTGGGGGAAAGGTCAACTGACAGCGCAATGGACAAACTAACAGCACAATGCAAAGGTGACTAATAGAGTTTTCACAATATTTAAATGAATTTGTTGTTTCGATGCCCTAGCAACTTTGTTACAATTCAATGTATGCGACGTATATGGAATGTGCCAACTATCATAAAATTCAACTAACATGATCATGTACAAACACACATCGACTCATATAAAGTGACACGTAAACCTTGAACGCTTCAAAATCTTCAACACACAAACTAATTGACACGCAGGGTATGCGCAAGGATTGTGCAGCAAATCCAGAAAAATTGTATCATTTAAGGTCTAACTGATTTTTCAAGGGAGAACCACAGCTGGAAAGGTATATTCCCTACATCAGACAACGAGAAAACTCGATTTGAAGCGGTGGGAGACCTCTACAAGGAGCTGGAGGCAGTTGCACAATGGTTGTGCAACTTTAGAACTTGTGCAGTTGTTGCATAGTAGTTTTCCCATAGTTGAAAAATACTTGTCTTCAAACCCCTATCAGACTTCTCTCGGCCTTATGTTGTGTAACTATCAATTTTTCACAAAGAAGAGCGTGAACTGTATAGTGGAGAGAGACTGAGGGAAGTATGAAAATAAATTTAAAAGTGCACTTATTGTTTTTTTTGGTCATGGGTATGAACTTAGGATAAAGGGTTATTATGGTTATTACGATCATAAAATATAAATGATGGTTATGAGTTGTGGAGAGGTGTACTAGAAATAATGATGAGAGGTGAGCTAAGGGGGGCCCCCCCCCGTGCATAAGATATTAAATGTAGGGGGTGTATGGAAGGGAGTATATGAAAGGTGTATAGAAATGAAAACGTATATGGTAGGGGTAAATAAGAGGGATCATGAGTTGTGAATGGTGGAATACGGCATGAACAATACTAACAACATACTCAACAAAACCTCAATAAATGAACCATACTTGTTTTATTCATGGTTCTGACCAATGATGCATAACCCTTGAACCCTAAATGACTTCACATGAGAAAATGACTTGATGACCTTCTCATATACTCAAACTCTCTCAAATTTTCTCGTCTTTAAGGACCCTCTATGAAAAACTTGTAATGACCCCAGACAGAAACTCTTTAGACTAGGACATCAGTAGTTCATAGGCTGAACAACTACACAATATCTCAAAATGAATAGAAGAGACAGACATTTGATCCCTAAACCCTATGACCCTAACATTGGATCCAATGGGGATGGTAGCCTCATACCGAGGTGCCAAGAACACCAATTACTAGTAGCTAACCATTGGGAGATGGATTCAAACACTAAAGACTGAAAATTAATTGACTGACTGACTTACATATGGCAACGGATCACTGAAACCTTAGGGCCTTCTCCTTGGGCTTCAAGTTCCAATGATAACCACCTACACTTGCAGTACTGAAAGTAAAATGATATGTACAATGGAGTGTTGGATCGACTGAATTTCAAGTGAGAAAATGTTTTAGCAACTCGCCATTGACAGGCCCTCCTCCAAGTGGTTCAGTTGTCAGATCTTCGAGCAAGTAGGCATTTTTTTGGCGAAAAGCAACAATTCTGAAGGGCCCCTTCCAAAAATTCTCAAATTTCCTGTGCTTTCCTTTCTCCTCATTCTTGGGATCCCATTTTAACATTATGTCTTCAATATGAAAATCATTTGCCTTAGTCCTCCTGTCATAAATCTTCTTAATCCGATCTTGTATCACCTGAGTGTTTCTGAAAACTTTTTCCCTAGTTTGTTGTAACTGGATCATTTAATTGATTCTTCTTTGTACATCATTGGGTCCTACTTTAGCTTCCTGTAGCAATTTCATCATCGTAACTCCTAATGAAGAAGGAAAGACAACATTTTCTCCATAAATTATCTAGAAAGGGGACATGCCTATTGATTTCTTAGTGCTCACCCAGTCGGCCCACAATGAATTCACCAACTTCTTTTGCCAATTCCTTTTGTTTTCTTGCAGCGTCTTTTTTATTATGTTGACCAAACTTTTGTAGGAAGACTCGACCAAACCATTACCCTGGGGGTAATAGGTTGTTGAGTGTCCAAGGGTAATGTTATACTTGTGATAGAAGGTAATGTTATACTTGTGACATAAATCCACCATTTTCCTTGATTTAAAAGCAGCAACATTGTCTGTAATGGTTTTCTAAGGGCATCCAAATCTAGAAAAAAAATTGCTTTCCAAAAATTGAATGATAAGCACATCTATAGCCTGCCTAGTCAAGACTACTTCAATCCACTTGGTGAAATAATTGGTTGCTGTCAAGATCCACTTATGTTGTCCAGATGAGGTCGAGTGTATTTCACCTATGAAATCAAGTCCCCAATGTTGAAAGGGTGACTCGACCTCAATAGGTTTCAAGTGCAGCGGGAGAAGCTTCTTCCTTCCTTCAAAAATTTGACATTCATGACAACTTGAAACCTTTTTATATACATTAGCGAACATCATTGACTAGTAAAAACTAGCTCTTAAGATCTTGTTAGCAGTGGTCTTCCAAAAATAAGTGACTTCCACAGTCCCCTCTATGAAACTCCTATATGGTTTTTTGCGCCTCATCTTCAAGTAAACAATTAAACAACATACCACTGGGATCTTTCTAATATAAAATTTATCTATGATACAAGACTTGACAAGTTTCAATTTAAGGAATCGAGCTTTAGTCTTAGTCAAACTTAGAGGGGCTTGCAAATGTTGCAACACATACAAAATGTTTGCATACCATGGAGAAATAACAAATATTTTTTATACCTATTAAACTGACCTTGAATCATCCTCTTCCGATAGAGTAGCCAAGAAATTAATCTCAAGTGTATGCAAATTTTATTCTATCATCATCTTCGCCAGTCCTTGCCCTTTAATCAACTTTGTGGGTTTAATTTCTACATCATATTCAAGTATCGAAGCAATCCACTTATCTCTCCTACCTTCAAATCATTTTGAGCGAGTGCGTCCTTTACCACAGAACTTGGTACATAGGCAATGATGTGTGAATGCATAATATACACCCGAAAATCCTTCAAGGCTTTCAACAAAGAAAAGCCCTGCTTTTCCATAATGTTGTATTTGAGGGCAGCATCACTGAGAGTCCTACTGAAGAATGCTATTGGCTGCTCTATACCTTGATGGTTCTTTTGCATCAGGAAAACTGTTATACTATGCTCTGAAGCAAATAAAAAAAAATATTGAAATTTTGAGTGTAATATGGAATGATAAGAATAGGAGCATGGGACAAGGCAAATTTTACCTCATTGAAATATTTTCTTGTTTCTTCAATCCACCTAACCTCGCTATCCTATTACAGCATGTCTGTAATTTCCCTTAAAAGCTTTGCTAAATTGTGGATGAACCTCCTTAAGAAGTTTATTGTCCCAATAAAATACTGAATCTCCTTCTTGTTTCTCAGAATGTCCATCTTTTGAATTACCTCTATTCTGCTAGGATCTATTCTAATTCCATTTTAGAAATTATATGTCCTAATAGTTTTCTTTCTTCCAACCCAAACAAAAAATTCTTGGGATTCAGAGAGATGCCATATTTTCTACATTTTTCAAACACGTCCCCTAGGTGTTGCAAATGATCCTCATCAGACTGTGAATATACAGTGATGTCATAAAAATATATTACCCAAAAAAATTTCCTTCTCTTCCGTAAAATCTATATCCACAACTCGTTGAAATGTAACTCCCGTATTCATCAAACTGAAAGGCATTTTGGCATACTTGAAGGTACCCCACGGTGTGTTAAATGCAGTCTTGTCTTGATCTTCTGGATGAACAAGAATCTGATTGTATCCCAAAAATCCATCCAGCAACGACATCCTCCTTGAACCTGCCACCTTTTGAATAATATGATCCATTTTGGGCAAGGGGTAGTTGTCCTTAAGAGATACCCTGCTCAAATTTCTAAAATCTACACACAACCTGATTTCTCCCGTCTTTTTTCTAACTGGCACTAAGTTAGATAACCACTTAGAAAATCTGAGAGGTACTATAATTCTAGCATCAAATAACTTCCTTGCCTCCTTTTCGATCAAAGGCATCAAAACAGGATTTGTCCTCTACAGCTTTTCCTGAATGGATTTTAGTCTTCTTTAGTCAAACAAACAATTTGCTCCCTATCACCGAAAAAATGGATTTGGTCTTCAAGTGCTTGTTCATCTTTCTCATCTTGACCTTGTGCATAATTCTACTAGAAAGGGGGTCTCACCTCCTACTATTGTTGTTTTGGACCATTTTGTTCCCTTTGCTTAATTTGGATTTGTGGCTACCTCCTAAAGTTTGGATTTTGAATATGTGGACCTCCTTGGGGTTCTCTAGTAACAACTCTATCAGAAAATGTTATATTTTCCATCATTTTCTCCATAGTCTTGACTAAGTTATCCAAATTTGAATCACATGATGAAGAAGGTTATTCATTTATGGTTAATTTCCTCTCTGATTTCATCTTAGACTTCTTCATCAGGAGGTTTTCCTCCACACTGACTGCATTTCTCTGCATGTCTTCGAGTGTTGCAGGGTTCCTTTCTCTAAGTTGGTATGCCATCTCTAGATCAAAACCACCAGGGTAATGGAGTAAGGCTAATCCGGGAGGGGGCATTATATCAACTGGAATGGGGTTATATACTTTGTTGAACCTTGTTGAAAATTCTTGAACTGATTCATCAGGATGTCTTTTTAAACTATCATACTCAGCAAGGATTTGCAAAGGATTCTTTTTTTCACCCCATATTGAAATGAAAGCATATTCAAGCTCTTTCTAAGTAGAAAATGTTCCATCTCTAACACTTTTAAACCATTTTTTCACCTCGGGGAAGCTTTGCGCAAACAACCTCATCTTCAAATCCTCATGATCGACCTCTTCAAGATCCACAAAATCATTGACCTTATCTACATGTTGTCTGGCAGTAGTTTCACCAGTGCCATCATACTGAGGGAGTCTTTGACCATAATTCAGAGGCAATTCATGTAACTGAGCACATAAAATCAAAGGGGCATACCCAGCTACCATGGTTGATGTTTGAGTGGATGATGAGCTTGTTGTAGTGTATGGATGGAAGAGAGGGTAGAAAAACATTTGGTTGAGTAGTGATTATGGTAGGTGATGCATAAACAACAGACGATATAGGAATTGAGCTGAGAGGTGGACTTAAAGAAATTGTATAATAAGATGGAGTAGATGTAGGCACAACAAATGAAGTAGAGGCTGCAAATGAGAGATGGATTGTATACTAGAAAATGGTTTCCTTTTCATCTGTTTGGTGCAACTTATTTACTAAACCCTTCAGATTTTGAAACTTATATAATACATTTCTATCAAACTCACTGACATCATACTTTGGAGATGAGATGTAGGGTCTCAATACTGATTCATCTATGACAATTTTGGAAACAAAATACTCATACTTTGTCCTAAAAAGAGAGTTTTCAAAAGGAAAATCGAACTCAATATCTTCAATTATAAACAATCCTTCAGGCATAGAGTAAGATCTTCCAAGGGGAATATTACTCCCTATACTTTCTTCGGATGTTGTCCTTTTCCTAAGCATCTTTTCAAGATTATTTACAATTTCAGGAGGGTTTGGATTGGGATTTTTCCTAGTGTATCTCCTTGAAACCATATTTCCTCACACAACTTCACATGCAACTGATCACAACACAGTTCAAGGTGATATTTCAACCTATTGATGCCTAGCAACTTGTCACCGACAGGGCTAGGCTATAGTTCTCAAAATGATACATCTTCCCAGGGAATATTTGACTCTCGTTCGCCGACAATGACACCAAAATGTTAGCACCCTGTAATTGAACCTCTAGGCTCTGAAAAGGTTTACAGGGGTAACCACAAACATCTTTTGGCTAGAAACTAACCTTTTCCAACCGGAAGGGGTTCCCTCACACGAAATAATGTCAAAATGTAAAATAATAAGGCTTAAGGACATAAGATAGAGGCCATATTTGTAAAGGTAAAATAAGATTTAATGATGGTGGTTTTCAGACTTAGGAGGAAGGTCACTGAGCATGGAACCATGATTTAGATTTTTGAACAAAATTATCAAAACTCACATGAGACACTTATGAAAACAGAGGCAAGGCAGGTATAATTTCAATTCATAACATCTGTCATAGCAAATGAATGAGTTTTGAAAGTAACTTGAAAATACAAAAAGATATCTAATCACATGTAACAAAGCATTAAATGAATTATGCAACATATATTTTTTGACCAAATACGAGAAGAATACTGTAATGGAGCACCTAAGTGAGGGTGAATTCCATCACAATTTATAAAGGAAAACAATCATTCAGAGCATCAACATAGATGAATTCTGAAAATTGTTTAAAGCCAATTTAAAAGTGAAAATTTAACAAAGACATATAGACTAACATGCACATAAGAAGAGACACGGGAACTTGAAATCCATACCACAATAATCTCTGGTCAAGTGGCAAATTCTCTACACTGATAATTTTATTTTAGCAAAACAAAACACACACACAAGCCTTATCCCAAATTCGAACCCTCTTTTCATGTCTTTCTTAGTTTAAATACATTTAGGCAAAGTGAAAAATCATAAACTACATGCAATGTATCTTTCATCCACTAAGAGGATCGAAACAAATCAACTTAGAAACATCAAGTTTTAAAGCTAAACCAAGTATAAGGCTAAGACAAAAACTACAACATCATTTTTAAGAAACTGAACCTTATCTTATATACTTATTTCATCCCTATCGTGATCACTAGCACAACAATAGAAAGGTCCAAAACTAACTTAAAAACAAAATAGTTGAATGATGAGTTGTGCAGTAGGCTCCAACCCAACATAGTCACAGGCCGTATAGATTGAAACTGAGTTAATGGGTATGATGATGATGCTGCTAAGGTGGAGTAGGACCCACCAAATGCCTCTTTCCACGTGTGCAAACCTCAAAATTTCCCAGTCACCAGTTACACAACAAGACTTCAAATTTTTGGTTTTGATTGTCATTTCCTGCTCCAAAACAAATAAATGTCCAACAATCCATCACCTGTACCTTATGACTCCAATCAAGCATCAAAATTCAAAAAATCCTCACAATTTTCCTAAAAAAAAGTAACCATTGGTAACTGCAAAATGAGCCATTAGATACACAAATTGAACTTTCAACAAATGAGACAGAATGTGTGATCAAAATGAGACACCTAAATTACCTTTTTCTCTTCTTGTTGGATGAAGGTTTGGTCTCTTTGTTGGAGGTTGTTTTGATTTCCTTAGTTGGTTGTATTACTGTGAGTAGATTGCTAGGTGACTGTTTGATCTTCTTTAGTTTTCTCCTGGCACTTGCCAACTCTTTTTTCATTACCCTCAATCTTCTCCTCAAAATCAGGCTTCTTGTATAATAACTCTTCATCTGTTTGTATAGGGGAAGAGTCCATTTCAAAACCACTTGAGCCCTCTTGAGTGTATTAGTAGCTTTTGCAACCCAAGTGTCATCTTTCACAATGGTATCTTTGACATCCCTTTTGAAAATTTAATTGTCTTTTATTATTTGAATAGCCTGTTGTTGACAATATTCAATTCCTTCAAACAACCTCTGATATTCCTTCCACTGATCAAACCTTGGTTTCTCGATTAACTAAAAGCTCTCCCTCGCTTCTCTTTCCATTTAGTTGTTGATCTTGTCTTGAGATTTCTTGGTTGCACCATGGGTTCTCCTATCTCCTCCACATCAATTACTTGCTTTCCTTTTTCCTGGGCTACTTTCCCTGTTGTGTGCTTAAGCTCCCAGTTTTCTTTCTGCAAATAAGCAATCTTAAGATGGGCTTTAGAAAGGTTGTCCTTCAACATTGTGATTTCAATATCTTTGTCCTCCATATGAATATCTCGTTCCTCCCGTGTACCCTGTTCTAGCATATCTTATGAGAAATCAATAGTATATCGAGGAGTTGGCTCCTCAATGATCTGATTTGTAGAATATATAGCCCTTGGCCTATGTAGAAATTGTGCTTCTTCTCGTGCCACTTGAATATTGCTTTTACCTTTATTGGTTGTTCTATTATCCCTCACTCATTCCTTCACTGTCTCTTCAGCCTCAGGTTCTTATTCATGTGCTTCCATTGGAGAAATGTCTACATGAGCCAACAGACTTGAAGTCGACAAGAAGCCATCCCAAGGCATCTTCCTTTTCTCCAGATCATGCGAAACTAATAATTTGATCAATGAAATGTGGAATAAACTAGGAAAGTGTTTATATCCTTTAGACTGAACCCTTTCAACCATATTACCTAGGCTTTTGAAAAGGTAACAAGGTAAGTTAAAGCTCCTCTTACCAGTGAAATGCATGAGCAATATGATATGATACTGATACACCTTGCTAAAGCAGCCTTCACATGTGAAGTATCTATGTATTACCTTTAACAATTGACTGTAGTGATTCAACAAGTAGCTCCTTGGAAATGTGGTGTCATATTTGGACTTACATTAGGTTTTACAAACTCTTTAAAATGTGAGGTATCTAATTCCTTCCCTTTGAACCAACTCTCACCCTATAAAGGAAATTTTGTAGCTTGAGAAGTAGTTTCCTCGGACACTGTAAACTCCAGATTACCAATTTTGACCTTGTCACCTTTGAAGTTCATGACAAACATGCTTGCAATTTGAAAATGGTGACCCTGTGTCTATTCTTTCTCGCAAAAGTATATGTACCATGTTTTTTCAAATGGCACTCTAATGGCAAAGTCATAGTTCACGATGTCAAACTTCTAAGCTCAATACGAACCACTTCTCCTTCTTTTGTTTTACTTCTATTCCCTGGGTTTTCCATTTGGCCTTTTGAACCTACATCATAGAGTTCAACTATGTTTTCGTGGCACACCAATTATGTGGGGGAAAGGTCAACTGACAACACAATGGACAAATTGACAGCGCAATGCAAAGGTGACTAATAGAGTTTTTCACAAGATTTAAATGAATTTGTTGTTTCGATGCCCTGTAAAATTTGTTATAATTCGATGTATGTGATGTATATGGAATGTGCCAACTATCATGAAATTCAACTAACATACTCATGTAAAGATACACATTGAATCATATAAAGTGACACACAAACCTTGAATGCTTCAAAATCTTCAAACACAGACTAATTGACACACAAGGTCTTCACAACGATTGTGCAACAAACACAGACAAACTGTATCACTCAAGGTCTAACTAATTTTTTAAGGGATAAATACAACTGAAAAGGTATATCCCCTACCTTGGACAACGAGAAAACCTGATTTGAAGTGGTGGGAGAACTCTGTAAGGAGTTGGAGGCAGTTGCGCAATGATTGTGCAGCTTCAAAACTTGTGCAGTTGTTGCATAACAGTTTTCCCAAAGTTGAAAAATACTTGTCTTCGAACCCCTGTCAGACTGCTCTCGGCCTTGTGTTGTGTAATTGTCAATTTTTCACAGAGAAGAGCGCAAACTGTATAGTGGAGAGAGAATGAGGTTTGTATGAAAATAATTTTAAAAGCGCACCTCTTTTTTTGTTTGGTCATGGGTATGAAATTATGATAAAGGGCTATTATGGTTTTTATGATCATAAAATATAAATGATGGTTATGAGTTCTGGAGAAAGTATAGTATCAATAATGATGAGAGGTGAGCTACGGAGGTGGGTGTGCATATGATGTTAAATGTAGGGGGTATATGGAAGGGAGTATATGAAATAGGGTATATGAAAGGAGTATAGAAATGAAAAAGTATATGGTAGGGGTAAATAAAAGGGACCATGAGTTGTGATTGGTGGAATAGGGCATGAACAATACTAACAACATACTCAACATAACCTTAATAAATGAACCAAACTTGTTTTCTTCATGGTTCTGACTAGTGATACATAACCCTTGAACCCTAAATGACTTTACATGAGCAAATGATTTGATGACCTTCTCATAGACTTAGACTCTCTTAAATTTTCTCTTGTATTGAAGGACAATTTATGAAAAACTTGTAGTGACCCTAGACAATAACTATTTAGACTCTGACAACAACAATGCATAGTCTAAACAACTACACAAAATCTCAAAATGAATAGAAGAGACAAAGACATTTGATCCCTAAACCCTAGGACCCTAACAATTTGTTTGTTTTGTTCTTTTTCTTAAGTGGACACTTGAATTTCCAAACCCTTTATAACACCACATCTGATTTCGGGGCAAGCCTTCCTCCCTAAGAACTTTATAACCTAATTTTGGCGTATACCTACCATCAACATTATCATTGGACCAAATAAGGTCATATTCATCTTATCTCATCCCAACATGACTACTTTTTATAGCATGGTAGTAATTATTTCAAAACAAATCCCATACTTAAAGCATCATACCATTCATGAGTCATAATAGTTATTCCTTTTTAATCAAAAAAAGTATTTGTATTATTTATTTTGGTGTCGAGTCCACAATAAATACATCAAGCATTATAGAGCTAATTTATCAAAATTTATAATTGTTTTCTCCGTTCTAATAGGAATACACAATTTTATCAAGGATAATATATTTGAGCAATAAAAAGAGGGGTTTTGCAAGTGAATACCTTACAAAACTAACCCAACGAAACACAAAATTTACGACATATAATGGTACTAGGGATTGTTTTTAATAGACTTAATCCACCATTAGGGAATTATAGCAGACCTGATTTAGCCATTAATCTTTAATTTACACCCCTCATTAAACAACTCTATCATACAGTGTTATATTTTCCATCATTTTCTCCATAGTCTTGACTAACTATTGTCTAGGTAAATCCTCTCTGCAAATAGAGACAATCCCTCTAGCCCTAGGGTGGGTCTAGCAACAAGGGGAACACGCTAATACCTAATTTCCTAGATTATAAATGAAACATAGATCGAAGGAGATGGCCTACCTCGATATGATGCTGCGATGTTGCTCATCGTCGAAGCTCCTTGGTCCTTTGCTTTTCCAAACTTGATCTTCGCTACTACCATTTTTCAATTACATGCACAAGTGACCAAGAAACAACAAGAAAACATAAAAGTGCAACATGCATATACAATATAGCCTATCTAACTCATCAAGGAATGAAGAATTCTTATCACGAATCATGAACAAGAATGGAAAATAAATATCAATTGTATCATATTATTAATAAAAGAGGAGTTACAACTTGCGCCTTGATGTCGAAGCTCTCCTTCGGTGGGCCTAAATCCGGGCACGTCTCCAAATCACTCATTTTCAACTCAGTGTGAGAAGGCTAAGGGTGTCAACTCTCTCCTTCAAAGCTTATGACAATCTTCAAACCTCTCTCTTCTATGCTCTTCTATTATGTTCTAACTAGCAGAGGCATTGGAGGGTGATCAATTTCTAGAGATGGAGAAGGGGACATGGATCCACTTAAGGTGGGAAAATGGCTTATCTCTTTGGGAGGTTCCTCTTTTTTAGGAACAAGAGGCCCAAGGGAGGAAGCTACCATATCCTGATCAACAAACATCCAGCTCTCCACTCTCGAAGCTTCATGCCATGAAGCTCCATTTCCATTTAAAAAAAAAATCTTTTAGAAGTAGATCGGCGCAGGTGTGAGGTCCATACTAGCGCTGATCGCCGCTACTCACAAGCTTAGGATGGGTCATCGGCGCTGGTGAGACATAGAAGGGTCGCGCTACTCCAAATAAGTAGGTTCTTAGGGAGCTACTCCATGAATTATCAAAAGGGAGTTTGTTCTTCAGACTGTAAGGGATGAAATGACATATTTTCATGATGGAAAAAGTACACAGGGATCATTCTTAGGATCCTCCAAGATTTGGGAACAGGGAGTACAGGGACAATGACAAAATTTTGTGTAACAAATGTCCACTAAGGCATGAAGGAAAAACGAGAGTGAGGGGTGAAATGCTTTACGATAATGTGCCAAGATCAACACGCCGCTGTCAGAAAACCTACGAATCAAGCACATATATAGAACTGAAATATCTGATGTAAATACATGAGTATAAGGCATGGACGCAGTCATCCATAAAAGAGATCATGTAATAATGTCCGCGGTATGGTCACAACCATCTAGCAATAAAAAGGATCATAAATATGGACTCATGTATGGTCATAGCCATCCGTTAAAAAGAGTCATGTATACAGTCATGAATAACTCATATCGCCCCTCAACTTGGATGTTATCAAACAAAATCTAGGGTCTTGCACTCCATTACGACCCAATCAAGTACAAATTCAGGCATTTGAATGAGTGATTTGAAGTCGAACAAGCAATAAAATCGTCTGATTACCAATCAATGATGTAAATTGTTAACATGCACGAGAGAGACCACTAATAATGACGATGGCCCTCAAGGTACTAGCAGTGTAATCCACGAGATGTGAATAAGGAATTGAAGTCAAACACTCATGGAATCATTCGATCAAAGGTCAATGAGGTGAACTTGTCGTCAAATGCGAAAAACCTGCCATTAAGGAATGCATGCTCTAAGATACTGAAAGGATTCTCTAGACCAACTTCCCGAATAATGAGTTGAAGTCGACATGAAGCGATCTGTCGAAGGAGGGCCATGATTTATCCCACGTCATCGAGACAAAACAGAGGAACAATATGGTTGTGAATCAAGACTAAATAGAGAATCAGGTAATGAAAAACTGCAGAAGGAATTTCTCTTGAACATATCAACGACACGACTCTGGAGTTTGGCAGTATTTGACTCAAATGAAATCATAGGTCATGTTGACAAGATTTCCCAAACCCATGGAAGCAAAGTGACGAATGTATGATATCCCCAACCTAACACGAACTGCAGTTAAGTGTCATGTTTAAGGGCGACATAGTGCCGACACAACTGATAAATACTTCCATTCCACCCCCCCTCCATTTATGGCGTGCACGCAAACTGCTTTTGAATACAAGCTTGAAGGGGATAACATATGCTTGTCGTAAAAGTTTTTCCTTTGGAAAAATCCATCCTAGTACATTTTATGAGCCTTAGGAAGGAGGAATTCGGTAGCATCATGATGACGAGTCCAATGTTAAATTTTAACGAGCCTGACAAGGTGAAACTCGATGCCTTTTCATGTTTAGAGTCTGAAAAGAGGCTGAGAAGAAAACTCCATAGGGCCCTTTTCGTAAATAGTCCCTTGAATCCGAAAAGGTAGAAAACAAAGTTCGAGAGAACCTCTTAGTCAGGATTAACTAAGGTAGTCCTTTTTTCGTAAATAATTTATCCCAGCCCGAAAAAGGGGTAAATGTATACTAGATAAACGAAATTTTGGTTACTTTAACGAGTTCAAAACGACAAATACTTGGTAATATTTTCATTTTTCGAGAGTCGGAAAAGAGCTTAAGGATGACTCCAAGGGGGTGATTTTTTCATTTATTTTTACCGAGTCTGAAAAAGTAATAAATTAGAACTCATTCTCTTATCATACGTCAAAAATTTTACCCTGTTCCTGCACAAGAGTGAACACATTATCTGTTTTCAAGGAAAAATAATTAAATATTGAAAAAACCCTAAACAATGACTCAAACATTTATAAAAATAAAAAAGTAAAAAACAGTCATGATTTTTCTGTCGACGTTTCGAGTCTAAATCAAGACTCGTCATCAGGACCAACCTGCAAAGAAGAGAGTAGATTAGGTTAAATAAATAGAGGGAAAAGGGTTGAAAGGCAAAAAGAGTCAACCAATTTCTACTAATTTATTAAAGGTTAATTTATTTTTTATTAATTATTTATTTTCTTATGTTAGTTATTAATATATCTTTTCACGAATTAAATAATGATGAAATGGAGGTTTTGAGCAAAGGGCTCAATTTTGGGTATAGCTCCTAATCGAATTCCGAATGAAGAGATTATTTGCGATATTGAGGATGGCATTATATCTCTCAATGATGAAGACAAGGACCTTTTAACACAAGAGTGCGCCATTATCCTAAAAAAGGCCAAGCCTCCTAAGAGAAATTTAAGTAAGGAACAATTGAGAGCCCTAAAAAACCTAAGATGTAATGATAAAATTGTTATTTTAAAAGTAGACAAAGGAGGTGCCACGGTGGTGATGGACAAAGAAGAGTACAACAATAAAATGAGAGTTCACCTACATAATAGTGGAAGCTATAAAAAACTTAATGAGAACCCCATTTCCAAAGTTATAAAAAAGTTTTAAAAAGCCATTAAGGAGTCTAATCTTGATGAAAAATTAAAGAAGCGACTATACCCGGAAGGTGAAATCGTGCCTCGCATTTATGGTACCCCAAAAATCCATAAGGTTGGAGCCCCTTTACGACCCATCGTTAACACTATAGGTGCACCAACATATGAATTAGCCAAATTTGTAGTTGGTACCCTCGCCCCTCTCGTTGTTAAAACTAGTTCATTCATTAGAGACTCCAACCATTATGTGGATTTAATTAAAAAAGCTAAGCTGGATCCTGGAGACAAAACTTTTAGCTTTGATGTTGTCCAACTTTACTAAAATCCCGCTGGATGAAGCCGTCCAGGTAGTGAAAGAAATCGCAGACCCACGGACTGCAATGCTTGCTGAAATATGTCTCCGCTCCACCTTCTTCACCTTCCAAGGAGAAATATTTGAACAAACATCTGGAGTGGCTATGGGATCTCCATTGTCACCTATAATAGCAAACCTCTTCATGGAAAATTTTGAAAAAGAAAGCTCTGGACTCTTACTCATTGAAACCTAAATTTTGGATAAGATTCGTGGATGACACCAATGTCAATTGGCCGCATGGAGAGGAGGAATTAAAAAAATTCCTAGACCACCTTAATAGCATATCCAAAGATATCCAGTTCACAATGGAAGGTGAAGAAAACAACTGCATACCATTCCTTGACATTCTCCTCTCTAGAAATGATGACGGATCCCTTGGGCACAAAGTGTTCAGAAATAAATCACACACTGACAATTATCTTCATGTTGATTCAGACCACTACCCTGCCCAGAAGACAGGGGTTCTGCTGACTCTTTTAACACGGGCTTTCAGAATATCTGACAATACTCATGTTGAAGAAGAAATTGAACATCTAAGAAAATCTTTCATAAACTTGGGATACAATAATAGAGACATCAACAAAGCTATTCAAAGAGCTAGATCCATAAATGAAAGAAGTACAACTGACAATTCCCCTATAGCAAAAGCATACCTTCCCTATATTCAAGGAGTCACGGACAAGATAGCCAAAGGTCTAGCTATGAAGGACATTAGAGCATCCTTCAAACCTCTATCGATAATCAGACAAAGGATGAAATCAGTCAAAGACGACCCCGACCACCTCCAACAAGATTACCCAAACCCATGGAGGCAAAAATGACAAAATGAGATGTCCCCAAACCGACACGAATGCAGATGAGTGTCATGTTCAAGAATGACATACTTCCGACACAACTGAGAACTGGTTCCATTTTCCCCCACCATTGTTGGCGAGTACCAAGCAATGGACAATTATTTTTTAAAACAAGCTTAAAGGGGATAGCATATGCTTGTCATGTAAGTTTGTTCTTCGGACAAATCCATCCTAGTACATTTTATGAGCCCTAGGAAGGAGGAACTTGGTTACGTCATGGTGACGATTTCCGATGTAATTTAGTTTTTAATGAGTCTGAAAAAGGAATAACTCGGCATATTTTCATGTTTAAAGAGTTTGAAAAGAAGCGGAAAAGAAAACTCCAATAGGTCCCTTTTCGTAGGTAGTCTCACAAATTCGAAAAGGTAGAAAACTATGTCTGAGAGAACCTCTTAGTCGCGATATGCTAAGGCATTCACTTTTCGTAAATAATCCATCCCAACCCGAAAAAGGGATAAACATATACTGGATAGATATCATTACGCATCCTTTTAACAAGTTCAAAATGACAAGAGTCTCGGCAATCTTTTCAATTTTCGAGAGTCATAAAAGAGCTAAAAGATGACTCTAGGAGTGACTTTTTCGTGTTTTTACCGAGTCCAAAAAAGTATAAAATACAAATCGTCACTTCATCATCGTCACGTTAAGGATCTGACTCTGCACAAGAGATGGACGTAAAACCCATTTTTCAAAATAAAATAGAAAAATAATTGAAAATATGCTTCAAAACCTAATTAGAGTTCTGAAAAGTTTATAAAATGCCAAAAATGGTAAAAATTAAATTACTTTTCACTTTTACCTCTTGTGAGTAGTTTTTACCCTTTTTCACTGTGATTTTGCAGAGATGATAGCGGACAATCCAAAAGGCCAATCGTGAATCTGTCTGTTCCAGGTAAGAACTCATATCCTTCCCTTCATTTTGATATAATTTTCATTGTCTGCAACCCATTTTGTAGATATATGGGGGATTTTTTGTGTAAATTAGGGCGTGGCGGTCGGCGCGGGTTTCGGGCACGGACTCGCGCCAACCTGCCTTAAAATCAAATGGGAGCACGCCACTTGGCGCGACTGTTTTTAAAAAAGTCACACCAACCGCAGCCGTGATATTTAGCTTGTAATTCCAACAAGTAAGCCCATTTTAAACACTTCAAAAGCAAATTACTTGACTAATGACAACCATATGGATGTTTTCGCAGGTGTGAAAGAACAAAATGGTGATTGAATGGAAAGAATGAGAGCATAATGAAGAAGGTGAGGAAACCATGGGCAATGTGAGATGCATGGACGTTCTCAGGGACTACGGGCTCAAGAAATTCTTCATGGCACCATGTATCAGAGCTCAACCAGATCTATTGCAGTACTTGATCAGTGTCTAGGACATTGATCAAGAAAGATTCATTATTCATGATCAAGAACTCGAGATTGAGGTCTCGAATGTTTATTTCATAATTGGATTGTCGCGAAGGGGGGCAGTACCAATCCTAACAGGTATCCGGCCCACAATGGAAAACATGAGCATGGTTATTGACAGAGTGTGCCAAGGAGCATGGAAAGGATCCAAAAGTGGGAAGGTGGATATCCAAACCATTCCTGATCTGGCACTCAGAGTAGTGCAGCACACCATAACGTGAGTTGCTGGAGTTCACGCTTCGCATGAGGCCACAAAAACACAGTTACTTCTTGCAGTAGATTTCATGGAACCAACACTCTACAACTGGGCAGAGGCGGTAACAATCAACATAAAATGCCAGCTTACAAAATGCAAGAATGGTAAGCTCAAGAAGTTCGGCTATGGGTCCATCTTGGTACCATTCATATTGGAACGGTTACCAATTTTCCAACGTCATGTGGTGATATTTCCGACACCACTAGCCCAGGAGCCACGGATGGTTCGTTGGACGGCTTTGATGCCAAGATCAGGAGGCGGTCAACAAATGTCTTAGAGACCCGAGTTCTGTGAGTGGCTCCACCGACAGCTAATTGTCGTGGAGTACTGGCCCTATTCTAGCACGAATTTTACCAGCGATGCAGATCTCCCACTCCCAGCAGGAGAAGATTGGGATGAAGCATTGGGTAAGACTCATTCTTTATTTTGATGAGTGTATATATATATATATATATATATATATATATATATATATATATATATATATATATATATATATTTTAATGCATGTTCTGACAAAAATCCATGTATTTTGAGATGTTAGCCAAGAAAGACCTGCAGGCATGTCGCTAATAGCACAGAGGATTCCTCATGATAATGATGTGGCCCCTCATGGTGAGGGAGGCGAGGAAGAGGAAATCACATGCAACTTGGAGGGAATCTCTCGTGCGATCCCTGACTATGCGAGATTCGATGATGTTCCTCGTGCATACCAGAGACACGCCGCAGGGGTGTCAAACCGTGTTCACTGCTTATTGAGGCAGCTCGTACGGGGCAGTGACGTGCTATCATGAGCGTCACATCGACTAGACACCTAGGCTTCTATTTCCATATATTTTACGAGAGACATGATGTCTTAGGATGTAACCAAAACATACATATTTTTTGAACTTATGATGCACATGGATGCAAGCATATAATATATATATATATATATATATATATATATATATATATATATATATATATATATATATATATATATATATATATATATACACACATCTATTTTCTTGTATGGATCTTGTCATGTGATGATAATGTTTTAAAAATTACACAAATGTCTATCTAATACAATATTGGCTACCGTATCAGTTAACGCATTCATTTGTCTAGGAATATGTTGATATGTAATGTAATAAAAATGTCTTTCTAGTAAATGAACATGCAAATACAACCTTGAGATGTGAGGATTTATAACAGAATAATGCCCATTAAGTTGAAGAACAACAAGGTGTGAGTCTAGGTTAACAATCAATGCATGAATGTTGAGAGCAATGGCCTCGGTTAATAGTTCAATAACAACACTATATTCAACGACATTGTTTGTGGTTCGTCCTAGACAGATACCTTGAAGGTCTATCAACTCACCAGTAGGATCATAAATCACCCAGGCTACATAAGACAGGTTCTGGGTACTACGAGAGGCACCATCCACGAAACCAACTTAAGGAGTAATAGACATATGCACAATAAGTAATGACCCAATAAGCAGGAACACGCTCACAAAGCACACCAAGCCAAAAATGTACAAAAAATGAAAGCACATCTATGTACAAAAAGAAACATGCACGAGAAACTCATGCATAATATTTTTTAAGATACAGCGCATTTCTAGGCTGATCCAAAGGATAACCTTCATAATCAATAAGCTCATAAGCCCCGTTCTGCAAAACGCGCTTAACAATGTAAAGCCCATGCCACATGGGTTGGAATTTTCTTGCCCCTAGCTTATCGTGAGCTTGGTCGTACAGGAGGATGAGGTCTCCTTCTATAAAGGAACGAGGGGAAACTGACTGGTCAAAATGAGCTTTGTCCCGCTTCTTCTGTGCTTCTATGACAAGAGCAGCAAAGCGGCAAGTTTCATCAAGCCTTTCTAAATATAGAAGACACTCTTCTTCTGGCGAAGTACTAGGCAACAATTCAATAGCTATTTTGAGAGAAGGAATTTCACATTCAATCGAAAGGGTAGCTTCCAAACCATAGACAAGCTAGAATGGAGTGAATCCAGTCGCATCCTTCACTAAGGTTCAGTAAGCCCAGAGAGCTGAAAACAACATGAGATGCCAATTTCACTTATGCATCCCAATCGTACGTTGAAGCATAGTGACAATAACTTTGTTCACGGCTTCAACCTGGCCATTGGCCTAAGGGTAGTATGGCGTTGAGCTGTCATGATGCAGACCTAGCTTGGAAGTCAACTTAGCCACCAAGTAATGCCGAAATTGGGAACCATGATCGGTAACAATGGCTTGAGGGACACCAAACATAGTAATAACATGATTTAATAGAAATTGTGTGGTTGTCTTACTGTCAGCTATAAGTGTAGGCATTGCTTCAACCCATTTTGTGAAGTAGTCTGCGGCTACGATAATATAAGCATTCCCCCCGCCGAGTGAGGGTTACACGTCATGAAATCGATGCCCCACTTCGCAAAGGGACAAACGGTAATGACAGGGTGAAGATGGGAAGGTGGCGCACACATCTTGTGCTAATAAATCTAGCAATCATGGCACTTACGGAAAACAAATAATGCAATATTTAAAGATGGTGGGCCAGAAATACCCAGCACGAATAATATTATGTGCAGTAGCATATCCAGACATGTGACCGCCATAGGCACCATTGTGACAATCATTCAGGACCTTTTCAGCCTCCTCGAGAGTCAAACACCAGCGGAGAATGGAATCAACTCCGATGCGGTAGAGTGTATCTCTGACTATGCGATAAGGTTGCGAATGATGGCGGATGCGTCGACAAGCATCCTTCGTTAACTCAAATCGGAAGGTGGAAGTCTAAAGATATACGATGATATCATAGTACCAAGGATCGAGGGTACTAATAAGAAAAAGCGCGTCGTCCGGAATGCGTTCCTCAGAACTAGAAGGAGCAGAATCGGAAGGGAGAGAGCATATCAAATCGACAAAGACCAGTGACTTCTTCGACTTGGTGGTAGTGAACTCCAAATCGAACTCTTGGAGGATAACAATCCATTTCGAGTATTTTCCCCCCCAGCAATTTATGAGTCAAGATGTAAGTCATAGGGTTGCAATCAAAAGTCACAGTCACTGTGTGCAACATAATATAGTGACAAAAACGTTGAACAACAGCCAATGCCAACTTCTTGACATGTGCATAATGCATTTCGGTATCGAGAAGATTGCAAGTTAGATAATAAATGACATGCTCGTGACCATCATCATCGTCTTGTACCAAAACCATGGAGATCGTGCTAAACGCAGTAGCCAAATAGAGAGAGTAATCGCGATGATAATTTGGAGGACGCAATAGAGGAGCATTGACCAGCAACATCTTCAGTGCATCGAAAGAATTTTGGGCAATCTCATCCTAGAGGAATGGGATGCCTTATTTCAGTAATCGCGTAAATCCTTTGGCCACTTCAGCATAGTTAGGTATAAAACGACGCAGGAAGTTATCTTTCCCCTGCAGATTCTATAGCTGATGTAAGGAGGAAGGAGAGGGGATATTAACAATAGCTTCAACTTTGATTGGCTCAAGACGAATTCCGTCTTTAGAGACGATAAACCCTACGAGTCTATCGAAGTCAATGCAGAAGACACACTTATGTAGATTGATCCAGATGTTATAGTGTCGACAGCGAAGAAAAATCTAACATAGATGATCAAGATGGTCTTTACGCTTAGCCGAATGAGCCAAAAGGTCATCCAGATAATGCTGAACAATGTGCTTGATATCATGGAAGTCATATGACATTTCTCGATGAAATGTAGCCCCAACATTTTTAAGACCGAAAGGGACCTTCTTATAGGCGAAATTACCCCAAGGACAGATAAAGGCGGTCTTATGTTGATCGGCCAAAAGAATGTTAATCAAGTTATACCATGAAACCCAACACATTCATCAATGATCTGATCAATAAAAGGAGTGGGATAATTATCCTTAGGGCAAGCACGGTTGATATCACGGTAATAAACACAGACATGAATAGTCCCCTGCTTCTTATTTACATGAACGATATTGGAAACCCATTCTGTCAAGGTAATCGGATAAATAAAACCAGTTTTAAGAAGTTTTTCAACTTCTTCCTTAATAACGGTTGCCTTTCTAAGGTGCATAGGATGAAGACGTTGGCGAACAGGCTTCGTGCCAGGATAGGTGGGAATTTCATGCACCACTATACTTGGATATATGCCAGACGCTTCTTTGTAAGACCATGCGAAAACGTCGTGAAACTCGCGGAAGAGACTAGTATAGACCTGGATCTCATCAGCAGAACAGGTCACCCCAATATGGATGTTCTCGACAACCCCTGGTTTAATGCAGATGTCGATAGGCATTGTTTGTGTGATGTTGCCAAAGTTACCTTCTGTAAAGACTTTGTGTGTCAGGGTGGGCGTTTGAAGCGGAGGAGAAGGAACTTGAGAAGCGAACATCTCGAGACAAGTAGACATGTCCTCAAGGCCAGGCATGAATGAGGAACGATGATGACTATTGTCCCAAGGAGGATCCTCAAGTGACATAGTTTCTTCGATGGCCTCATCGAAGGGAAATATCTCACCTAAGGGATCAGGGAAATCCGAATCGCCGAGCCAAGGGGATTGAGAATAAGTGTCAAGAGACATACTCAAAGTAGCATGATCAAAGGGAGGAAGATCCGAAGCCGAAACAAGTTCAGAATAATCAATCTCGATCGGAATTAACAGCATCGAATCTCCAAATTAGTAGACCTGCTCGGGTGAACTGATGATCCATGGATCAGAAGACCTAGAGATCATGTTAACTTGAATAGTGTTGGGTGGAGGAAGAGGAAAAATACCCATGAGGGCAGGATCTTTGAAAAGACCCGACCCAGCTGTTACACAACATTTTGTCATTGTCCCTGCAATCCTCATCCCGCACATTGGAGGATCATTTTTGTGACTAATAAGAAGTTTCATGCCTTACAATGACCATCATTGCATCCCTTTCCATGAGGAAAACATTCCTTCTATTGAAAATTCCCTGAGTAGACCATCAGAAACACATGTTTTTGCCTTGGCGCTAGTAGACCGTTATGCCCTCGCGCTAATGAGAAGATTAACACTGGGCCCCACACCCATTGGCGCTCTATCCCAGTGACCCACGCCAACCTGTTTATGGAATTTTTTTAAATATAAAGGCAAAGTTTCTATCCTAACAACTTCGTGGGCGAGTCATTTGGAGTGGTTCGACTGAATAACCACGAACCCCCTCCTTTGGCCTCTTGTTTCCACCTTTTGGGGAAACCTCCCAAGGGATAAAGCCTCCCTTACACATTGTAGGGATCCCAACCTCCTCCTCTCCCTCTATAAATAAATCTATCTCCCATTGATGCACTAGCTGAACATATTATAGCTGAAAGAGTTCACAGCCCTAAGGTTTCTAGGTGTCTTTTGCTCACTGAGCCTTCTGATTGAAGTTCGAGTCTTTTTTATTTTGGTCAGTTCAATTCCCTGATCAGTTGCATTAGTTTTTCTCGATCCTTTGAGTTTTTTTGGTTTGTTGAATGATCCCTTCAGTTTCCATTTGACTCTCCATCTCATTATTTCGAGCATAGATCACATTGCTTATTTGGGTCATTTTGAAAGCTTTCTCTTTGTTCGAAAGAGTGCATCGTTGGGTTGAGCACGTTTGTGTTTGTATTTATTTTGAATCATTCAGTTTAGATCTCTACATTTGCAATACTCAAAACTAGCGTTTGCTTTGTTTTTAATGTAATTAGTGCATTGTGTGCTTCATTCATTAAAAAATAAAAAATAAATGCATTATTTCGTTTGCATTGAAAATGAGAATTTCTTTTGCATAACTAGCGCTTGATGAACTAGGAAAGAGTTTTTAGTTTTTCATTTAAGTTGTATTAGATGCATTATGGGACTTCTTCGTATGATTTCATTGTTTGCTGCTTTCTGAAATATATCTATCCTTCTCTTAGTTAGCATTCATCGAATGGAAAATAGTGTTCTTTTACATGTAGCTTGCATTTAGGAAATTTGACATCAAGCCTTGAAACTAAAACATTAATTCAATATAAACCGTTAAAATTTATTCAATTAACCTAAGGAAGCATTGGAACCTAACGCAAACATTTTTAGAGGTATAGGCTAGTGACGTGTTCCGGCGTCGTTAAACCTAGTAGTTGTCGTTCGCCACCTGGCTTTAGATAGCACTAGTACGGACTTGTGCTCCCCGTACCATCGTGTATATAAAGGGAGACCCTCATAGGTTGCAATCCTTTATCCATAGGAAGTCGAGTCTGCCACCCTATAACCGTGATACACCGAACACAACATTCGAGGAGGCTACCTTCACGTATGTTAAGTCCTTGGTCATTTCTATTTCATTTGATCACTAAGGTGTATATGGTAGTTCACAGAAACTTGGTACACCCTCTTGCTTAGATTACCTGAGTAGTCATTTTGGTCTTTTCGAGACTGTCTAAAAAGTGAAAATATCATTGAGCGCTTGTCCTTTCACACTCGTTTCAACCTGAAAGTGATAGAGTCAATTTTGCCTATTTCTCGACCCTTAAAATATAAAACGACAGAGTTTTGTTTCAGTGTCTTAAAATAGTAACTACCCACGAAATATTCCTAGTTAAAGTTATCTTCCTTAGCGTTTTGTTTTATGGTTGTTTCCAATGGCAACGTTTCCGGAGTTTACCAACCAAGGAATCCCCTCCAAAGGGAATCCTGGTCCTTTTCCTACTTTTGGGAATGTTGGTGCTCCTTATATGGCCACATTGTCCCTTATGAGGTTAACTGTTGGTTTGCATGTGTGATTATTCTCCACCCTCTGTACAACCATCTGCTCCACCTAAACAAAATCATGTTGATTCTAAGGTGAACCTCTCCCCTTCTTCGCCTATTTCTTCATCCTCCTCTCCTAGTTTGCCTGGTGACAGTCTGGATTCTAGTAACCAGGTGGCTAAGAAGAAGAAGAAGAAGACGAAAAAGAAGAATTCAGATAAGAGAGAGGCCAACTCTGCGGATATTACACCTCAGACATCTTCTTTTGATAAACCATCCAACCTTCCACGGAAAGTAAAATTCCCTTGCATGTTGTGCAAAGGTGATCACTTTCTTCGAGGTTGCCCCGGTATTCCCAAGGCACTTGAAGCATGGCCCAACAGTCGTCCGTTGTTGCCTTTGGCTTCTGGAAGTCATATTGGTGGCACATATTCGACTAGCAATGATAAGACCCATAAGAAACAAGGTAAGATTACCAATCCCTGTAAGTTGTGTGAAGGGCATCATCCCATTCACCTTTGTCTGTACATGGATGAAGCCACGAGAGTGTTGGAAAACCTTGCTTTTTCTGCACCCTGCCTTCCGGTTGGTTACTAGAAGCTTTCTTCGAGTCCTCCGCTAGTTGATTCAACGATCGGTCAAGGTTCATCCTTGGTCGATCCCATTCCCTCAAAAATTCAAATTCACGAATCCGTTCCCAGCCAACCATTGGTCGAGGAACCAGTCGATCTGATCTCGCCCATGGTTCATCAGGTCTTTTCTGTCGAGAGTGGATCTCATCCCCCTCACTTTCTTCTTGTTTCTTTAGATTCCTCAGACTTGGAGAAAGATCCTCCCGTCCATGTGACTCAAGAAGTTGCTCTTCCTGCTCCCATGTATGTGGTCCAGAAGGATGCTTCTCTTGCTCTAGTAACACCAGGAGATGACCATCTCAGTTCAATGGTACCCCCTCCAAGTAGTTTGGTCGCTTCCTTCGATTGGAGTCGATTCATAGGATACCGCCTTCCTTCTTATGTGCCTTTTGAGATCACGGTACACCTTCGATGTGGCCATACCTAGCAAAATTACAGATGAAGGTGCATCTGTTACTGTTCTGTCTTCAACTACTTGGCAAGATTTTGGTTCTCCACCACTTGTGCCTATTACACATAATCAATTGGCCTTTAACAGAGGAACTAGTCAACCGTTAGGGATCCTTCCGAAGTCGCCTATCACTTTGGGAGGGAAAACCATCTGTATAGATGTGATGGTTGTCCCAGGCCCCTTGGATTTTAATTTACTCTTGGGGCGCGACTATACTTATGCCATGGGTGCACTTGTCTCCTCCCTCTTTCATGTGATATATTTTCCACATGAAGGTCGGATTGTGACCATTGATCAACTTTCATTCTTTGGTCCGGAAGTGGCAGCTAGCCCACCATCATCTCTGCCTGATTTTTATCCGTTGGTTGTATCTTCCTCGGCACAGATTAATTATGTGGCCACTTGCTCGTTTCCCTCTTCTAGTGATAGTGTCATCGATTACCATTCACTGGGGGCATTCGATCACGATTTCCAGGATTTTTTTCTCTCATCAGATGCGAACCTCTTGGAAGCCATGACCTCTTATTCGTTATAGTAAAAGGTCATGCGGAGCATAGTTTCTTTCCTTGTGTCAAGCTCCTTAAAAAATGAAACAGGATGTCATGAGGATAGTTCGTCTTCTATGTCAACCTCGTTAAAAAAATGAATTAGCTTACGAGGATAGTTCTTTTAATGTGTCAACCTCGTTAAAACAATGAAACACATTCCTGTTCAATTCGAGTCTTTGATCAGAATTCGAAAGATCTCAGTCGAGTCTTTCTCTGATCTTATAATTTGAACCTTCACTCCATCTGCTTTTCATTCATTCCAGTTGGGCTGAAGCTTGGGGGGCATGTACCTCGAATTGATTCACCATGCTAGGGGCATGCCCGTTTTTTCAAGCATAGTTTACCTTTGTTTCAAGCTTGCGTAAAAATGAAACCAATTTCAAGCATAATTTACTTTTTTTTTCAAGCTTGTGTAAAATGAAACCATTCTTATTCTACCTCTCGTGATTGCCATTTTATCAGCCTTTTTTTCCAGACGAGCCTTGGTTTTCTCATTCCATCATCACCATCTTCTCGGCTGATCATATGCCTTCACTTAATTGTTTTACTCATTCCCGAGGAACCATTGCAATGAGTGGTCTTGTTAGCCAGCCTCTTGACCTTTACTTGTTTTGAGTAGTTCCACCATCACCGGAACTAGTTGCTACCCTTAATACCACTCGTTCCTCCAGGAAGAGTCAACTTTCAGCTCTTTTTTGACTCTCAAAATATGAATAGGTTGTCGAGACTCTTATCGTTTTGAACTTGTTAAATGGCTAAGAAACGATATCTACCATGTATACGTTTATCCATTTTTCAGGCTGGGATAGATTATTTATGAAAAAGGAATACCTTAGCCTCTTGCGACTAAAAGACTCTCTCAGACACAGTTGTCTACCTTTTCGGATCTAAGGGACTATCTACGAAAAGGGACTACTGGATTTTTCTTTTTCGCTTCTTTTCAAACTCTCTAAACATGAAAAGATGTCGATTTCTTCCTTTGCTAGACTCGTTAAACCCTAAATGACATCGAAAATCGTCACCATGACATTCACTAAGTTCCTCCTTTATAGGGCTCGTAAAATGTACTAGAATGGATTTTTCCGAAGAACAAACTTACATTGCAAGCATATGTTATCCCCTTCAAGCTTGTTTTATAAATAGTTGGGGTACTCGCCACAAAAGGTGGGGGAAAATGCAACCAATTTTTAGTTGTGTTGGCAGTATGTTGCTCTTGAGCATGACACTCATTTGCATTCGTGTCGGGTTGGGGACATCTCATTTCGTCATTTTTCTTCCATGGGTTTAGGTAATCCATTTTGACCTCTCATCTGCTCTTTTCCACGTCATCATGACCTAAGATCCCTTGATGTCAAATACGGCCAAATCCCGAGTTGTGTCGCCGATATGTTCAAGAGAAGTTTCCAATTGCAGTTTTCAACCTTCCTCTGATCCTCTGTTTAGTCTTGATTCATTATTATCATGTTCCTCTATCTCGCGTCGATCATGTGGGAAACATTATGGCCCTCCTTCAACCGGATCACTTCCTATCGACTTCAGCTCATTATCCAGGAGTTTTATCTAGAGACTCCCTTCCGGTACCTTGGATCTTGCATGCCTCAATGGAAACTTCTTCGGATTCGACGATAGCTCCACATCATTGGCCTTCGATCGAGTGATTCTACGGTTGTTTGATGCCAGATCACTGTTAACATTCCATGGATTATACCTATTGTACATTGAGATCCATTGTCATTATTGGTGCTTTCTCTTGTGCCTGTTAACAGCTTTCATCATTAGCTGGTAATCAGGTGATTTTCTTGCATGTTCGACTTCAGCTCACATTCTCGCATGCTTGAAATTATACTTGTTCGGGTCGAGATGGAGCGCAAGACCCTGGGTTTTGTCTGATAAGATCTAGGCTGCGGGATATTGTGGTTTATCATGACTTATTGCATGACTCTTTTGATTGGATGGTTGCAACCATATCTAAGTCTATTTGTTGATCCTTATTGCTGGGCTGCGTCCATACCTTGGATCTCAGTTTTTATGTAATCTATTATGGATGGTTGCGCCCATGACACATGTTCGTATATCAGAGATATCAATTTTATTTATACTTGCAGGTCTTCCAACAATGGTGTTTGGTTCGAACGCTTTCTCGTAAAGCATTTCACCCCTCCCTCTCTCTCAGACCTCGTGATTTAGGGGGCATCTGCTACACAACATTTTGTCACTGTCCCTGCAATCCCCATCCCGCACATTGGAGGATAATTTATGTGACTAATAAGAAGTGTCATGCCTTGCAAAGACCATCATTGCATCCCTTTCCATGAGGACAACATTCCTTATGTTGACAATTCCCTTAGCAGACCATCAGAAACACATGTTTTTGCCTTAGCGTTAGTAGACAGTTATGCCCTCATGCCAATGAGGAAGATTAACACTGGGACCCGCGCCCATTGGCGCTCTATCCCATTGAGCTACCTGCACCAACCTGTTTATGGAATGTTTTTTAAATATAGAGAAGAAAGTTTTTATCCTAACAACTTCATGGGCGAGTCATCTGGAGTGGTTCGACTGAATAACCACAGACCCCCTCCTCTGGCCTCTTATTTCCACCTTTTAGGGAAACCTCTCAAGGGATAAGGCCTCCCTTCCACCATTGTAGGGATCCAACCTTCTCCTCTCCCTCTATAAATAAAGCTATCTCCCCATTGATGCACTAGCTGAATATATTATGGTTGAAAGGCTGAAGAGAATTCCTAAACATTTCGCTAGAGAGATAGAAAAAAAGAGACCTTTGTTGAGAGAGATTAGGCTTGTGTCCTCATCTCGTCTGAATTCCCCGATGATCCTTTGAGACGCACTTCGACTGAACCCCGTTGGAGGAGGTTGCGACGTCAAGGCTCCGGTTGTAACTCTTTCTTATATTTATATATATATACATGAATATTGTCTGGTTCCCATCTTGTGTTAATATGGTTTATTTGATGCAATATGCTTAACCTTCCTTGACTGGTTAGTTTACGAATGAAATCATTGTCTTGTATGATGCTCTTTTTTGCTGATCTTCGTGCAGGTATCTGAGCACTGTTGCAGAAGGATTGTGACCTGTCGAGACAGAGATCAAGAGGCCACCACCACTACAGTGACGACAACGTTGGACTCCAACTAGGCCAATATACCTCGTCCTTTTCATTCATTAATTAGAAACCTACACTTTAGCTTTTCCATTTTTTTCTAGACCCACTCTAGGGCTAGAGGGATTGTCTCTGCCTGCAAAGAGGATTTTCCTTCCCAACACCGACTCTTTCATAAGGTGTAGCAATTTGATTTACATATGGAACGTTGCTCTCGGAAGATGAAGAAGTGGAAAAAGACAACTGATGGACAATGATGATCTTCCCTTCGTGTGGAAATCGCAAAACATGAAAGAGAGTGGATAGAACGCACAACATGGCATGAGTCCAACTGCGACCAAGAAGAAGATTGTAATTGAGCTTGGCATCAACTAATTCAACCTCGACGTTAACTGTTTTTTCTTCTAAAGTAATCAATAAACTAGCGAGAACACCGAGAGTTTTAGATTCCCTTCCATAAAACGTTTCTAGAGCATTTGGAGATGAATTGAGAGTTGGAGAACCGATGGCTTTCCAGCAAGCAGATGACACGACACACGTAGACGCACCCTCATCCATGACTGCTCGATGGATATTCAGTCCATTAATCCCAACTTGGATGATCAGCGCAAGTTGGTGAGGGAGGCGTAGGACGAAATTCTCCAAGTCGAAAGTGATAAGGCTCGAATCAGTGAGGTCAACCCCACCGATGGAAGATAACAATGTATTTCGTTGAGACGGATAACTCTGAAGTACTTCTAATGCAGACATAGCAGATGGCACCTGAGCCAAATCCTCAACAATACTGTAATGTTGAGTAGCACGGGCATTAGGATTATAAGAAGACTTACAGAGTACACCTTTAGAAGGTGGTCGTACAACGGGCTCAATACTGGGCCTTTCAATCTGAAGAGGGTCAGAAGCAGGCGGGGGAGGGGGACCATCAACGACTTCCTTCCCAGCTGCCTGACGCGGTTCGGTATAATATTTCGATCGGGTAGAAATAGAGATGGATGCAGGACTGTTCATCATGAAAACCTGAGAGCCAAATGGGGCAGAGGACTGAGGTTTCTCTACCAACTGGGTATGTTGTGACGGAAACGGCTCTTTAAGAACAACTGGAGTGCCTTGGGTGCCTTTGAGAAATCGACTCACTTCGGCCCGTCGAGGACAGTCCTTGGTGTAGTGCTCTTCATCACAAATCAAACAAGGGTACTTCGGTTTATGTGGTGAACCATCATCAGCACGAGATTTCTGAGAATCCTTTTTCGGGGTATTGGCTTCGGCCTTACCTTTACCCTTATTTTTACCCTTGGAAGTTTTATTTGCCAGATTGGCCTGGACGACATTCACTTCCGTGGTTTTACCAGAATTTGGGATCGGCTGAGAAGCAGTATCATTGGAAGGAGTATATTTTTGCTTCCCAGGATTCGAAGGAGAAGACTTCTGAGAATTTTGAGACATGGAACCGATGATACTGTCAATGCATGGTGTCATTGGTGCTTTGGAAGTTCCAGGTCAAGGGGCATCAGGCAAGAGTTTGTACAACGTGCCGGACTGAGAGTACACGAGATCAAGGTACTGGGCATGAGCAATGGCTTGTTCCTCAGTAACACATGCCCCCATAGCAATGTCCTTAGCAATCGGAGCAACGAAGGAGTTAGTGAAACAATCAGTTAGAAGCTAATCAGGAATCTCAAACTTGACTAGATGACGACAATGCCTCCATTCATGAATATGATCATAGATATGGGTAGCTCGATCTTGCTTCAAGGATGTGAGGAGGTGTGTCCCGGTTTCATACCGAACCGGTAACTGAAAGTGCGTGAGAAACGCCATGGCTAAAGAGTTGAAATCTTGGAAGACACCACGAGATAATTCGATGAACCACTTGGAAGCTTCCGTTGCAAAAGATGGAGTCGGATAGAATTTTCAACCCAAGAGTTGAAGGAACACCAAAGATGGTATGTCATAACATGCGCTTGGGGGTCTTCTCCGAACTTACCCTCAAATTTGGGACAATCGCTAGGAATTTTGGTTGGAACTGGAGGCCAATATGAATTATGAAGGATAGGATCGTTCGTCAACTTCGACACATCGGGCAGTTCCAATGTAGCAAGGAAAGGTAATTGAGTATTGAAAGGCATTATCGGTCATTGATAAAGACCAACATTTGGATTCCACCCAGGTTGAGAGAAATTTTGCCCCCATATGTTTTGTCCCAGAGGATTCTTTCCATAGGGGTTATAAGCCTGAAAGTTCTACCCGTATGTGGGTTGAGGATCAGGATTTATTCTGAGCATACCACTAAGGACCTTGTTGAGAAACATATGGATTTTGCTGCGGAATGAAAGCATTGCCTTGAGGTGCATTATACAACACTTGAGTTTGACCTGGCGTAAGATACACAGTGCCTCGAGGAGCATTGTATACCATCTAGGATTGACCTTGAGGGATATAAGTAACGCCTTGGGGCACACTATATACGACCTAAGATTGACCTAGAGGAAGATAAGTGGCGCCTTGCGGCTGAACAGGTTGCCCCTGGGGTGAAGGTTGACCCAGATACTGAGGTTGGATAAGCGGTTCCTACAGAGCACGTTGGCCTGGATATTGAGAGCCGCCAAGTTGCTCTTGTGGAAAAGTTTGGCCTGATGTTGGAATGGGCTAGGTTTCCCCTGAAGACCAGGTTGACTCAGCGCAGGACCATAGGGTTTTCCTTGTTGTACAAAATTTTGGCCTTGCTAAACGTAAGGCGGGTGTTGTTGCACAAAAGGTTGTCCCTATTGCAGATAGATTTTCCCCCCAGGGACATAAGACGCACCCGGTTGAACATGAGATGGACCAGTAGAACCAAAGGGTTGTCCTTGTTAGGTCAAAGGTTGTCCCTAGAAGGGTTGTCCTTGCGGACCGTAAGGTTGTCCCTGTGAACCAGAGGGTTGTCCCTGCTGGATCGAAGGTTGTCCCTGTAAGGGTTGTCCTTATGAACCAGAGGGTTGTACCTGCTGGTATGTGAACTGACTGGGATCAATCGGAGGCAAATAGATGGGATTACAATATACATCGTAATGATGTGGAGGATTACCAGAAGTTGCTAACTGCTGAGAACCCTGAGGTGTAGAATTATGCTGTTGAGGACCCTGAGAGACCGTAGAATATTGTTTTTGAATGGCCAACAGATACTCATCGAATGTATAACCACTAGGAATGGAAGTATAAACCATAGGTGCACTACAAGCAGGTGGGATTTCCGCAACTTGAGGCTGTGATCCACTCACGGTGGGCCTAACAGGTATCGTGGGATTGATAAAGATAGACCTACGAACAACATAAGGACCCGATGACGACGGAGTCATACTAACGACCAGTGCAGATGAAGCCACACAGATAGTGGGTCGGACAGGAACAGAGGTTACAATCGTCGAAGTTATAGGAGTCGAGGGTGATGCCTTTGATACCTAAACAACTGAGCTCGCAAAGGGAGTTGACGTATCAAACCATATTGGATTCTGATACAACGATGCAATGCCATAAATAATCTGGCCCAAAGTTCGATAACCACGTGGGAGAGACACTGGTTGTGAGGAAGGTTGTCTTGACACATAAGGAAAATTCTTCGAAGGGAGTTGATGATCTCCTGTAGAAACATAAAGCTCTTCACTACTAACGAGACTCAAAGAATCCATGTCGGATGAAGCCACTTGATCGTCGAAAAGGCGACGACAGGTAGCAAGTAAAGCAGTACCTAATAAAGATGGTTTTGAAGTAAGAGGAAGTAATTCTTCCTGTTTCCCAAAACCAGACCAAGCATCTCGAGGTTGCCAATTGATATCAAATGGCTCTTCAAGAGGAGATCGGGTAGCAAGAGGTAAGATACTTGGAAGGATAGACTGCCAAAAATCAACAGACCTAGTGGGTTGAGATGCTTTCGGAGAAACTTCAGGAGAAGGATCACCACTAGGGGGTAATGAAGAGGAAGACGAAACTGTTGGCTCTGCCACAGTGACTATGTTTCAAAACAAAAAGGAAACGAGATAGCCTATCCGAGGCTTCAAGATCAAACACCAAGGAACTACTAAAAACAGGCCAACAAAATATCTTTAACAAGCATGTGATTAATCGCAGGCAATTGATTTTATGACATTGAAACGAAACTTTGTTGCTTCATGTTTTAAGAGTCGACAAACAGCAAAAAGATGACTCTAGTCACTTTCAGATTGAACGAGCTTGAAAGGGCAAGTGCTCGATGATCTTTTCACTTTTAGAGAGTCACGAAAAGTCCAAATTACTACTCAGGTAATCTAAGCAAGAAGGTGTACCAAGTTTCCGTGAACTGCAATATACACCTTGGTGATCAAATGAAAGAGAAATGACCAAGGACTTGACGTATGTGCATCCAGTCTCCCCGAATGTTGTGTTCGGTGTATCACGATTACAGGACAACAGACTCAACTTCCTATGGATAAAGGATTGCAACCTATGAGGGTCTCCCTTTATACACGCGACGGTACGGGGAGCACAAGTCCGTGCTAGCGTTGTCCAAAGCCAGATGGCGAATGACAACTACTAGGTTTAACAACGCTCGAACACATCACTAGCCTAGACCTCTAAAATATGCGTGTTAGGTTTCAATTCCTCCTTAGTTTGATTGAATTCATTTTAAGGTTGATCTTGAATTAATGTTGCGATTTCAAGGCCTTACCAAATGTGATCTCGAATTCTTAATGCAAGATATATGCAAAAGAAAATCATTTCCATTCAATGAACACTAGCTAAGAGAAGGATAAGAATCTAAAACAAAGCAGCAAGGAATTGAATCACAAGAAGAATTTCACTAATGCATATAATACAACCAAATTAGAAAAAAAATAAAAAATAAAAAATAAAAAATAAATAAAAAATAAAAAATAATAATAATAATAATAAAATAAATAAAAATAAATAAATAAATAAATCTTTCCTAGTTCGCTAATAGCTACTAATGCAAAATAACATTTTCATTTTCAATTTAAGCGAAAGAATGCAAATTTTGTCTTTTTAGATGAATGAGAAACACAATGCACTGTTGCACTAAAAGTCAAGATAAAAACTAGTTTTGATCACTTCAAATGTAACGATCTAAAATAAAGAGACCAATGCGTTACAAACATAAACCGCACTCAAAACAAGGATGCACTCTTTCGAGCAAACAAAGGGCTTTCGAACCGATTCAACGAGTAATGTAATCTATGCTCAAAGTGACAAATGGAGAGCTAAACGAAAACAAAGGGGATCATTCAACAAACCAAAGGAATAAAGAACCAAAAGAAAAGCTAAAACAATTAGTCAACAAATTGAAATGACAAAGATCAATGTGACTTGAACTCAACTCAAAAGGCTCAGTGAGGAGAGGGCCAAACAAACGGCACAAGGCACCCAGAAACCCTATGGAAACAAACTCCACTGATAAGATGATGGAAAAACACCTGAGAAAACTGAGACTACAGAGTCAAAACAATCTCAGTGGACCAATTGCAAGGTGAAAATCCAATCCAGAGACAAGAAACACTGACAAAACTCAGAAAAGAGGACAAAATTCAATCCTACATGATTCAATGCGACTGTTTAGCTGTAATCCGTGCTAAACAAGGGGTTGGCGCACTTGTGACAAAAGCAACATGCGCCAATCGGCACGACTATTCAAAGAAAAGTAGCGCCGAGCTAGAAAACTATGGGAAAAAATAAAAACCACTTAGCAGAGGTCAGACTTGACACTCTAGAACTAAACAGGATGGTTGAAAATAGTTAGACAGGTCAAACAAAGTAGAAAAACGACGAAAAGACCGAATTCGACTCCACAAGCAAAACGCTAGACGAACAACGAGAGACGACAAAACACACATTGATCCCCACCGGAGTCACCAAACTTGTTGTGCAAGTAAATCCCCTTTGCAGACAGAGGCGATCCCTCTAGCCCTAAGGTGGGTCTAGCAGATAGAGGACATGCTAATGTGTCAATTCCTAGTTTATGAATGAAACTAAGTTGAGATAGATGTCCTACCTTTTGTAATATCCCAAAATAGGGAAATTCTACAACAATGAGAACACCTTAAGATGTTCCAAAGTTGGAGATCCAACAATACAAGAACACAAATTGGAGTAGCAGTGAAAAATCAACTCATAGAATGTAATAAGAGCACATATCCATCATATTATGTTACAGCAGCAAAATGTATACAAGATCTTGAGGAAAGAGCTACTCAAGATAGGCAAAATCAACCTCAAGAAACATGTACATAAAAATATGACAAAACACTGCTACACAAGAATGCCCAAGGCTATGACTGCGCAGTTTTATAAGAGAAACTGCTACTAGCATATTTCAATACATGGATATACAGATGTATGGCTCATACAACATTGGGAGTGAAGATCTAAGCTCCCAAACACAATTCCTAGTGAATCATGGAAGGATTGGCTTAAATATGCAAAACTGCAGAAATGCCAGAGTTGTAGGGTAGCAGCTGCAACTCAAGAACTGGATCTGGATGGAGATGATTGAAGATGCTGCAATAGATAAAAAGACCTCCTCCAATGGATCTTCCAAGTGAAAGGTTAATCCTAACACTGAAGATCTCACCCTCCGACAATCACTGCAATCCCTCACTGCAAATACCCCCTGAAAATAACGCAGTCACTGAGGGATACTGCACTGTAGGTGCAAGAAAAAGTGTTGGCCAAGTGCCAAGATCTACAATATGCTCCAAGGGCTTCCCAACCGATCACCCAAAGGAAGGAAAGCTTTCTCCTCTGAAATATAAGCTCAGGAAGTGGTGTTTAGGAACCTCCATTGCAACACAACTTAGCTCTAAACAGAAAATGCGTTGTAGATGAAGGAGGATGCTTGGCCTGAAGCCTAGATGTGGAGAAATGAAGAGCAATACTCCTCCAAGAGGCCTCTCAAGGAAGGAGATTGAATTCCTAAACAGGGATTCCTTGTGCTAAGTAGCATTGCAACTTTGCTAAAAGGCAGGAGAATGCACAAAGTCTAAACAGACCAAGAAATCAATAATACATAACATGAATCACAATGGCTGCCTTGCCCTCCTTTTAAATAAATGGAACACCTCTCATCATGGGTCCCACTCATTAGGGTTTCCTCCACCAAGGAATATTTCGCCCATTCATACTGTGTTGTCTCTCCAAGTGTTCTCCACCTCCTATCCCAGCGTTGTTGACTTGGTCAAACTTGACCTTGTCCTCATGCAAATGTCCTCTTTCACACGAGGGTGTGAAATCCAGCTCCTCTAATGATCCCTTTTCATACTATGAGGGATTTTATTCAATTTTTTTGCAATTTATGGGCCTCCTTACCCATTTATTTATCTCCTAAGTGACATGAGCAAAAATTAATATTTCAATTAGCTATATGCTAATTTTGGAATATTACACCTTTGTTCCAACGCAGTTGTCGTAGCTGTGGCAGCAGTCTCCTGATCTTCGTTGTTACACGTCACGGTCCTTCAGCGGTGGTACTTTGATGCTTGCACAAGGATCAGAGAACGATAGCAGCATACGAAACAATACTTGCATTCATAACTATTTAATTGGTTAAGGAGAACTAAACATATTGCACAAGATTAATCATATCAAACGCAAAACGGAAATCAAAACATCAGTCATGCATTAATAAGAAGAGAGAAAGAGTTTACAACCAAAAGAGCCTTGACGTTTCAGCCTCCTTCAACGGGTCCAGTCAAAACGCGTCTCAAGCATTCGTCGGGGAATTGGACTTGGCAAGGAAATAAGCCTAGACTCTCTCTCGACAATGGGTCTCTCTCTGCTCTATCTCACACCAGCTATATCAGATTGTTCAACTATTCAACCATTTCAGCTAGCTGCAACTATGTGAGAGAGATTGTTACACAGTAATTTGTCACCGTCCCTACCATTCCCCGTCCCGCACAATGGAGGACCCATTTTGTGACTTGTGAACATTGTCATGCCTTGAAAACATCATCAATGCATTCCTCTAAGCATGAGCTTCATTTGCCCTAAAGACATCTCCTTGCAAAAATCATGAAAAACATCCCTTTTTGCATTGGCGCGGGCAGACAGTTCAGTACTCGCGCCAATGAGGAAAATCCTGCAAAGAGGTTGCGCCAACTGGCGCTCTGTCCCAGAGCAGTAATCGCGCCACCCAATTTGAGGAATGTTTTTTAAATAAAGATGGCGGAAGTTGAGTTCCAACAAACTCAGAAACCATTGCCTATCTTGAGTTGGGAGGTTTGGATGCGGAAGTTCTATGGAAGGGAAGTGGTTTTACCACCTCCCATGGAACCTTCCTTGTTAATAGGGCCAATCCCACAATAATAGGATCCTAACTCCCTCCTTCCCCATCTATAAAAGCCTGCTCAATTCCATGGCAAGCTGGTCTTGAAGTGCCTAAGCTTTGAATCTCCAAATTCCCAAGAGCCTTTGTGCTGTAAGAGCCCTCTTTCCTCCCTTAAGGCCGACTCAAGTAAGGAGACTATTTTCGAGAGACTCAGGAGAGGTTTTCCCTTTCCCTGGCGAGATTTGCGAGAGGTGAACGACTGGAGACCCATCTGAAGGAGACCACGACGTCGGAACTTTGGTTGTAATCTCTTTCGATCGTTATTTAATGAATGATTACGATTATGGTTCCACTCTGTTTTCAATGATGTTAATATGAGTAGTATCCTTTCTGACTGATATTGAGTTACGTATGTCGGATTTTATGCTTGTATCTGTTTGTTTCTTGCATGTGCAGGTGTCCACCCGCGGAGATCGTGGAGGATCGTGATCTGCCGAGGCTGAGGAACGGGAACGCTCTCTTCTTCAGATCATAGCATTGGATTCCAGGTAGGCTTCCATCTTTAGTCTTTTCATTCGTAACTAGGAACTTGCGTCGTAACATTTTTGATTGTTGCTAGACCCCTGCTGGGCTAGTAGGGATCGCCTCTGTCTGCAGAGGGGATTTACCTCCTCAATAATTTGGCGACTCCACTGGGAATCGTCTAGATTTCACTATCTCGATTTCATTGTCTCGTTTGATTATTTTATGTTTTTCCTTGCTTGATGAGCCTTCTGGGTTGGGTTCTTTTGCTGTTGTTTATTTCTTGGTTTGCTTAGTATGCATTGATCTGCTTCTAGAGTAGTTCTTTTTCTTTTTTGGCTGAGAAACTCGACTGGCGCGCTTTTTAGCTCGACAGTCGCGCCAATTGGCGCATGTTGCTTTTGTTTAGCCCGCGCCAATTGCTTTCTGGCGCCAGTTTCAGCCTTACAGTCGCGCCACTCCTGTAAGATTTTTGAGTTTCTTCATTTTTGAGCTCTCTGGGTTTGGTCAGTGTTTTTCTTCTTGATTTTCCGACTGCCTGAGTGTGTGGGAGTCCTGTTCGACTGAGAATTCACCTCTATCCTTTGGTTGTTTGCTTTTATCTATCGATTTGACGTTTTGAGCCCTAGGGCATCTAGTGGCTTAGTGTATCAAGCCCTCCTTGGGAGTTTTGGTGTTTCTTTTGTCCGGTCGACTTCCTGATTGATTCTCCGCATCCTCTTAGTAGTTGTTCATTGTTTTGTTGCGATTTTTGGGTGATTTTTCATTCCTTCATTCGAATTTCGTTTGGTCTTGCATTGGGCCTAGATCACACAGCCCATTGGGGCCTTTGAGTCTTTTCTTGGTTTTGAGAGACTTTGGTCGATTTGGGATCTGATTGCTTGTGTTGTTGAGTGAAATTTGTTTGTTTTGCTCTCTCGGATATCGTTTCTCAAGTTGTTCCTTTTGTTTTCAGTTTGTTTAGTGCATATTAGCTATCAAACGTTGGAAATTAAAAAAAAAAAAAAAATCTCTTGTGCTTTTGGTTGAATTAGTGCAAATTGTAATCTTTTCGATTTTGCTAGTGATTAGTGATCTGAACGAAAAGTTTTCAATTTCATTAGTTGCATTAGAGATCTCGTTGTTTGTCTTCCGATCATTTCATTTGTGTAAAAGCTCTCAACTCTTCTCTAATTAGTTTTCATTGAACGAAATGTTGGACTGTGGCATGTAGCTTTGCATTTAGGAGTCTTTTAAGACACTACATACGATAGGGCCTGAAAATTGAAACTTAATCGAAGATCAACTTTAAAATCTATTCAATTAACCTAAGGCAACATTGGAACTTAACGAAACATTTTTAGAGGTCTAGGCTAGAGACGTGTTCCGGCGTCTTTAAACCTAGCAGCTGTCGTTCGTCTTCTGGCTTTAGACAGCGCTAGTACGGACTTGTGCTCCCCGTACCGTCGCGTATATAAAGGGAGACCCCTCTAGGTTTTCAATCCTTTATCCACGGGAAGCCGAGTCTGCTGCCCTATACCCGTGATACACCGAACACAGCATTCGGGGAGACTACCTGCACGTACGGAAAGTCCTTGGTCAATTTCTGTTTCATTATTTGAAACCAAGGTGTATATTGCAGTTCACGGATATTTGGTACACCCTTTGTGCCTAGTTTTTCCTGAGCAGTCATTTGGTCTTTTCTGACTCCCTAAATTTGAAAAGGCCGTCAAGCGCTTGTCCTTTCACGCTTGTATCAAATCTGAAAGAGATAGAGTCATCTTTCTATCGTTTCTCGACTCTTAAAACATGAAACGGTAGAGTTTCTTATTTTTCAATGTGGTAAAATTAATCACCCACGATTACACGCCCGCTTAGATATTGCTTGTTGACCGTTTGATCGTGTGTCTTAACTCATTTTCAGCCCGTGTGTGGTTTTGAGTTTTGATGGCAACTTTTTTAGAGTTTACCAACCAAGGAATCCCCTCAGAAGGGAATCCTGGTCATTTTCCTCCTTTTGGAAATGTTGGTGCTCCTTACATGGCAACGTTGTCCCTTCCTGGGTTAACTCTTGGGTTGCCTGTTTGGTTGTTTTCAACCTCTGTACTCCCAAATCTCTCCACTACTGTTCAATCAGTTCCTCCGCCAGAACAACAACATGTTGATTCCAAGGTGGACCTCTCCCCTTCTTCGCCTGTTTCTGCGTCCTCATCTTCTACTTCGCCTGGTGAAAGCCTGGATTCGAGTAGCCAGGTGGCTAAGAAGAAGACAATGAGAAGAGTGATAAGCGAGGCTAAAGTGCAGCCCTTTAACTGCAGGAAATATCTCCTCTAGATAAACCTTCCAACCCTCTGGAACCTTGCTTCCCTTGCACAGCACTGTGCACGGGGAGACCATCTTCTTCGAGGCCCTTTGCATCCCGTATGCTGGAAGCATGATCAGAGAGGCCATCCGCCATTGCCTTTGACACCAAATTGAAGTTCAGGAGGCAAATCTTCGTAGATGCGAGTAAGGCTCCTAGAGAAGCGGGTAGTCACCAATCCCAGCAGAAGGTGTGAGGGCACCATGCGGATTCACCTTTGTCCTTATATGGATGGAAACCCAGAGCCGTTTGGACCGCTGGCGTTCCTGCACCCGCCTTCCACCTGACATAATCGGCTTTCTTTGAGTCCTCACTTCGTCGTCTTGATTGGTCAGGGGTGTCTGGTCGATCCCACTCCCCCAGAAATTCAAATTCACGAATCCATCCCTGACCAACCATTGGTCGTAGGATCGGTTGAACTGACCCCGTCCGCGGTGCACCAGGTCTTTTCTGTCGAGAGTGGACCTCACACCCCTCATGTCCTTCTGATTTCTTCAGATTCTTCAGACTTAGAGAGAGATTCTCCTGTCCCTGTACTTCAAGAAGCTGCTCCTCCGCCTCCCAAGATGGAGGTTACGGAGGATATTCCTCCCGCCTTCGAGATGGAGGTCATGGAGGAGGCTTTTGCTTCCGTAACATCAGGGGAAGACCTTCACATTTCGATGGTAGCCCCTCTGATTAGTTTGGTCGCCTCCTTTGATTGGAGTCGATTTGCAGGTTTTCGCCTTCCGTCTTATGTGCCTTTCGAGATCACAGTACAGGCTCTTGGTCTGGTTGTACCCAGCACCATTATAGACGAAGGTGCCTCTATTAGTATTCTGTCTTCAACTACCTGGCAAGCTTTCGGTTCGCTGCCTCTTGCGCCTGTTACGCAGAATCTTTTGACTTTTAACAGAAGGACGAGTCAACCATTGGGGATCCTTCAAAGGTTACCCGTTACTTTGGGAGGTAAAACCGTCCATATGGACGTGATGGTCGTTCCAGGCCCCTTGGATTTCAATCTGCTTTTGGGGCGCGATTACACCTATGCCATGGGAGCACTCGTCTCCTCCCTCTTTCGCGTGATGTGCTTTCCACATGAAGGACAGATCGTGACCATTGATCAGCTTTCGTTCTTTGGTCCTGATGTGGCAGCTGGTCCACCATCATCCCTTCCTGGTTTTTATCCACCCGTTGTATCTGCCCCACCGCAGGTCAACTATGTGGGTACCTACCCCGTGCCTGTACTCAGTGATAATGCCGTCGTGCATAATGTGCTGGGGGCATTGGGTCCTGACTTCCAGGATGTTTTTCTTCCATCGGGAGTGGAACTCTTGGAAGCGTTGACTTCTTGTTCATTATGATGAAGTCGGTCGGAGCACAGTTCATTTTCCTGTGTCAAGCTCCTTAAAAAATGAAACAAGGTTGTCGGAGCACAGTTCATTGTCTTGTGTCAAGCTCCTTAAAAAATGAAACAAGGTTTGTCGGAGCATAGTTCGCTTTCTTGTGTCAAGCTCCTTAAAAAATGAAACAAGCTCTTCGGAGCAGAGTTCCTTGTCTTGTGTCAGGCTCCTTAAACCATGAAACAAGGTGTCCCGAGGATAGGTTCTTTTAATGTGTCAACCTCGTTAAAATAATGAAACAAGTTCCTGTTCAATTCGAGTCTTCGATAAGTTCTCGTAAAATCCCAGTCGAGTCTGTCTCTTGATCTCGTAATTTGAACCTTCACTCCATCTGCCTTTCATATGGACTGAAGCTTGGCGGGCATGTACCTCGAATTGAGTCACCATGCTGGGGGCATGCTTACTTTTTTCAAGCATAGTTTGTTTTCGTTTCAAGCTTGTGTAAAAATGAAACCAAATTCAAGCATAGTTTATCTTTGTTTCAAGCTTGTGTAAAAATGAAACCAACCTCAAGCAGAGTTTCCTGATTTCAAGCTTGTGTAAAAATGAAACCTGTCCCATTTGTGATTGTCATTTTATCAGCCTGTTTTTTCCAGATGAGCCTTGGTTTTCTCACTCCATCGTCACTATCTGCTTCGCCGATCATATGCCTTCACTTGGTTGTTTTACCCGTTCCTGAGGAACCGCTGCGATGAGTGGTCTTGTTAGCCAACCTCTTGAATTTTATCATGTTTTGAGCAGTTCCACCATTGTCGGAACCAGTAGCTACCCTTTATACCACTCGTTCCTCCAGGAGGAGTCAAATTTCAGCTCTTTTCTGACTCTCTAAACATGAAAAGATTGCCGAGGCCCTTGTCGTTTCGATCTCGTTAAAGTGGCCACGAAACGACATCTACCCAGTATACGTTTACCCCTTTTTCGGGCTGGGATAGATTATTTACGAAAAAGGAATACCCTAGCCTATCGCGACTAGGAGGTTTTCTCAGACATAGTTTTCTACCTTTTCGGATCTGAGGAACTGTTTACGAAAAGGGACCGTTGGAGTTTACTTTTCCGCTGTCTTTTCAAACTCTCTAAATATGAAAAGACGTCGAGTTCTTCCTTTGTCAGACTCGTTAAACCTAAATGACATCGGAAATTGTCAATCATGACGTTATTCGAGTTCCTCCTTCCTAGGGCTCGTTAAATGTACTAGGATGGATTCGTCCGAAGGACGGATTTATATGACAAGCATATGGTATCCTCTTCAAGCTTGTGTAAAAATAAAGAGGTACTCGCCAGAAATGGTGGGGGAAAAATGGAACCATCGTCGTTGTCATCGGCAGTATGTCGCTCTTGAACATGGCACTTGTCTGCATTCGTGTCGGGTTGGGGACATCTCATCTCATTTTTTCACTTTGCCTCCGTGGGTTTGGATAATCCCTTTTGACCTCTCCTCTGCTCATTGCCTTGTCACCATGACCTCTGATCTACTGATGTCAAATACTACCAAATCCACTGTCGTGTCGTTTATATGTTCAAGAGAAGTTGGCCTCTGCTAGTATCAACCTTCCTCTGATTCTCATACGATCCTGATTCACAACAAAACATCATGTTCCTCTGTCTCGTGTCGATGATGTGGGAATCATTATGGCCCACCTTCGATCGAGGTCACTTCCTGTCGACATCAGCTCATTATCCAAGAAGCTGATCTAGAGACTCCTTTATGGTACCTTGGAGCCTGCATGCCTCAATGGCAAGTTCGTCGCATTCGACGTGAGGTTTTCATCATTGGCCTCCGATCGAGTGATTCTGCGGGTGTTCGACGCCGACTCATTGATTCACACGCCGTAGATTGTACCTGTAGTACCTTGAGGGCCATTGTCATTATTGGTGGTTCCTCTCGCGTATGTTAATAGCTTTCATCATTGGCTGGTAATCAGACAATGTTCCTGCATGTTCGACTTCAGCTCACATATTCACATGCTCGAACTTGTACTTTGTTTGGGTCGAGATGGAGCGCAAGACCCTGGATTGTGTCTGTTGTAATCCAGGCTGCGATTGTGGATTATTATCATTATGTATATGACTCATTGCTTGGATGGCTGCGACCATACCTGAGTCTATTTATTTGATCCTCGCTGGATGGCTGCGCCCATACCACATATACATCATATACTTGAGATATCAGTTGTATCTTTCTGCGCAGGTTTTCCGACGGGGGGCCTTCAGTTGAACATGTTCTCGTAGAGCATTTCACCCCTCTCTCTCTCGGGCCTCATACTTTAGGGGGCATCTGTTACACAGTAATTTGTCACCGTCCCTACCATTCCCCGTCCCGCACAATGGAGGACCCATTTTGTGACATGTGAACATTGTCATGCCTTGAAAACATCATCAATGCATTCCTCTAAGCATGAGCTTCATTTGCCCTAAAGACATCTCCTTGCAAAAATCATGAAAAACATCCCTTTTTGCATTGGCGCGGGCAGACAGTTCATCACTCGCGCCAATGGGGAAAATCCTGCAAAGAGGTCGCGCCAACTGGCGCTCTGTCCCAGAGCAGTAATCACGCCACCCAATTTGAGGAATGTTTTTTAAATAAAGATGGCGGAAGTTGAGTTCCAACAAACTCAGAAACCATTGCCTATCTTGAGTTGGGAGGTTTGGCTGCGGAAGTTCTATGGAAGGGAAGTAGTTTTGCCACCTCCCATGGAACCTTCCTTGTTGATAGGGCCAATCCCACAATAATAGGGATCCCAACTCCCTCCTTCCCCATCTATAAAAGCCTGCTCAATTCCATGGCAAGCTATTCTTGAAGTGCCTAAGCTTTGAATCTCCAAATTCCCAAGAGCCTTTGTGCTGTAAGAGCCCTCTTCCTTCCCTTAATGCCGACTCAAGTAAAAAGACTATTGTTGAGAGACTCAGGAGAGGTTTGCCCTTTCCCTGGCGAGCTTTGCGAGACGTGAACGGCTGGAGACCCATCCGAAGGAGACCACGACGTCAGAACTTTGGTTGTAATCTCTTTCGATCGTTATTTAATGAATGATTACGATTATGGTTCCACTCTGTTTTCAATGATGTTAATATGAGTAATATCCTTTCTGACTGATATTGAGTTACGTATGCCGGATTTTATGCTTGCATCTGTTTGTTTCTTGCATGTGCAGGTGTCCACCCGCGGAGATCGTGGAGGATCGTGATCTACCGAGGCTGAAGAACGGGAACGCTCTCTTCTTCAGATCGTAGCATTGGAATCCAGGTAGGCTTCCATCTTTAGTCTTTTCATTCGTAACTAGGAACTTGCGTCGTAACATTTTTTATTGTTGCTAGACCCCTGCTGGGCTAGTAGGGATCGCCTCTGTCCGCAGAGGGGATTTACCTCCTCAACAAAGATGTATTTATAAAAGAGGAGGAGGAGACTGGGATCCCTCATATCATGGAAGAGAGGCCTTATCCTTTGGTAGGTTGCTCAAATGTAGGAAAAAAGAAGCCAAAGGAAGGTGTTTGACATCATTCAGTCGAAAAAACCATGCTGACTCCACTCCAAAAGTGCTTGGGAATGGAAAATTCACTTCTATTAAAAAAAATAAAATCCAAAAACAGCTTGGCACGGGAAATCCACTGAGACACAATGCCAATGGGCAAGAGGCCCAGTGCCAATTTCTCTATGGGCGCGAGGCCATAACTTCCTGCCAGCCCTGACCCAAAATCATATGTTTTTGAGATTCTGCTCCAGGAATAGTCAACAGAGGAAATGTTCTTCTCATGGCAGGGGATGCAATGACACTTTTTGCAAGGCATGACAATACACAAAAGTCACATAAATGGTCCTCCAATGTTCGGGATGGGGATTGCAGGGATGGTGACAAAATTTTGTGTAACAATAGGATACTAGAACTGCATTGGTACATTGCAAAACTTGAATCTAGGATTATAGGGTAAATCGTCAAACATATGCCTTGACACGAGAAGTGTTATTAGATATGTCATCATAAAGAAGCCATTTTTCTTGGGTAATTTATGCAACTGAACAACTAATTCATTTGAAATGACATCAACCTAGTCGAAAAAACAATTATTTTTATATGTCTCATAAAGCACATATAAAATGCATTTAAGAACATGTGATGTACTTTTTAGCCCTACTATAGAAGAAAAGAGCCAACATAAATAACTAAACGACTGCCTAAACAAAGAAATATCTACAAGATAAATATATGAAGGAACCTCAAAAATTGGAGGATGAGTTCTTGCACAATGTTGATTCTCCATCCTTCTCGCTCGAAGAAACTATTTGCAACGGAAAATTCTAAACGCTTGTTCGGTTATGGTAACTTGAATAACCATCTGAATGCATTGGGATTCAAAGGAACCTTTGTCACTCCTAGCTTGATTTCCCTCTTTATTGAATCAAAATTATTTTCACAAAGATAAATAATTTCTCTGAAATCAAAGACCTCTGGAACACATCCAACGTTCGCTAATCTGGTACTCTAAATCTTGTTGCTTGTTTTTTCTTTTATTGACAGATTCACATATCACTCATACATTCTCAACCAGTCAAAGTTGTCATCTATCTCAGCAAGTGAGTTAACCATATTACTACAAATAGCTTCTTTCCTTCGCCTGCTACCCATTTTATGTTTGAAGAGAAAAAATATTCTGTCAGTGAATAATGTATTCAAATATTGTTTCACTTTACAATTCTCTGTTTTCTTCACAAACGCTGGTTGTTACTAACTTACTATTACTTGTGTGAAAACCGTTACACATGGCACCCTGACTAAATAGCAATTAAAGATACCAAAGCCAACTTTTACAAACATTAATAGGAAAAAAAATCAAAATTCCAAAAGGATACTGCCCATTTACTTCGCATTTTGTTCCTACCTCAAGATCATTGATATAGGCGTCACAAAATACATAAAATTACAATTTACAATAATAGACAATGTCTACTGAGGTGGTATATTCTCCCACACGATTAAAAATCAGCGCAACCCAATGTTTTTTGTTTTTGTTTTTTGTTTTTTGTTTTTTTTGTTTTTTGTTTTTTTGTTTTTTTTTTTTTTTTTTTTTTTAAATAAAAAACCGGCAAAATGAGAGCTTGAATCATGTTTTGTGATAGTGGAAATGGATATAGTATCATCAAAAAGCTCATTAGAAATTTTGCCCATACCACCAAAAATTGCTGCAAATTGGCCTTAATTTGACACATAATTTCAATGCAGTGGGAACCTTATTCCACGCAATTTAATCTTAAATTCTTTAATTTTTTAGAATGAGAAAATAATTTAATTACTGAAAGTTGACAATTGTAACCTCGAGTTATAAAAAATACTCGCCATAATTGATTAGGAATGTGTCTGAATTTCCATAGTTTTTTTCTCAAAAAATTTGAAGACTTGTAAAACTATCAATAATACCTACAAATAGTAAATTTACCTTCTACGACGAATCGAGTTGACAATTAGTCGACACTACTTAGATAAACCAAGTCAAATTTGATTTACGAATGCCATAACACATGTTTTTCTCACAAAATTTGGCATGCAATTTCAATGCAGTGGGAACCCCATTCCGCACAAATAGATTTAATTCTAAGCTCTTTGATTTTGCGGACACAAAACTAATTTAATTACTAGGAACAAAAAAAAAAATTCGTAATGTAACTGCCACAACTGCAAAAAAACAAATTGTAAAATATAAATAACGAATATTTTCCAATTAAATACTTATTACTATTATGCAATATTAGATTAAGTGCCCTTTTAATGGATGCCAAAAAGTATTGCTTTTTGATAGAATGTATGTGAGGAACAAAGACGTGAAACATTGATACCTTGTGCATATCAATATATTGAATAAAGATATGCGCCTGTACCTACATGATAAATTGAGTGTTTTCTATTAATAAGGAAACAAACATTGGAAATATTAAAAATATTGAATGACAAAATCTACCACTTAACATTAGGATTCATTCGAAATAAAAACCCAACGACTTCAACTAAACTACACAAGTCAACAAATGAAAACTAACACTATGCCATATGCTTTCAACATAACACAAATGCATATACTATTACCTACATCAAAACTATTACACAACATTATACGTGTCATAAGAAACATAAATTTTCCATACAAAACAACTACGAACTAACTGTAATCATGACAATTGGCTAAGAAATTGCCAAATGTGAATAGGAAATCAGCAAACATGAATCAGTTTAAAAGCTTCCATTATTGTAGAGCTTTTGTATTTTTGTACTACTACTATCATCCACGATTTAACAGAAGCGCCATTGATACACTATTGAAGATGAAATCTCACCTTCGAAGGTAACATTTTATGTAAGGCAACAAAAGCTCAAACAATACTCCAAGGTCTTAAATGCAATTTGAAAAGAGAAAATGTTATCCAATCCACTACTCGAAATACGTAAACGATTAGGAAATGCTCCTATTGATATCAACAAATAACTTATTTCCTTCCTCCGTCGACAATTTGAAAATGCTTGTGGACTCATTTCCCTATAAATCACCACTTGTATGTCTCAAAATCTATGTATCGGAGATAAAACTGACATCCAAATCTCTCTATCGTTCCAATGTTTGTCCCGTCATTAGTATTTATTATTATTATTATTGATTCACAAATCTAACATTTAGAACGAAGTGAGTTATTTTTTCTATCACTGCAAATAACAATTTTCCCTTAATATACATGTTATTTCAAATGTTTGTAGACTCATTTCCCTATAAATAACCATTTGCCACAATTTTGCCTCTGAGACACGCTACAAATATAAAGCCACCATCCATATTTTTTTATCTCCCCGAAGTCTATCCTCTAATTAATAGAAAACAACCCTACGAGTAAATACCATTCCTCTCAACATTCAATTCACTAATTACACATCTACCCACACATTCAAAAAACCACATAAGCACTAAAACATCAATTCTAGAAGCATGATTTCCATATACTTTCAACATAACACAAATGCACATGTGCAAGACTACAAAAAGCTCTTAAGCTTTCATCGCATGAACCTCCGCACTTCGCACAATCTATTCTAAAATATTTTCAAAATAATAAAAATCCATATGTACTCGAAAGCTAAATAAGCATTGCTTTTATGCACACTTTACTGATATGAAAAGAGTTGAAAACACATTATAAATAAAAGATCCCTCTGCACTTTCCTCACCCCACTCAAATTTTGTACATCCCTCATTCTGCACATGCATTTGTTCTTTGCATAGCCACCACACACACACAACCACCTCCTCATAGCTTTTTCTGCACAAATACTTTCGAACTCAACATCGCCCTTCGGCCAGTCTTTGACATTTGAAGCCGATATTAATAGATGTGGGTCCCAAACATCGTGGGGAGGAAACAATATTTGCGAAATACATTCCTAAATAAGAATTAAAGAAGAGATTTGTATATTTATTATTTTAATAAATTTTGGAAAAAGATTTCGACACAGCCAAAGCTCTATGCACATGCATTTGTTCTTCGCACACGCTTCCTCCGAACAACACAATCCATTCTCTGCAAAAATATCTCAAGCTTTCATTGTATGAACCTCCACATTCTGCATAAACTATTAATAATAAAATAAGCACTGCTCTTGCACACAATCTACTAATATCAAAACACATTTCAATTAAAATAGCCCTCCACACTTCCCTCATTCCGCATATGGATTTTTTCTCTGCATAACCTCTACACAAGCACAAATTCATCTGCACAACTACTTCCACACTCAATAATGCCCTTAGGTTAGTCATTAACATTCAGAATTGATATTAGTTAATAAGCATACATTGTGAAATGCATTCCTAAATAAGAATTAAAAGAGAGAGAGAGAGAGAGAGAGAGAGAGAGAGAGAGAGAGAGATATATATATATATATATATATAATGTTTACATAAAGCTTTTGACATAGTCAAAGCTGTGCGCACATGCATTTATTCTCTACATACACTTCCTCCGAACAACCAACTTCGCACAACGACCTTTGTACAACTACTTCCATAGCTGCGAAATATGTTCCTAAATAAAAATTTAATAATATATTTGTATATTTATCATTTTAGTAAACCTTGCACAAAGCTTTCCACGCAGTTGGGAAACCAGGAACTCAACTAACACCAAGGAATAACATGTACCAACTCCTTTCAATGCAAAGATTGAATCGACTCACTTTGGTTACTGCACAACACTTCTTCACATGGAATGAAATCACAGTTTATTTAGCACCCCCGTCTATGCAAAGGAACCCCAATTCTCCCGCACATACTCCTTAATAATATTAATTGAAGATTTGTTCACCCCCCCCCCCGACATGAAAAAAACCTGCAACTGTATTAATTCTCGCATCATTGAATATAACACTAACATAACAATGTCTTGCAACAGTGTGTCATAGAAATTTTAAAAACGATTTATTTAGTATTACATAATAAGAGTATTTTTTATAGTGCAACGATTATGATAATTGTTAAAAAATGATACTAGCTTCCTCTACACCCGTATATGCAAAGGACCACCAGTTCTCCCACACATACTCCATCCTTCTCATAAAATAAGTTTCACGCAACGAAGTCGTACCAATTACCACATCATTGATCTACGTCACAACACTCACCATGCAAAGGAACCCAGTTCTCCCACACATACTCTATCCTCCGCATAAGAAAACATACAAATATTAATGAGAAATTATAAATAACATTTACTAAACATTCGAAGGTTATTTTTGAATTTATGCAAAAATTGAAATATTAAGCAATTTCTCGAAACTTTAGTTAAATTTGCAAAAACATAGCCAAATAATGCACAATCAACGCAACTTGACCAGGAGGCAAAAGTTATAGTCCTTGCCTACATTCGCTAATCCGGTACTCCAAATATTCTTGCTTGTTTCTCTTCTATTGACATATTCACATATCGCTCATATGTTCTCAAGCAGTCAAAGCTATCATCGATCTCAAGAAGTGAGTTAACTGTATCATTGCAAATAGATCCTTTACTTCGCTTGCTATACATTTTCTGTTTGAAGCGAAAAATACTCTATCAAGGAATAACATATTCAAATACCATTGCACTTTACAATTATCCATTTTCTTCACAAACAATTGTTATTACTATTAATCATGTGAAATCCATTACACACAATATTCTGAATAAATAGCAATTAAAGATAGCAAAGCCAACTTTTATGGACATTAATAGAAAAAGAAATTCAAAATTCCAAAAGGATCTTGCCCATTTACTTCGCACTTTGTTCCTGCTTCAAGATCATTGATATATCTGTTGTAAGAAATATAAACTTACGATATACAATAGTAAACATTGTCTACTAAGGCGATAGATTCACCCACACGACTAAAAACCACCGCAACCCGATTTTTTATTTTAATAAAAAACCGACAAAATGAGTGTTTGAATCATGTTTGTGATAGGGGAAATGGATTTAGTATCATAAAAAACCCCATTAATAAATTTGTCCATACCGCTAAAAATCGCCACAAACTGACATTCTTTTTTCCAATAAAAATTAGACATCACCAGTGTCGACATCTGATTGGCACCTAAGATCATGAAAGTTGACAGTTGTAACCTCGAGTTACAAAAAAATTATGTCATATTTTATCAGGAATGTTCAGGGAATTTATATATATATATGGATCAAATTTTAACATTAGATCTAAGACTTTTGTGATCCATAATTTAGATAAATGTCTTTCGGATTAATCACATCATTAGGATTTGGTCGACGTTTAGAACCATCTAATGTGGTTCATCCTCTGGACAAGGTGAAAATGTTTTAAACGGCTATTACCGGGTAATGATGCATCCTCACTGTTTATTCATTAAGATCAATCATCTTTTTTCACCTTGTCCTGAGGATGAACCACATTAGATGGTTCAAAACGTTGACCAAATCCTAATGATGTGATTAATCCGAAAGACATTTATCCAAATTTTAACACTCATAAAACTATCAATAGTAGCTACAAATAATAAAGTGTGCAAAAACATTCACAAATAAATATTATGCCAACACGTATTCAACTACCTTCTACAACGAATTGACCTGACAACTAGTCCCCACTACTTTATAAAATTGAAACAAATTCGATTTACGAATGACTTGACAAACCTATTTCTCGCAAAATTTCACACGCAATTTCAATGCAGTCGGAACCCCCTTTTTTTGTCATTCAATTTTTTTTATATTAATTTCGCAGAAATTTAGTGCATTTGATCATGGATTTCTCAGCTCTCTCGACCTCACTCCGACCATAGTTTTTGGCCGAGAGAGTTATACAATACCTTGAAAACAAAAGACAATTTCTGCAAAAAAACCAAAAGACTGGCAAACACTAATGCCCAATAAACCACTAGATTATTTAAAAAAAGAAAAGAAAAAAAAAGGCCCACAATCATCAATATTACATTGGTTGAGCATTTTTCATTTGTGCATTTCCAGGGGTTACAAGTGGACCATGCCCCTCATGAACATGAAAATAAATATGATCTAGCCTAGACTCTAATTTTTCTAGTCACTCATCGAACCTGCATTGGCTACGACAAACAGAAGCTAGACGGTCGAGGATTTCTCCTTCAGAAAACTACAAATCAATAATGTAAGCAATTACCTCATTCTAGTCTTCATAATTTTTTCCCCAAAGAATGCCCATGATAGCTTGGATGTCGTGTAGTTTTTCAGTGATGGACTACATCATTGGGGGTTGCTTTACACTTCCCGACGACTGGGCGACTTCCTCCTCTATCATGCCACCCTCCTTGTCGTGTTCCTCCCCTCTTGCGACTCGACCCTCTAATTGCCCATGGTGGTCGGATTCAAACGAGGCCCTGCCCCTCTACCTTTGTATGGTACCGCTGCAAGACCCAAACTGCCCCATGACCAATTGACACCCTTGAGACCACTACACCTTCAGACTAGCACTCAGAACACTAGCCGATATTGCCTCTGCAATTGAATTTTCCTCCCCCCATTGCTAGGCATAACTCTTTTCACACACTACTCTCCTGCTCTAACCATACCAGGATTCCACCCACTACTACAAAATGGCCACACCACTCATGCCACCACACCAAATGTCGAGCGTAGGAAACCAAAGTTGAATTACCATTATAAACCAACAAAAGGAAACAATAGAACAATGACAAGCACCACCTCATAAGTAAGACAAAACACCAAAGTTAAGAACTTCCTAGCTACATAGAAAACCATCTCGTTGCCCTTCACGACCAAGCAGAAAGATTTGAAGGTAGTGATGAGGGATAACTTTCACAAGACCACTAAAGTCCTCGCTATCGTCTGGGTCCCAAACTACACTCACACGAAACGAAAAATTGGCTGACGCAACCGGGCTCCCATCACCATCGCAACATACACCATTTATTCCACTGGATCGAACATGCATGCACAGGGAGCTTGCTTGTGCACACGTAACTTCTTGACACCCTTTGCACCTCACTCCCATAACCAGCAAGCACAAACATATAACTTCCTTATGGCAACAATTTAAATAGACATTTGCCTCCTTCATGGGAGTTCCTATTTTCCTCTGCCACTCGATGCGACCTGCCCTCTTAACGTCAGCATGCGTCCGAGCCATCATTCGAGCCAGTTGGGGCCTATGCCAAATATCTCATCCATCCTTCTCCCTCGTGTGTTTCTTGAATGCACACCCCCTTCAGGGAAATGCAATGAGAACCTTATTCCACACAAAAATATTTAATTTTAAACTTTGTGATTTTTACAGATGTGAAAATAATTTAATTACTCAAAGTTGGCAGTTGTAACCTCGAGTTACAAAACAATTATGCCATATTTTATCAAGAACATGTCGATTTTTTATTTTATTTTATTATATATATATATATATATATATATATATATATATATATATATATATATATATATATATATATATATATATATATATATATATTTAAATTATTATTATTATTATTATTTTTAATATAAATTCTGGTCAAATTTGAAGACTCGTAACACTATTAGTAATAGCTACAAATAATAAAATTACCTTCTACAATGAATCAACTTGATAGTTGGTCCCCACTACTTTGTAAAAATAAACCAAATTTGATTTACGAATGGCTTGAAACATCTATTTTTCGCAAAATTTGACACGCAATTTCGATGCAGTGGGAACCTCATTCCACACACACGAATTTAATTCCAAACTCTTTGATTTGTGCGGACGCAAAAATAATTTAATTACTGGGAACATAAACTTTAATTCATAATGTAACAAGCACCATTGCAAAAAGTAATTTGTAAACTAGAAATAACAAATATATTGTCGATTAAACACTTATTACTATTATGCAATATTAGATTAAGTGCCCTTTTAACGAAACCCAACAAATACTGCTTTGTAATAGAACACGTGCGAAATATTAAAAAAAACAACAACAACAAGAACAACGTTACGTTGATACCTTGTGTGTATCTGTTTATTGAATAAAGACGTATGCACGTACCTACATGATAAATTGAGTGTTTTCTGTTAATAAGGAAACAAACATCAGAATGATTAAAAATATGAATGACAAAAAATGCCACTTAACATTAGGATTCATTCGGAATAAAAAACCAACAACTTCGACTAAACTACACAAGACAATGAATGTAAACTAACATTACGTCGTATACTTTCAACATAACACAAATGCATTTACTATTACCTGCATCAAAAATATACACAACGTTATATGTGTCATAAGAAATCAAACTTTACCGTACAAAACAACTTCGAACTAACTATAATCATGATAATCAGTGAAGTAACTACCAAATGCAAACAGGAAATCGACAAAGGTGAATCGATTTAAAATATTGTAATATTGTAGAGCTTCTATATTTCTGCACTATTGCTATCATCCACTATTTAACATAAACACCATTGAGACACCATCAAATATGGAATCTTAGTTTCGAAGATAACAATTTATGTAAGGGAAAAAAAACTCATACGATACTCCAAGCTCTTAAACGCAATTTGCAAAGAGAAAACGCTACACAATTCACTACACGAAATATGTAAATGATGAGAAAAGGTTTCTATCGATATGAGTAAACAACTTATTTCCTCCCTCCGTTGACGATTTCAAAATGCTTTTTGACCCGTTTCCCTATAAATCACCACTTGTATGTTATGAAATATTTGTATCGAAGATAAAGCCGACATCTATATCTCTTTATCATCCCAATGTATGTCCCGCCATTAGTATTTATTACTAGCAATTGCTCTTAAAGGTGTAAAGATACATCGAAGGAATAGAGGATTTGCGAAGATAATGCTGGAAAAATATTTTAGTAAATATAATAGTATCTTATTTTTAATAATAGAAAATTAAATAAAGATTATTTGGAAAAAAATTAAGAAAACTCTATTATAAAGGGCAACCTTCTATTAAGTAGTTACTTGCTCGTAATTTAATGATTGCTTACTTGCTTGAAATGTGTAGTTGCAACATTTAATTATTGTAATATTATTTTAGCAATTCTCACATCATAATTATATGAGAAATTTTTTTTTTTAATATTAATTTTAACCAACAATTATTGTCTATATAAAATAAAATTTGTATTTAAAAAAAAAAAAAAATAAAAAAAAAAAAAAAAAAAAAAAAAAAAAAAAAAAAAAAAAAAAAAATAATAATAATAATAATAATAATAAAATAAAAAAAATCATCAATTTTTATTAAAATTTAAAAATGTGTATATTTTTTAATATACAAATATTTATTTTTAAAATTTTAAATTAATTATAGAAATATTAAATTTATTTACCTATATAGATTGACAATTTGTTTCATTTTTTATTATTTAATATTAATATTTTATTTAAACTTTCTACCAAATTTCGGCAGAAATGGTCAACACAATTTAATTCACAAAAATCATTCGGTTTAGGCCATTACAATACCTTATTTGTGTTTCCCTGCAAATATGGAGGTGATTGGGAAACTTTGTGCACCTATAGAAAAATAAAATTAACGTCGAGGGCATAGGGGCTTCAAAGGGTGCAGGTCCCGTGGGTTGCATGGACCCAACAACTCTCCCAGTTGTGACGCCGACGTCATCATCCATGTCATGCTTTACACTGTCGGTTGTCGTTAGTGGATTGGCACTGATGAACGTCTAACCCTTTGCCCACACGTCAAATATTTCACAATTACAATATCACATTTTTTACAATAAACGTGATAAGTATCGCGTTTAATATGTCAATATAGTAATGTTATGATCATCGACCATAAACGACAATTTAATTTAATAGCAATTTAATTGGATAATAATATTAATGTTAATTTCGATCCAGATTTGTTTTTTTTCGTTGTGTGCTGCGCTGAGCTAGGTCAAGCGCGCCCTCGTCTGCGTTTCCGAGCAGCGAGATTGCTTCCTGCGACGGCCTGCCTAGGGCTCCGCCCCCATGGAGGTGCAGGGCTTGCCCAAGGAGCCTCCTCCACCTCCCTCTTCCTCCGCAGTGGATTCTTTCAATCAGCTTATGGCTGGTTTGCCCCAGAAGAAAAAAAATGAAGCAGCCAAATTTGTGAAGAAGCTAGAAGATATTCCGGAGATCTCTTTGCCTCCAGAGACCCCCATCCAAGTTGCTTTGTCTCTGGCTGATCGTGCCCTCGTTGTCCAATTCACCGGGCTTTGGCCCTCTCCGAAATCTACCGAGCAATGGGTTAATAAGAACTGGGCTCCTCTGATCAAGCAAACGTCACTTCTTATTTTCTTGGGCGAGGGTTCTTCCTCTTTGAATTCTCCTCCAAAGAAGATAAAGATCTGATTTTACATAATGGGCCCTATTTCATGGGCCCTCAGGGTCTATATCTGAATAAATGGACGCCGAACTTCGATCCGGCAGTCGATGTTCCCACGGCGGTTCCGGTGTGGGTTCGGCTCCCAAACCTCCCAGTCCATTGTTGGAACTTGGATTCCTTGAAACACATCGGCAACGCCCTTGGGAAATTCATAGATCGGGAAAACAACAAGGATCAGTATGACTGTGCTAGAATTTGCGTAGAAGTAGATCTAGAGGTGGGTCTCCCGGAGGCCATAAAAATCAATGTCGGCAGTTGGTCTCATGTGCAGAAACTGGACTATGAGCAGCTGCCATTTAAATGCTGGAAATGTCATGTTTACGGCCACTTTTCTAGAGGTTGTCCGTCCATGGCAAAGGTCCTCTTTAGGCCAATTCTCATAAGCCCCCTCCCAAAAAGGGACAAGAAAACAAATTTGACCCCCTAAGCCAACAAACAGAGGCAGCTCAGGAAATCGAGATTCAAAAGCCAGTCTCACCAAGCAAAGGCACCCCCTCTTCCTCTCCCAAAGGATTAAGTGTTGTAGAAAGCTCCAAAGGCATTCCTCTAGAAGTTGAGGAAGAAGCACAAGAATCGAAAGAATCAGAGGAGGAAGGAGAAATAGGAGAGTCTCAAGCCTCGGTAAGGAGATCCACAAGAGGCCACAAGACTGACAGGGAAAAAAGAAAGCATGAAACGTACAAAGAAAAGCTTCAGGGTAGCCAACCAACTCTTGAGAAGCTACTAGCCTCAAAGCCAAAGATGGTGAAAAATCAGCCCCAAGGCTCCAAGGGAGCCCATCAGAAACATAAATAATGAAGGTCATATCCTGGAACTGTAGAGTTATGGGGAGTAAAATCAAGGAAGAAGCCATTAGAAGTTTAATAAGAATAGAATCTCCTGACATACTTCTCGTCCAAGAGACCAAACTGGAAGACGTAGTCTTTCTACATGCAAGCAAGAAACTTTGGAAAAGAAGTGAAGCAAGAGCAATCTCTGCCTGAGGAGCCTCGGGAGGACTAGGCACCATATGGAATGCCATCAAATTTTCAGTTATCTATGAGGCTAGAAATACTCATTGGTTGCCGCTACAAATGCAGCATCTGGTCACCAAAGAAATTTTATGTATTTTCAATGTATACTCCCTAGTTAATATTGGGGAAAAAAAAGGACTGCTGGGACACTATAAGGCACCAAGCAGATCTAGCAAACTTGGAAAACATAATCATTAATGGAGATCTCAATCTCACTCTTCATTCGTCTGAAAAAAAGAGGAGGCAGCGTAGTTCGAGATTTGGCAAGGGAATGGGTGGAGGATCTTATGCAAGACTGGGACCTACTGGACATCAAACCTACCTCCGGTAAGTATTCTTGGTCTAACAAAAGAACTGGTCCAGGCCATATTGCTGCCAGACTGGATAGATTTTTCATTCAAAGTTCCTTCCTGTTATTAGGACTAGAACCTAGAATGCATATTCTCTCTAGCAGCACCTCGGATCATAAACCCATCAAGCTAGAACTCCAGTCCCACCTAGATCTGGGCCCTATTCCTTTTAGATTTAGCCCTCTCTGGGTCAAGGAGCCAGATTTCATGCAATTAGTCAAGGATTGTTGGAAACAGCCAGTCAAAGGCTCCCCCTTCTTTGTCTGGGAGGAAAAGCTCAAAAGGGTGAAAGGGGCACTAAAAAGATGGGCCAAATCGTTGCCCAATCCAGCTACAGAAAGAAAAATTATCAAAAGATCTCTAGCCACTCGTCAACTACAAGTGGAGGATGTCGTCATTACTAATGAAATCTTAGACAAAAAGGCTCACCTCCAGTAGAGTTTTCATAAGGCCTACTTCGCTGAAGAAGAATACTGGAGATTAAAGTCCCGAAGCCTTTGGCTCAAAGCAGGGGACAGGAACTATTCTTTCTTCCACAAACAAGCCTAGGCCAGGAAATGCTTCAACTCAATATCCGAGATCAAGGAGGAGAATGTCATCCATAAGGACTTTGAGGACATCAAGAAAGCAACCTTCTCTCACTTCAAAAACTTGTATAGTGAGGACACAGATCCAGATCAATATCCAGATCTGTTAGATATTGTTCCACATTCAATCTCTCCCATAATGAATGCTCTCATAGAGGCTAAAGTCTCCAAGATCGAAGTTAAAAATGCCCTTTTTTCCATGGATCCTGATAAGGCCCCTAGACCGGATGGTTTCTCTGCCAGGTTCCTACAAGCCTGTTGGCCGATAGTTGAAAAGGATCTCTTCAAAATGGTCCAAAAATCCCAAGATTGTCAGAAAATCGGGGGTAGCACAAACTCAACTTTTTTAGTCCTCATCCCTAAGGAGAAAGGAGCCAACAACTTCAACAGATTTCGCCCTTTCTCCTTGTGCAATACAGGGTACAAGTTAATTACCAAAGTGATTGCAAATAGATTGAAGCTCATTCTTCCCAAAGTTATTCCGGAGAACCAAGGAGGCTTCATCTAGGGCAGGCAGATTGTGGACAACTTCACCTTAGTCCAAGAGGCAATTCACTCAAGCTTACACTGAAATGAACAAGGTATGGTTATCAAACTCGATTTATCAAATGCATTTGATCGAGTAAGACATAACTTTCTGTTAAATGTCTTGAGCAAGTTTGGTTTTGGTGTAAGTATCATAAATTGGATTCGGGCTTGCATCTCGGAGCCCTGGATTGCACCTCTAGTGAATGGCAGAGCCATAGATTTCTTTAAAGCCACGAGAGGTCTTAGGCAGCGGTGCCCACTCTCCCCTCTTCTCTTTGTCATCCATGCCTTGGTCTCAGCTTTTAGTTAGATTAGAAGATGCAAGATCAAGATATCAATGGACTTTGTATAGCAAGAGGTGTCAAAAACATAAACCATGCCCTCTTCGTGGATGATACCTTGTTATTGGGGGCTGCCACTCTATCCTCAGCCTCCAAGTTCAAAGCAGTGCTGGATGACTTTTGTGATGCCTCTGGCAGTGTCTTAAACAAGAACAAATGTCACATTTATAGCTGGAATACTTCGCCCATATTGCTCTCTGCTATTGCTAGATGCCTGAGCTTTGCAGCCTCCTCTTCTTGGAACTCATTTAAATATTTGGACCTTCCTGTATTTCATAAAAGATCTCTCAATAAAGACTGGCTCCCTCAACTTGAGAAATTTAAGAGCAAGCTTTAAGCCTGGGGTTACTCCTGGCTCAACATTGCTGGTAAATCAGTTCTTATAAAATATTTGCTCACCAGTCTTCCCCTATTTCATTTCGCTGTTCTTCTTGCTCCGGTGAGCATCCTTAGAAAAATGGAGGAGTGTATTCGGCGCTTCTTCTGGAAGGGAGGAAAACAGAATGAAAACAAACTGCCTCTAGTCAACTAGAAGACCATCTCCAAGCCTCTGTGGGAGGGCAGGTTGAACTTTAAAAATCTCAGTCACCAAAACATTGCTATGTGAGCGAAATTAATATGGAAAATTATCGCGCCCAAGCCAAGCTGGGCTCTACTGGCTCTCTGGAAAAAATACGTCAGAGGTCCTCGCACCTACTGTTTGGACACTCCGATTCATCTGACTAACTCTTCTTTCCTCAAGCTTTATGCCAAAGCTGCTCCTCTTATCAAATCGCATTCTTTTTGGGTCCCAAGAAACAGGAAAAAGATAAATATTTGGACTGATAGAATTCCGAATGCTGATCCAATTGAAGACAGAGGCTCCATCAGTGTGTTGCGTTGTTGGATGGAAGGAGCTGAGATGAAAACGTTGTGGGATATTTCTATGTGGAACGACTCAAATTGGGCAGGCTGGAAACAAATCGATGTGCCAAGTCATCTGCAGCAGGAATGGCGTTCGCTGCTGGGATTTCTCCATGGCATGGCGCCCATTCACATTTGCAAAAAAGACACAAAAGGTTGGGGAAAAAAGGTAAATGGGTGCGTTGTTGCAATGGGTTATGATAAGCTGAGGGACAGGCCCTACGTTCCCCCTGATCCAGAGCCATGGCAAGGCATCTGGTGCTGCCCCTCGTGGCCTAAAGTGGATTATTTCTCTTGGATCCTATGCCATATTAAAATACTCATGCATGAAAATCTGCAGAGGAAAGGGTTTCATGGTCTCTCAAAATGTTCTTTGTGTAAAGAAAATTCAAAGAGTGTTACCCATCTAATGTTAGAATGCAGATTTTCTATGTAGATATGGTTTACATTCCTTCACATGCTGAACTCCAACATCACGCTCCCAAGTTCCATTGCTGAGTTATTTTCTAAGTGGGTGAACAGGTATCCTGGTCCTCCTCCACAAAATCAGGTAATCAAAGTTGCTTGGTCTATTCTCCCAAAGGTAATATGCTGGCAGATTTGGCTTGAACGGAACAAAAGAATTTTCAGAAACATTGAGCAGAACCTCAAAGAAATAGAAATCAAGATCAAATTCCATCTAAAAGAGTGCCTTATTGACTTAAAAGACGATTCTAACCTTAGTCAACAAGACATAGCTTGGGGCTCTTTCCTTGATCTGCATTTCCAAAAAGATGTAAGGAATGCCCCTCCTCCAAAAGCCCGGAAAATAAGAGAATCCGAAGAAGACTTTCAAGACTGGATCATAAATCAAACAAGACACTCTCTCTTCTTTGATGGGGCAGCAAAGGGCAATCCAGGCAAAGCTGGTGCAGGTGGCGTTATTTTAAATCCAGATGGCAAAAAGACACACTCCTTCGCGTGGGGGCTGAGCCACTTAACCAGCATTCAAGCTGAGGCTTTAGCTCTCTTTCAAGAACTCAAGCTTATCAAAGCCTTAAACATTAGTGAAGCAAATGTATTTGGCAACTCCCAGATCATCATAAACGCAATTGTATCTAACTCTCCAGTTTTGGACTTAAAACTCGCAAGACTGATTGCCAGAATCAAGGACTTGGGAAAACTCTTTCCAGAAGCTGAATTTCTTCCATGTGCTGAGAATTAACAATAAAGAGGTGGACATTGAAGCCAATAAAGTTGCCCTCCTTTTTGCTAGGGTCGAGATGAAGGACGAAGAAGAATCATGGGAACCCATTCCATAAGCTAATTTGCTGCCATGTTTTACTGTTTTCTCTTGAGTCAATTTGTTTGTATTTTCAAATTTGGAAAAAATTCTGAAATCAAATCCATAGTAACATCACTAAAGAGAAGGATTCCAAGCATTAGTTCCACAATCATCCTTAGTGGGGAGGTGCAACGGGCTATAGCCCTACTTCATGTAATCAGAATTTTGGCATTTAGGCCATGTTTGCAATAATATTCCATAATCGTTACTGTAAAAAAAAATATTAATGTTAATTTCAATTTGTTATGATGCAAAGTTTCCCATTAATGTTAAATTCAATTTGTTCTTATGTAAAGTTTCCTGTTAATGTTAAATTCAAGTTTTCTAATTTGAAAATTTTCATGGAGTTAGATTAGATTAGATTGTGTTTTTCTATTCGAAAAAGAAAAAGAAAAAAGAGAGTTAGATTAATGAGTGATCTAAAATTAAATTGTTGTTAAAAAATGTTGTTATTGTACCTACCGCTGCAAGTCACTACACATCATATTTTTCTTGTTTGCGACATTAATTGGGCTTTTTTTCCATCAAAAAAAAAAAGATATTTGCCATGGTTGAACTATAAGAATCAATATTGTTTATTTATTTTAATTATTTTATTTTGTTTTTTGTTGATTCTATTGGTTGTTAAATTTGAGATGTTATTGCAAATTCGGTACGAACTCCGTTTTATTGCAAAATGCTTTTGTGCCGACTGTTGTACGAGGCGGCGACGGTTGTACGAGCATTATTATTATAGTTGCACATTCGATGTTGACATTCCATTAATTTGACGTCTGACCAAAAATTAAACCGGCATGTTATAATGTTCACATTATAAAGGAATAACATTTTTTTTTAAATTATTAATTTTTAAGCTTCTCCTTGTTTAGCTCTCTTAAGGTGTTATTGTGTAATTATAATTCGGCCACCAGTTCGGCTGACAAGCCTGAGGATTTGTACCAATAATTTGAGATTTATGACATCTTTTGTATTATTAAATTAAATGGAAGCCTATTAATAATTAAATTTTATTTCACATATTTCGTGTTTACTTGATTCTGCAGCATTTATGACATCTTTTGTATTATTAAATTAAATGGAAGTCTTTTAATAATTTCAGTTAACATATTTCGTGTTTATTTTGGGTTGATCATATAAAAATTTAGAATATTTGGTGATTATTTGGATTGAACATGTAAAGAAAAGAATCTCAACGAATCCAGACTTGTGCTTCATTCAAATAACCTGCAGCTTAATAATTGCAAAACGATATGAATATTTATTGGAATTTATATCGCACTGTGACTGTACAACCGACGAACCAGACTTCTGGTTGACTATGACACTCTTGGCAGACACCACAAACCCTATAAATCAGGACTTTTTTTAATGCCAGACACAATTTGATAGAGGGAGTGCGATCTATTATTAACATGGCATTTACCCAAAAGAATTATTTTCATTTTAGCTTTAATTAGATTAAATTAAATTGCTATATGTGGAAGCTATGCAATAAAGCCCTCACATTCTATGCAGAAGAAAACCTTATTATAAACCCAAACTTTACAGTTAAACCCAAGGCTTATCGTGCTATCGTTTAATTAAACATTTGAACCTAACCAAGGCATATACATATCCGTCCGACCTTAATAAAGGACCAACCCATAATATTAATGCTCTGTATCGTAATTGAACCAGGCACCATATATTAAATCAAAACTTCGCAACCATATTAACATTTTGTTGAGATTGAAACAAGATGATGAGCTTAGTGGAAAGAAGTCACCTTCACTAAGTGGGCCCGCAAACTATTTTTGGCGCAAAGTCTATTTTTAGACTATGTCTATTTTTAGACTATGTCTATTTTTAGACATGTCGATCATATTCTATGAGTTGCAGGATGCTATTTGTGGATGGTTGGTCGAGTTGGAAAAATAGATGGACTTCTATTTTTAGACATATTGGGCGGAATCTATTTTTAGATTGCCAGTCTAAAAATAGATATGTCGAATATTATTAGCTCTTAATAATATTTGGACTCTAAACATTATCTTATTCTCTCGGAGCACTTCAGTTAAGTGCACAAATGTGGCACAAGAGCTGACAAAAGGAATTACGCTATTCCTAAGGGTCAAGTGGAGCTATTGCATGGAGACTTCAGTTAGAACTCATGTGAGAGAGTTTGGTGGAGTTGATTGAGGAAGTTAATGGAGTTGTGTTCAGTTTAACTGAGTTAAACATAGTTGAGCTAGTTGTATCTAGTCTAATTGATTGATACACCAATGAGAGTGGTGTGAATTAATTATTAATTAATTCACTAATTATTAACTCATTAATCAACTAAAGAATACATCAGTTAACTTCAATGCATGGACAGTTTCAGTGGAGACCAGTGAAGAGGTAGGTGAAAGAGCAATGTGACTATCAGTTGTGACTATATTGGTGCGTGAGTTTGCACCACACATTGATGGAGATTCCAATGAGGATTGCGCAGTACAAGCCAGGTGGTTTGAAGTTAATTATGAGCCATTCTTCAGCAGGGATTGTACAGCAGAGGCAGGCTATCAAGTGGCAGAGCTTGGAGCATGTGATTTTCTAGATCAGGCTTGATTAGTGTGTAGCAATTGGAGATTGTACCGAGAGCTTGTAAGGAGCTTTGTGTGATGATTGTTACATGATCTCTATGACATATAATATACAGATAGTTGGGGGTTTTCAGCTTTAAGCTTTCCCATAAAATGTTGTGTTCATATGTGTGATTGTTTATGGTTTTAATGTGCGCATGTGATTGTTTTTATTTCCACAATTAATGATCAATGGTAGAAGAGATTCTGTATTGTGCATGAAGTTAAAATAGTGTGTGATCAGGAGAATCTCGGTGGATAACATATCAGTTTTCAAATTTCTACACATTTATCTAAACATGGTTGATAACCAAACAATTATGCGATCAATCGACTGGGCCCCAGCGTTAATGCACCCTTCGCATCCAACAGTTGTTGGCTTGTTGCTTCAGCTCTGATGATCCAACGCACCCAAATTCATATCGCATGATTTAAATGCACGAGCGATAATTCACAAAAATTGCGCGATGGAAATGGCATTACAAAACCACTCTCCTCCACATGTAAGCCAACTACATATATCACGTTCAAAATTCAAATACAGCTTACCACTTGTGAACTTGCGCGAAAACCATAAATTTTTTTTGGACTCCACTTTTACTATTTAGCTCCGGTTCCGCTTCTTTCTCCCTCTTGGTTCCACTCTACGCACAACGCGCAATTCCACTATTAATACGGTGGTTTTCGTTCAATTTAATGATTCAGCTGTTCGCTCTGCCCTTCATAAAAAAAGGTTAACTCCCTCAAACTTCAGTCTTGAACCCTTCACAGAGAGAGGTATACATAGTTCATAACGAATGCATGTTCAATAGGTTCGAATCAACATAATGCGCATATCCTGTATCACTCTCGCTACCTATAACCAATAGACTATGTATCGACTCAAATTGAGCTCAATCCAGAACAAGGCTCGATGTCAGGGCCTTTATACAGAGCCTTCGTATATTAACATATAGAGATTTGTCATCGCATATGCCCCTTTAGTGGAATAACCTCTTTAACTTCTTCTAAGGTTCTACATAACAATCTAATCAACTTCCCCGCATCACATGCGAAATCACCATTAGGGCCAATTATACAGAGTTTATACTGCTCACGATTCTCGACCACAGTATTGCCATACCACTGCTCATTGACACATAGTCCACTGTCATGGTGCTTAACACAGGGTTCTATCACACTGATTCTCATACATGGATATAATTATCATGGCTCTTAATGCAGGTTTCATTCACACTAGTTCTCGCACATGAATATACAGTTAGATTCTTAACAAATTACAAAGTTCTACTCATACCAGCTCACAGAGATTCAAGACATAGTCACACAGAAATTAACTCGACAAACGCACAGTAATACTGAAACCAATTCTTCCATATATTGCAGTCTTGCATTCATAGTGCAGGATTGAGCCGATGTCAAGCATTCGTTAAATAAAATGGACCTAACACTAAGACTACCGGACCCACTATGCGAATAACGCATATATGTTATAACATATGTATATGTTAAAACATATATTGTTCAAAGGTTAAAAACCTCGCGCAATAACAATCAAACGTTTATATCATGAAACCTTAATAAAATACTTTCGTCGCACGATGAACCATAACATAAAACAAAACTTATCAAACATTACTCCGTCGGACTTCAAACATTCTTAACCAAATCACAATGGAGATTTTCGCGTCACAAATAGGCTGACGTCAAATCAAATCCGCCCTATGAGCATTTTGGGTTCGAAATTCAACTCGACCAAATGAAACTTCCGATTGAGCAATTGTGATTGCACCAATCGTATCGGCAAAAAAACAAATTGCGATTAATACAATCAGAGGGCATAACTTAAAGTTGCGATTGCGATTTAAACAATCGCATCGCAAGTGTTCAGTCGGCCCAAATAAAATAAAAACGCGATCCAATTCTATTTTACCATGTGTCTTCTGCTGACTGTTTTGTGGTGTGGGACCACCGGTCTTCAACCTATTCAAACTCCCGCACATCAAACCAAAACATCTTTGTTTACAACATACAAAGAAATTGCTATGTTTTCTTTCAAAGGCTCTGTTTTCAAAGGCACCAAACACAATTCCAATGTTCAACACAACACCATCTTCAAAAAATAAACTCACAGAGCAGTTAAATAAGACCAATAACGTGAGACACCAACCACATGAAACTATACCAACTTTTAAGCAATTCAACAATCCAAAAACTCACAAATTCAACGCATAATGCATACCATGAATCCATCATACATACTATGAATCAGATTTCGAATCAACACATAATAGAGATGTTTCAAAGTATTGGAAACATATGCAATTCCACAATGAACCAAGAAAACAATCCATGGATTGGAATGTAGGCTTAATGGTTTTATTTGGCTGAGTGTTATGACAAAAGACTACCATGGAGATATTATGGTAGACTCGAGTGTATACATTATGGCGAGGATTGCAAAAAATGGTGCTGCATTGATAGACATGTAAGGCATCCGTAGAAAGACTGTCAACCTATCAACAGAACCTCAACGTTTTCAACAAAGCATATGATATACTCTGGTAACAGGCTGAGAAAAAAAGTTTGAATTTGCAAACATGGGATGCCAAATTTTTTTCATTATTTAGGAATTATGGGCAGAGGCACAAAAACCAGTGGCTCAAATTTGAGCAGGGAAGATACCATATTAAATAATACAAGATAAATGTTAAACAATACAAGATAATAGATGAGATATGAAAGATAAATCATGAAAGTGTATATTATTCACAAAGATATAGATTGTTAAATAATACAAGATAAATGTTAAACAATACAAGCTAATAGATGAGATATGAAAAATAAATCATGAAAGTGCATATTATTTACAAAGATATAAATTTATACATTTCCTAATGATCATTGGTTTCCATATTACAAGTCGTCTTTTGGACTCTAATGACCTTTCACATTCGACATCACAACCGTTAGTGGATTAAGTGTGTAACACTTGACAAATAATTATGATGACATAAGGACCAACACTTCTACCTCCAACTTAATGGCGAATGTTTCTTTCAAAGGGGACTACCTCACATATGCGTTAATCAAACCCTTACAATGAATTGAGCCATTATTGGCTAATCAATTAGTTGTGGATTAATTGATTCCTTCACCAATAAAGGGGAAATAACATGCCAAGTTAATAACTGGCGGTTATGCCATATTTGTGATGGGAGTTATCTCACACGCTCAACAAAGGAAAACGAGGGAGAATTTTTTAGGTTATATGATGCTTATAATGGGTTCATCTCACTCCCATTCATATTGATAATATATTGTGCCTTATTGTGATTTTTTATTTTTATTTTTTCTGTGACAAGGCACTCTCAACCTTGAGTGCAAAAATATCTCATCACAATTGCAGTAATCTATGTGTCATGTTATGTGTTAAGCATTTGAATTTGACAAGTTCATTGTACATGAAACTTTTTTCTATTTCTATATATAATTATATTTATTAAGTGAGCATTTAGTTATTCACATAATAATATTATTTATATTTCAAATAATGTTTTAAATTTAAAAATATTATAAAATTATTAAAAATATAATGCATCAATTATATAAGAAAAACAAAAAAACAAATTTAATTAGAATGTCATCTAAGTTGTAATGGTTAATTCTAAAGGAAATAAAATAAAAAATGTTAGGATATCATTTTAGTGTTAATTTTCTATCTATAATATAAAATAACAAATTACATTTAAAAAAACTTTTAAACATAATTTAAAAACAAAGATCTTTCTGGGCTCTCTAAGATAAAATTCAAATATAATAATCCATATTTCTTACATCGATAAATTATAAATCTAATTAATAAATGATATATTTTGAAAATATAATAAATTAGACGTAGCAATTGTCTAAATAATTGAAAAGGTTCTTGAACATATGCCATGATGAAACAATTACCATAAATAAATAAAACTATTAGTTATTCAATGCATCTTAATTTGAAAAATAAATAAATTTATAATTTGATTAATATTTAAAACATTTTAATTTAAAAAATTATAAATATTATTATTAATACATTAACTAATAAAATCAGTAGGTGTGATTTAAATTATATAATTAATTATTCACAACGCATATTTAGTGGTGATATTATATATATTGTTATTATACCTGCATTATGAATCAATACAACATTTTATTAAAAATGAATGGTCCTTGAGAAAGTGATTAGCTAAGTTTTTAAATAGTTTAAATTCAAGAGCTCCAGCAATTGTTACAAATAAAATATTTTTATTGGTGAATGTAAAGCAATAATATGGAAGATAAGGAATTACCTATATTCCCTACAAATGCAATTGTTGAAAACTATACACTCTCTCATACTCATATTGATGCTAAAAATAAGCTAAGCATATGTAGCAGATCTAATCTACACATCAAATGCATATGCTCATGGGTAGTTCTAGTAATTATCAATATGCATATTTTTTACTTTAATTTAATTATATTTAAACGAAATTAAGCAACAACTTTATTACAAAGCAAATCCTCATAGATATGCTCAAACTCAAATTGCAACAATTATTTCTAGTTTAATTTAACTATACTTTATTGCAAAGCAAATCTTCATAAACATGCTCAAACTCAAATTGCAACATCTCTATAATTACATTAAGGGGCATGTAATAGCTACCCATAGACATTTTCAAGATCACATTGCAACATTACTATATTTAAATTAAGCGGCAGGTAGTAGCTACCTTGTAGCATTATTTAATAATAATAATTGTTTAGAAAATTGATTATTTATAAAGAGAAAAATAATATTTGTATAGAAATATTATTTATATAAGGATAAATGTTAGGTTTATAAAATATATATAACATTATTAAATATATTTTTACAATGAGAGATACTGATTTTCATGTATATATTAAATTATTTATGTTTATAATTTGAAAAAATGTTGATAATCAAAATCACTTAAAAAAAAACTTTTTTTAGGGGGAAGTTTGTGGGTTTCAAACTCCTTTCAAACTTTCTTAGCAAATTATAAAAATTAAGTGCACCATTATGAAAATTGTGTTGACCATTTATGCAAATTAAAATCTCAATGTCTATTTTTGATAGAGAAAATTTAAATAAAATATTAATATTAAGTAATAAAGAAACTGAATACAAATACTAATTTCATGGGAGAACTACAAGGTTTAAGTCTTTTGCACACTGACCACTTTCGAGAATGATCGAAACAAATAATTAAACTAATAGATTATATTATAGTAATAATAATAGTAAATAGTGGTTCGTACAAAATTAAGTGATTGGAAGCCATTGTGACCACATGAACCATAGAAAAAAACGCATTGCTTTTGCATATATTATAATTTGAAATTTGGTTATCTTTAGTTACTAAAGTGCAAGGGAAAATATTTGTCAAATACGTGAAAATAAAGCAACAATTTACTTCCAGGATTAACTTGTAACAAATTGGTAAAGTAATTGTTCTTTCATGGGAATTGCAAGGTTGAAGCCTCCCTTGCAAGGTTGTTTCTAATGCATTAATGTGACATGGTTTTCTCACAGATCAATCAACAAAGGCATCACATGGAAGAAAAAAATTATTTAACCAAAGAGAAATAACATAAAAGATAAAGATGTGATATGAAAATGGCTAAACAGACAAGTAATGTTCAATCAACCTTAATAAGTCACTAAAAATATGAAAAAAAATCTCATTGAAAATGAAAATAAACAAATAATCACTAAATTTTCTTAAAATTTGAACTAAAAGCAACAATGAAGAGACTAACACAACACTTAACCCAAAATACCTAGTATAACGATAATTAAGAAACAAGTCATGGATAAACAAAGCTCAATTTTTGAGCAGATTGCTTTTCGAGGAATCTGCATAAGAAAACATGCAAAACTAACATTAACAACTCAAATTCTATTTAAAAGAAAAACAAAATACAAAGTTTATCATTTTGACTAGATAGTCAGTTTCTTTACCGAACATCTGTTGAAAAAAACACCAGGAAATAACTTTAGCGAATCAAATAACATAAAAAATAAAACACAAAATTCATCATTTTCTTTCAAAACCAAAAGATAAAACACAAAATTCATCATTTTCAAAATAAACTGAAATAAGGGTATAGAATTTGTTAGTTTCACTAGAAACCACACCACAAAAGACTTTTTTTAAAGCTTCGATAAACGGGAAATGGCACTACAAGAAAAAGACCCTCTAGCGGATTTTTTTGAGGAACTCCTTATAAAAATACCCCAGACATTCGTTTCTAGCAGAGGTTACTAGAGGAGGTTGGCAGGCGGAGGTTTTTGCGGATGTTTTTCATTCGATGCGCTTATCATCGTAAACCGCACCAGTGCTTCAACAAGAGAAAGCATCGGTGCGCACAAAACATTGGCACACCAGACACCATGCGCTTCATACACACCTGCCCGATGCATCGTATTATTGTAGCGCACCGGTGCTTTACAACTCTTCCGCACCGGTGCATCATAAAAAAGTGTGCCAAAACAGAAACCTCTCGGTGCAGTGTTAAGAAATTGCACCGGTGCGCCCATAAAAACGCCGCACACCGAAACAGGGTTAAATAAAAATAATAATTACAGCCAAAAAATCGCATTTTTTCTCTTTTCTCAGTGCTCCAGAGCTCTCAAGCACCGATGCAATTTATCCTTGTCTGAGCTGCCCTAACATCGGTGCTCCCATTGCACCCATTGCACACACTGCTGCTGTGCATTGCCCACCAATCTCCAGCTTGAATTTTGCAAAACGGTGGACAAATTTTCTTTTGCAAATTCTACAGTCAATATACCTCCTCGATGGCCAAATGTACAGGTATTTTTCTTGTTTTTCCATAATTAATCCTTTTAGCGGATTACAACTTCAAATAACCTTAAAATTAACCATTTAAAAGAAGAAGAAAAAATAATATTTGTCGCGCGATGCGCTCAAGCCGTTCGGCTCACACCGATTCGCAGTGCTGCCTGTAAATTTATAGGCCACACCACAACTGGTGCTAACGGTATCCGCACTGATTCCAAGGCGGTATCGAAAGGCGCACCGTGTTATTTTAATTTTTTTTTAAAAGTACGGTGCGGTCGTTTACCCGGCCACACTGTTGACCATGTGGAATAACGGCAACGCGGTGCGTTGACTTAAATATCCACCCCGGGGCGGGTAGTTTTGTCAGCGCACTACATTCCGCATTTCGACAAGGTCAACGGTGCGACCAGGTAAACCAGTGCTGATGGTATACGCACTGGTTCCCGGGCAATACCGAAGGCGCACCATGATATTCCTTTCCCTTTCTTTTTTTTTGAAAGTGCGGTGCAGTCAATTACCTGGCTGCACCGTTGACCTAGTGGAATAGCAGCAACGCAGTGCGTTGACTAAAATATCGGCCCCTAGACGAATATTTTTGTCTGCGCACCGCTTTCCGTATTTCAACAAGGTCAACGGTGCAGCCTGGTAAAAGACCACACCATTGACCGTGTAATGATGGTAGGAGGTCGGTCTGCTGACTTAACTATATGCCCCAGGGCATATAGTTTAGTCAGCGCACCGCACTCCTGACACCGTACATAGTCAACGGTGCGCTACAAATTTTTTGGAGTACCGCCTCCGGTGTGTTGCATATTATCTGGTGCACTGTCGCCGATGTGCTCCATAAAAAGATGCATCGGGACCGGTGCATGACTGTATTTTTTTTGCGCACCGACCCTTTTTTTTCCAAAAAAAATTATATATGTATATTTATAAATACATGTCTCATTTAATTAAAAATTTGCATTTAATAGGTCAGTCATTCAGAGATGTGAAAGGAGAGAAGAGGGGGAACAACAACAACAACAACAGGCGGAGCAACATAACATGGTTCGCCTATGGGAGGCACGAGAGAGGGAGAGAGATGTGTACCCTTGCCCTATTATAGTAGCTACCCAGGGGCTCCTAAGGTAGGTAGGCCTACTCAAGTTCTATGAGGAGGCTACTTCCCTAAAGGGCTATGGTTTGTTTTTGATACATCTTATCCGAAGGTGGAATGCCCACCAACAGGCTTTTCAGGTTGGTCGTAACCAATGGTACACGCCCACTGAGGAAGATATTTATTTCATTACAAGGCTATTGAGGAGAGGGGTGGATTTTCCCTCATTCCCAGAGGTTCCAGCTGGCTATGTAGCAAGGAGTCAGTTAGTGTACTCCCAGAGATACATTGGAGCATCAGTATTGTCTCCTTCAGATTTTCAGGTCGCTAGAGGTCAGTTACGTATTGGTGCATCTGGTAGTGATGAGGTGCAGTGCCTCTAACTTTTGATTTCGACCATTTCACACAACACCAATGATGGGCAACGCATTAGTTGTTTGCTTCTATATTATGTTGATTCTTTAGTAAGCCACGACTTATCAGGTGGTCTGCCATTTTTTTGCAATAGTTATGTACAACCTTAGATAGATTTCGTGCTCATGCACAAGGGAGGGTCAACTTCCCTTTTGCTTCAGACAATTTTTGTTTATTTTTTTACAGGTTTCCAAAGACGAGGCCTACTTTTTTTCGGCAGCCTCATAGGCCGATGTTCGAGGCACAGATGCACATGTGGGGGCATATGATGCACATGTTGGGGCATATGATGCCCAAGAGGGGCGAGACTGTGCTTCCAGCGAGGATATCGAATGATGCACTGGAGTTGCTAGCCAGCGTTGACGAGCATCCCTTCATTATGGTCCCCTGTCTTTATGCGGGTTTGGATTGGCGAGGGTGTGCCAACGTCCTCTTCACATCTGATGAGCCGCTAGATGATAGAGGTAATATTATTGTTTTATTTAAATTTATTCTAACATGTTCTTTAACTTGTTTTTATTAAATTGTGTAATGAAATTGTCTAATTATTGTTGTGTACTTGTATATATTTTGCAGACATTGGGTCTTTTGATGGCGAGGACATCTTGTCACCACCACATGATCCAGGTGTGGACCCTGATGACGATCAGAGATGGCTTGATAGCATATATAGGATGGAGTTGGGTGACCAACTAACTGCATTGATTGTTGAGGTGGGCATCAAGCCCACTCATATGAGAGACATACATGCTAAAGGTAGGCTGTTATAGATGTGGAGAGGCATGTCGCGTGACATGTAAAGACTGATGCGGCATGTTGTAGGAGTGACGACCTTAGTTATGCGGTTGAGGAGGACCGTTTCACGTTATAGGCTTAGTGAAGATGCAACACGTGATCGACAGTCCGCAAGCAGCGACATTATCTCATGATCGTTCACCTCGCGCCGCGCCAAATGAGCAACCTCCACTAGCATCTAGCAGCAGTCATCATGGAGATCAGGCTAGACCATTGGCCACATCCAGTCAGCAGCCTATAGCTTCCAGCAGTACTCATGATCATGAGCAGGCTGAACCATCAACCGTCGAGGCTGCACCATTGACTAAGCAGGCCTCGACTAGTACTGCTATATTTGATATTGTACCACCAGCTAATCCATGACATTTATATTATGTACAGTTATATATTTTTGACATTATATATATAGTCCATGTATTTTATGTTCATGTTACAGTTGTACTTAATTTACATGTTGGTGATCATCATGATGTGTATATTTTTAGGTCAAGTTAGATATGTTCATTTAATGTGCAGCTTGCAGATAGATGTGTATGTGATAGCATGAGTTATTTGACATGAGATGTATATTTGATGTTTGTGTTGTGATGATGTTAATGTATAATGTTAATTGTGTTTTGTTAGATGATCATGATCACGATGATGTTAGCGATTTTGAATGTGTTTTTTAGTCAAATATGATGTTTGTACAATGGTTATCGTGAACGTGATATTTATTAATTAATTTAATATTAAATGATCATGATATTGTAAAATTGTAATATTCGTAATTCTAATTGTATGTAAAATACTAAAATTGTAGTTGTATGTGAATTGTAAAATTGTAATTCTAATTCTAATTCTAATTTTAATTTTAATTGTATGTAAAATATTTGTAAAATTTTAATTGTATTAACGTGAAATGGTTTTATTAAAAATTTTAAATTTGTAAATTTGAAAACTTTTAAATAATTGTAAAATAATAAATCTAGAATAATATGAATTATTGTAACATAATAAAGTTTAGAAATGACCCGGATGCGGGTGTTTAAGACTGAAATGATGTGCGTGAATTGGCGGTGTGGCGCGTGGCAGGGCCACATGGCCACCCGCAGTCGGCATTTACGCACCCTTGATGCGAGCAATTACCATGCTCGTCACCCTACGAGGCATTTATGCCGGGGGGGAGGCCGAGAAGGCCAGCATTCAACTTGCATTCGTCCGACGCATCCGCTCCATTTCTCTGTTTGGCTTCCGGGCTCCTGGTGTGATCCTGAGGCAGTTTGCAGGTCTCTATGTCAATGTTATTCAGGTCAGTTGCTTCCAGGTGCTCTCAGGAAGCAGAATCGTCCAGCAGACGTACCTTTGTGGGTAAGCGATGCCATTTGGGTTGCTGCTTCGACCTTCTCCCCGGTTTACACTTTTCACACAGTCCCTTTTGCCCCCTTCCTTCAGCTTCTTCCGCAGCTGCCTTCTGTTAGCCCAAGCCCCCCTCCACTCCACTGTGATACTATGCCTAGACTCCGACATAGACTACATTCCCGTCGGGGCCGATCCCGCCCCCGTGACACCAGTCGACGACGCTCGATCTCTTCCTATTCTCCGTCGTCCTCCTCGGAAAGTCCCAGTGAACGCTTTTCCCCTGTGCGTAATCGACGTGGGAGAGGGCGTGGAAGTCGCTCCACCTCCTCCCCTCAACGAGATTCTGCAGCCTCTCAGCCGTTTTTTTCTCCCCGCCAGGCCATCTCTGCCTCCCTACATAGCCACTCCACGGCCGTCTTTCACTTTCAATGCGACTCCACTCGCCCCCTGGTCATTGCTATTGTTTCGGGTTCCTTCAAAGAAATCCCTGCAACCCTTTCTGACCCCCCTCCGACGCTGCATCCAGTCAACCTGCAGGCTGCCCCCTCGTCTTCGTGTGGCCCTCAACCCGTGGGCAAAAGCTCTTCTCTCGTTGCCGGAGAGGGCTGCTCGAATGTTCAACAGGTTTCTGGTTTGCAGGTTGGCGAGCGTGATGTTGGTGCAGGTGCAGTCCAAAGCGGTCCGGGACTCAATGAAGAGGAGTATGGATGGTGTAGAATTGAAGAAGAACAGCCATCGGGAAGCTATGGACTCTAACGCTTCCGACTTGGGCCAAGTAACTCTGCTTCGTCTCCATGTTATGCTCGTTGTCTCTAGTTTTTGCAGTTTTTGGTATGTCTATGTTGTGTGTCTATGTCAAGGCAGGGTCAGAACTTTGTTCCGGTCGGCTTCCCCTTATGGGCGACCCACTTTTTTGTTTATTTTTGGCATGTCGAGGCTGGTTTCCTCTCTAGAGGCAGCTTTCAAACGATACTCGGGCCGGTTTCCCTTCAAGGGCGGTTCGTTCTCTGCTATCTTGGTGACTAAATGCCTCTGAAGGCCATGTACTTGCTGTATATTATGTTATTCTAATAGATTTAATTTTACCTAGAAAAAAAAATAAAGTTTAGAAATGCAAATAAATTCATGTACTTTAGAATTATCATTATTTTATTATGATCTTAGATACAACAAAAGAACTAATTTATACAATACACCATTGTTTTTAGATCAAAATAATTGCAAATTATCAAGTGAAATATTGATTTTAACATTAACACAATGCAAATTACCAATTAATTCAAAATACATATTATAATGTTTCGAAAAACCCATCTTAAAAAGTATAAATATTGGATGACTAAAAATATAAATCAAATAAGGTTTTTCAGCTGTTGCGCTGCACTGCTAACCTAGACAGCGCCGCCCTCCTACTCGATCTCTCTTTGAGGGGCCGAACGCCCTTGGATGCGGCGGAATTGTCCGATCCTCCCCCCCCCCCCGTGCCGGAGACTCATAGCATTCCGGTGTGGGCCGGGGGCCACCAGACCTATGTGGCTACAATGAGGAAATTTGTCAAGAAATTGGACTACATCCCCATTATCGAATTTTCGGTTGAAGAAATATGCAGATCGACCGTCAATCTAGCATATAGAGGGCTCATTGGCTAGTTCACTGGCCTTTGGCCCTCTCCTAAATCAGTAGAATCTTGGGTACATAGGAACTGGACGCCGCTCATCACAGAAGGGATCAAGAGCCACTTTGTAGGGAAAGGATTCTTCGTTTTCGTTTTCGAAAATGCAGAGGACAAAAACCTCATCTTCATAAACGGCCCATACTTCATGGGGCCTCAAGGCTTATATATGAATAAATGGACCCCTGACTTCGACCCAACCCAGGATGTGTCGTCCGTCGTTCCAGTTTGGGTCCGTCTACCCCATCTCCCATTACATTGCTGGAATAAAAAATCTATGCAAGCCATCGACAACTTTCTAGGAAGGTATATAGACCAAGCAGTGAGAAAAGACCAGTATTCATGTGCACGGATCTGTGTGGAGGTCGAGTTGGTAGTAGGGTTACCAAAAGCAATCAAATTAACCGTTGTAGATTGGACGCATATTTAGGAATTAGACTACGAGCAATTACCCTTCAAATGTCGGCATTGCCATGGCTACGGCCATTTTTCAAGGCATTGTAAAAAAAAGTTCACCGAAGAAAGTGAAAATGTGAAAGTCGTTCAATGGACCACTGTGCAGAAAGCAGGAACAGCAAAACCTAGAATCAAATGCATAACAAAAGAAAGTAACCCCGAGCCAGCAGGGCAAGAACTAAGAGATGGGAACACCAATCCCATGCCGAAAGCAGGGAATCAAAACCCAGAGCCTAGCAAAGCAGTAGAAGCACCAGAAGCAAACAAAGATAATAAAGAACAATCAAAGCTCTCCCCCAAAGGAAAAGGCAATGAGGATCAAGGGCAGATGGAGGTAAACCTTGAAGTATCCCCCTCCCCCACATATGCCGACATATCCAGAAAGAAAATATTAGATTCTCCAAGCTCCTCGAAGGATGAGATCCTCGAAAGGCCCACTAAAAGAGCAGGAAGAAAGTCCCGAAGAGAAGCAAGGGAGGAAGAAGCAAAAAGACAAAAGACTCAAGGGAGTCAACCTACATTATAAATGTCAATCGGAAGGAACAAAAGAACAAGGCCTCCAAAAGGAGGAGCTCCATCCACCCCCAGCAGTAAGTAACAAGAATCGTCTCTTGGAATTGCAGAGGTTTGGGGAACCCATCAAAAATTGAAGCGGTGAAGGACCTCATGAAAACGGAGCCAGCATACATCCTTATGCTCCAAGAGACAAAAATCGAAGGGGGTGCCCTTCTAGAGATTAGCAAAAAGAAATGGAAGAAGAATGCAGGGAAAGAAATAAGCGCAAGGGGCACTTCAGGAGGAATCGCAACCTCGTGGAAGGAGGACCAATTCTGGCTGGTCAATTCCTTCAACACTCAACACTGGAGCTTCACAAAGCTGAAGCACATTGCAAGTAAGTTAACTCTTGCACTATTCAATTTATATGTACCAATAATATATTCAGAAAAGAAAGATTGTTGGAAAACACTAAATGAATTCCTGGAGCTGCACTCTCCAACAAACATCATCATCGCTGGAGACCTCAATTTAGTGATGAATGCAAAAGAAAAAAGAGGAGGCAGAAACAATAGGGATCAAATGATTTATGTAGTAGAAGATATGATACAACAATGGGACCTAATGGATTTTAAACCAAAGAAAGGGTTGTATACCTGGACCAACAACAGGACAGGGGAAGATCATATCTCGGCCAGATTGGATAGGTTCTTAGTACAAAACACCATGCTGTCGGAAAGGAGACTAATCTCCACAGCCATCCTCCCTAAACTCACCTTGGATCACAAACCCACCCTTCTCTTGTTGGAGGAGGAAGAAAACTTGGGGCCAATCCCGTTCAGATTCAGCCCATTATGGATTGGAAAAAGTGGATTTTTAGAGACGGTTCGATTGGCATGGTCCACCCCCATAAGTGGCTCTCCCAGCTATGTTTGGGAAAGAGACTAAAAAATACAAAAAATACTCTCAAGGAATGGTGTAAACTCCCAACAAATACTCCCAATAGTCAAAGAAAGGAATCAGTGCAGCAATTAGAAAATCTTCAGAGAGAAATGGACTCAATGGACATAACAAAAGCAGAATTGGATAAAGAACAAGCAACCCAATGTAAATATTTTCGCTCCTTTATAAATGAAGAAGAATATTGGAGATTAAAGTCCCGTAGCCTTTGGATGGAAGCCGAAGACAGGAATACATCCTACTTCCATCGACAATGTAGAGCTCGTCTCTCCAGGAACCACATCATAGAGATCACGACCACCGATGGGATGCTTTGCAAAGGCATAGAACAAATAAAAGCTGTTGTTGTCTCACGCTTCCAAAAACTATACAACAAAGAGAATGAGGACAGCGAAGAAGATAAAAAATAATTTCTAAAGAAAATTTCGTCGCTGGTCTCTAAGGATGACAACACAGCTCTACTGAAGTAAAGAAATGAAGAAGAAATCAGCAAAATCATTTGGTCCATGGATCCAGACAAAGCCCCCGGGCTATATGGGTTCACTATTCATTTTTACATGATATGCTAGGATACAATCAAATCAGATCTGATAAGAATGATAAAAGGATTTCTTCATAAATAAAAAATGGGGGGCAGCACCAACTCGACTTTTCTTGCATTAATACCGAAATAAACAAACCGTGGCTCCTTTGACAAGTTTAGGCCCATCTCACTCTACAAATGCCTCTTGCAATATTATTGCAAAACTTCTAGAAAATAGAATCAAGCCATTGTTGGGCAGCCTCATCTCTTCCGCGCAAGGAGGCTTCGTTAAAGGAAGACATATTATGGATAATGTAATACAGGTTCAGGAAGCCATGCACTCCAGTAACCTCAGAAAAGAGAAAGGCATGCTGGTCAAGTTAGACATGGCCAATGCCTTCGATAGAGTAAACTTGTCCTTCCTATATAAAGTTCTCCTTTCCTTTGGTTTTGAGCAAGAGTTTGTAAACTTGATTAAATCATGCACCAACGGGCCTTGGATAGCCCCTTTGGTAAATGGGAGGCCTTCTAATTTCTTCCAAGCTTTGAGGAGACTGAGGCAAGGTTGCCCGCTCTCTCCATTTCTATATATTCTATTGGCTGACTCGCTTAGCAGAAAATTGGAGCAGGACAAGAAAGCAGGAGTTGCTCCAGGACTGAGAATCACGAAAGAACTAGATCCAATAAATCATGCCCTGTTCGCGGATGATACCCTCGTGCTGGGAGGTGCCTCTAGAAGAATAGCTTATGCGTTTAATGCTACCCTTCAATCCTACTGCAAAGTATCCAAAGCAATGATAAGTGAAAGAAAAAGTGTAGTCTATAGTTGGAATATAGAAGAGCATGAGATACAGAAAATTGCTCTCATTCTGGGGTTCAATGGCCACTCCAGATGGGATAATATTAATTACCTTGGGCTGCCTTTAACATTGGGCACAAACAGGTCCTCTCTGTGGGAAGGAGTATTTATTAAAATCAAAGCCAAAATTGCAGCATGGGGAGGCCAGTGGTTAATACATGAAGGCAAGCTAGCACTGATAAAATCAGTTCTTTCATCACTCCCAATCTACCAAGCCTCCTTCCTTATGGCTCCAAAATCGATTTCTGGGAAAATCAAAAAATTAATGAGACAATTTCTGTGGCATGGTGGCAAAGGCAATCAGTGCAAATTCCATCTGGTTAAATGGGACATTGCCAAACGTTCTCTGCGCGATGGCAGCCTTCAAATTAGAGACCCTGATCTTGCCAACACATCTCTGGGTTGTAAGATCCTGTGGCAGATGCACTGTGATCCTGAGCATCCTGCATGCCGAACGCTCAGATTCAAATACATCCCTGCTGCAAAAATAAGGAACATTCAAAACGCCTTCAACAGGAACATCATGCTGTTATGGAGCCTCTGCACAAAATGAATAAATTTCTTTAAGCAAAACCTATACTGTATTCCAGGAAACGGGAAACATGTCAAATTATGGACAAACTGGATATTGGGGCACGAACCATTAGCATCCAATGCCAAACTTGACGAAATTCGAGATTTAATGGAAAATAGAGGCATCAAGAATATTTACGAAATTTCGGATTGGGACGAATTCGGCAACTGGACAGATTGGAAATTAAGTAATATCCCAGATCATCTTCTACAACAGCCAGCAATGCTTAAAGAGGAGTTATGCGACACTGCTCCTGTGCATAAGAATGTTGAAGACAAATGGGGTTGGGGTCTCACCGGTACATACTCCTCTACCAAGGGCTACGCATTGCTGCAACATCAGAGAGACATAACCTTTCCTGCAAGTTTTTGGGCCCATGTATGGCACTCAATGCAATTGCCCAAAATTAATTTCTTTTTTTGGACAATAATGCATAAAAAGATCCTGACTGGTGAAAACTTAATGAAAATAAGTATAGTTGGACCACATAGATGTGCACTATGCAAAGAAGCTATGGAAACCATTGATCACTTGTTTGTGGACTGTCCCTTTACAAATAAAGTCTGGGCTCTCACACTCCATGGCCTTAAGGTTGTCGCCCCCTCCAAAATATCAATAGTCGACCTCTTCCATACGTGGAAGGACCGATACCCTTTGATCATAAACAACTCCCTATGGGCCCGAGTTTGGATAACCATTCCCAAGTTTGTGTGCTGGAAACTATGGCTTGCTAGAAATGAGCAGATTTTCAACAACACAGCCTCGACCCCAATCATGGTAGCAGCAAAATCAAAAGGCCTTCTCCTCGAAACATTGAGCACCCAAGTTCTCAAAGCTGAAACTTCGTTGCAACAAGAGGAAAAGAAATGGTTCGGGACCTTCGTTTTCAGACATAGGAAGCACAGCATCGAAAAACCCCATCTCAATTTCGAGTGGAGGTGTTGTGAAACCAGCTCCAAAAATAGAAGAAAAGAGATATCAATGCCTTATAAATAAGCCACTTCAAGGAGGAAACCTCCAATACATTACATGAATGAACAATTCTTTGATTATTCAAATTACAAAAACTCCTTTCTATATATAGGAGTCTATATGGCCATAATGTAATCCTAGTGGGGCAACAATGTAATCTTAGCCGACCTAACGATAATAATTTAAGGGCACAATAATAACAATATCGAGTTTACAGGGGTACAATAATAACAATAAGGGGGTTACACTAACAAAAATAAGGGACTATACTAGTAATATAGGGACCTAACATGTCCCTCTCCTTCAAATGAGTGTTGTCCTCGATGCTTGATTTGATCCGGATTTATGCGGGAACACAAAAGAATACACATATAACCATAAGCACAGAGATGCAGTGGAAATAATGCTTCATTTCATTAATATCAAATAACATAAATATGCTTACAAACATAATTGAAATCAAATAGCTAGGGCAGTGGTAGCTTATCTCTAAGAAGAGATGTAGCGGCTACATGCCTCTGAACTGTGTTACAATGAGGCTCAAGGGTCTATTCGTATTGAGAAACAATGAGAACCTCAACATCCCAAAAACCTAACCCTAAGAGATGAAAGCGCCAAAACTATGGGCCCAGTTTGGGTAAATTGGTGTTTCAACTTCCCGAAGACAATAACTTTATCTTATCTCCGTTTGACGCACATGATACATCATTAGAAAGCTCTATCGAGGACTACAACTTTTGTGACAATTTTGATGATCCAAAATAAATTTAATACTTCGCGTCGTTTAGGGCCTCAAAACGACTCCCGGAAGTTCGGAACCGAAAAGCGCATAAAAATAGTGATTGTACCAAGGCCAGAAAGAGACAATGGTGGGGGGCCAAGTGGAATAGGTGGGTGGCCACCAATATCCACCTAGATCATTCCTCCCCCCTTAGGAAGCAATGGTCCCCATTGCATTAAGTTCCTCCGTGAGATGAGGAAATTTCTGCTGAACTTGGTCCCTGGTGAACCACTTTCCTTGGTGCAAGAGTTGGCCAGCTTTGACAACCCGATACAGTTGGATCTTCTATTGGCAAGAGTTCTTGATTTTCATGTCCATGATACAATCGGTGGTGGCCTGTTCCATGCAGTCTGGGTTTAACTCAGTTGGTGTGAGTTGTTCTGCAATGTCCGAGGTGTTCAGTAGAGGTGGGAAGTAAGGACGAAGATGATCCACATTGAAGACTGGGTGCAGACCAAGGAATGGAGGAATACTAAGCTCGAAGGCATTATTCCCTACAGCCTTGGTGACGGTGTACGGCCCGTATCGGAGCAGGCGAAGCTTGCGGTGGGGTCCAGTGAGGCGCTCCTTCTGCAAATGTAGCCATACTTTGTCGCCCACCTGGAAGTTGTGTGGCACCCGGTGTTGATCATGGCGCTGCTTGTACTTCGCATTGGCTATGTCCAATATATCATGAACCTGTTGGCGGATGTGTTGAATGCGCTCGATGAAGCTACTTGCTTTGTCAACTTCAGACTGGACATGAGCTGAATTGGCCTGAGCAGCTGCAAATGGCATGGCTACGTCGATGGGACATAGTGGCTGGAATCCCAAGCCCACCTGAAAGGGGCTATGGCCGATTGAACTGTGGAGAGCCCGATTATAACTATGTTGTACATATGGGAGGCTCTCGTCCCATGTGCGTGGATGCTTTGAATTGTACATGCGCAGAATGTGTACAATCATTCTGTTGACGACCTCTGTCTGGCCATCTGTTTGGGGATGGAAAGCTGTGGACTTGGCGAGCTTTGTGTCCATCATTGACCAGAGGCTGGACCAAAATGTGCTGAGGAACCTGCTATCTCGATCTGATATGATAGACTGTGGGATCCCAAAGTGCACCCATACTCGTTCAAAGAAGAGTTTAGCAGTAGCTTCTGTTGTGATATTCTTCTTACAGGCCGCCATAATGGCCATCTTCGAGAATCTGTCAACGACCACGAAAACACGGTCATTGCCATTCTTAGTAGAGGGTAGGCCCGACATGTAATCCATGGAGATGGATTCCCACGGTCGACTAGGGGTAGGTAGTGGAGTATATAGGCCTTGCTTCTTGATGGTCGGTTTGGCAATGGCACAAGCAGTGCAGGATCTGATGTGCTTCTCGACATCCTTTCGAAGGTTCGACCAATAGAAATACTTCTGTAGTATTGCTACTGTTTTCTCGACCCCGAAATGCCCAGCGACTCGACTGTAGTGTGCTTCCCATATCATCTTGGCACGCTCGTTTGAAGGAACACAAAGGTGTCCCAGGCGACATAAAAGTGCATCTTGGAGGTGAAAATTTGGAACTTGCGTGCCCCCCAAGAGTGCCTTGTAAGTGTGGCCGAATTCTGGGTCACTCTCATAGAGAAACGACCAATCAGAAGTCTCGTGCCCACAAGAGTTGAGCACAGTGGTGAGCGCCACGATCGGTGGTCGGCTGAGGCAGTCTGCAACATTATTGGTGCCACCCTTCTTGTACTTGATGTTCAAATGAAACTGTTGCAGATATGTGGACCACTTCTGATGGCGATCATTCTGCAACTTCCCTTGTGTCTGTATGAACTGCAGGGGCCGGTGGTGTGTGTGGATGATTGTTTCCTTCCCCAAAATGTAATGCTTCCATTGTCGACAGGCTTGCACAATGGAATACATTTCTTTGTCATAGGTGGGATACTTGCGAACTGTCTCAGACAATGTCTCACTATGATATGCCACTGGATGTCCTTGTTGAGTAAGAATTGCCCCAATAGCATAGTTAGAGGCATCTGTCTCGATCTCAAACGGCTGCTGCAAGTCTGGTAAGGTGAGCACTGGGGCAGAACGGAGGCGATTTTTCAATTCTTTGAACGCCTTCTGTTGAGGTTCCGACCAAAATAATTTTGCTCTCGCTCCTCCTTTGGTGACTTGACTCAAGGGCCAAGTGATATGAGAGAATCCCAACACAAATCTACGGTAGAAATTAGCAAGACCCAGAAAGCTGCGAAGCTCTGTTATAGTAGTCGGGGCTGGCCAATCCCGAATGACTTGGATCTTGGCTGGATCCACATGCACCCCCCTTTCATCAATAATGTATCCCAGATATTGAACCTGGGTCATGCCAAACGTGCACTTCTCCAAATTGGCACACAACTTGTGTTGCCGCAGTGTTTGGAGGACCTGTCGGATGTGATGAAGGTGCTCTTCCAGAGTCTTGCTGAAGATCAGAATGTCATCCAAGTACACCACTACGAATGAGTTGGTGAATGGCCGCAAGATGTCGTCCATCATCCTCATGAAGGTTGCGGGAGCATTCGTCAACCCGAAAGGCATGACCAGCCATTCAAAAAGGCCTTCCTTAGCTTTGAAGGCGGTCTTCCACACATCAGAGGGTTCAATTGGTACCTGGTGATACCCAGACTTCAGGTCGATCTTACTGAAATATTTTGCACCTTGGAGTTGGTCCAGAAGGTCATCAATCCGTGGGATTGGGTACCTATTCCGGACAGTGATCTTGTTCAGCGCCCGATAGTCAATGCAGAGTCTCCACGTCCCATCCTTCTTCTGTACCAGCACGATCGGGCTCCCACAGGACGATGAACTTGGTCTAATGTGACCTTTCTGCAACAGCTCCTGAATCTACCTCTTGATTTCATCATTTTCCATAACAGAGCGTCGATAGATCGGTCCATTGGGTAGTGGCGCACCTGGGGTCAGATCAATCGGGTGCTTGACCTGGCAGTGCAGAGGAACCCCTGTGGGTGAGGTGAAGATGTCCCCGTACTCCTCCACGACCTTATCCATTTGTTGTTGTCGTGCAGAGGGGGCCTGTCTGGAGGTCGTGGCCACAGTCTTCTTCTTGCCCTGGGGGCGGATCATCAGAAAAACGAATTTCCTGGTTTGGGAAATGAGCTTACTACATTGTTTTGCGGTAACCAAAGAGATAGTCGTAGGAGGTGGTACCTCTGGTATCCTGTACAACTTATTTCCCAAAGTAATAATAACAGCACGAGGTCGAGACTCATACACAGCTTGACGCTTCCACAAGTATGGTTGTCCTAATAATACATCAGAAACATCAATAGGAGCAACGTCACATAATACCTCATCCGTGAAGGGCTTGATGCTATAGGGAAGGCGACACTGCCGGCTAACGCGGAGATCTCGTCCTTGGTGAAGCCACCCAATGGTGTATGGATGTGGGTGAGCTGTGGTCGGCAAGCCCAACCGCTTCACGGCGTCTGCTGAAATGAGGTTCTTTTGGCTCCCATTGTCGACAATGAACTGTACGGGGGAGCCCTTTACCCACATCTGGGAGTGGAAGAGACGTTCCTCCTCCTCTGGATCTTCCGGTTCCTCCTTCTGGACCTTTGTAGTGGCAACGGTGGCGTTGGGCTCCGCATCAATAATCTGTTTCCCTTTTTCATTCCCCTTTTCAGGTTCTGATTCGGAGTCAGAGCATGCATCTGACTCAGAAGCCCTCATCTCGGCCACTAGCGACTGCTTGGCCCGACACTCACTTATGTTGTGAGTGGAGCTCTTATGGAACTCACACCACTTTCCCGTGTCCTTCTTTGGCTTTGCGGTGCTGTTCTTTTCTTGTGGCTTCGATGAGTTGTCTTTAGCCGCCATGCCTTGGCTCGCTCCTTTGTTCTGCGGTTTGGAAGCACCTTTCCCTTGATTTTGATTCGTAGATCCAAAGTCTCGCTTCTTCTGCTTGAATTTCTGCTAAATCTTGGCAGCATATCGGTATGTCGTAGCAAGCAAGGAGATGTCGGGGAACTCCATTTCCTCCTGAATGTATCTGTGCAGACAGTTGCGATACTTTAGCACCAAATGTTTCTATGAATCTTTGATACCCAACTTTGTGCGCAGGGTATGGAACAGATTCGTCGGCTCGTGCACATCTTGATCCCTTTGTTGTCGCAGCGTGGTCCATTGTATGTACTTGTCCTCATAGCTCCCCACGGGATAGTACTGTTCCTTGACGGCGTCTCGGAAAGAATTCCAAGTTGGTACGGCCGAGAACAGAGAGGGTTCTGTCTGGTCCTTGTTCTCACGGTAGGTTTCCCACCAGTCCTTAACATGGGGGGTAGCTTTGAGGAGTGCAAAAATAATCTTCTCCCGGTCTGAAAAGTCATGAAAAGAGAAATATCCTTCTAATAGATTCAACCATCTATCTACGACATCTGCGTCTATTTGACCCTCAAATATGGGAATGTCAAAATTTACTTGTACCTTAAAGGGAGTCGCAACTCCAGAGTGGCTACTGGATGCAGATGCGCCGCCGGTGGGCAGCCGTTGAAGGATCTGAGCAAAGCTATCCATCATCGCGTTCCTTTGTTTTTAGAGGGCCTCCTCGAGCAATATTTTGATAGGATCTCCTGCTCCCTCATCTTTCTTTTCGTCCCCCATGGGCGTCCGTCGAGGTTTGCGAGGCTGATCTTGCAAAGGTTCCACCGGATCAAGCCCTAGCTCCTTATACCCCGACCTCGTTGGGGACATGCAAAGAAGGATCGAGAAAAAGCAGACCGCTCTGATACCACTGATCCGGATTTATGCAGGAACGCAACAGAATAAACACATAACCATAAATACGGAGATGCAGCGGAAATAACACTTCATTTCATTAATATCAAAGAACTGAAATTTTCTTACAGACAGAATGGAAATAAAACTAGCTAGGGCGCTGGTAGCTATCTCTGAGAAGAGATGTGGCGGCTACAGGCCTCTGAACCGAGTTACAATGAGGCTCGAGGGCCTATTTATTATTGAGAAACAATGGAGAACTCTAAACATCCAAAAACCTAACCCTAGGAGATGAAGCGCCAAAACTATGGGCCCGTTTGGGTAAATTGGTGTTTCAACTTCCCAGGGACGTAACTTTGGCATACTATCTCCGTTTGACGCACATGATACATCATTAGAAAGCTCTATCCGAGGACTACAACTTTTGTGACGATTTTGATGATCAAAATAAATTTAATACCCAAAAAACGTCGTTTAGGGCCTCAAAACGGCTCCGGAAGTTCAGGACCCGAAACACTGCTAAAAATAGTAAATTATGCCAAAACTGAAAAACTGAAAGAGACAATGGTGGGGGCCCAAGTGGAATAGGCAGGTGGCCACCAATATCCACCTGGATCATGATTATTTCTTGATGCTTCTGTATAAAATTCTCATCCTCCCATGTGGAATCTTCTATAGGAAAGTTCTTCCACTTGCTGAGATACTCTGAAATTGATCGTACTTGTTGAGTTCTTGTTTCTATGACTACTTCAGAAATTCGTTCGATGTGATGTTTATCTTCCTTTTGTTTCATTAGATTCCGCACCAAAGTTAGGTTATCCTTTGAGAGTTGGAGAACTTGTTGTTGATGCTCGATGTGATCTTCCACTAATTTATCATCCATATTAGCTATTATTTGAACCTTCAAACCATCCAACTTAGCCTTCATTTCTGCTTTTAAACCATCTATGTCATCTTTGGTTTCTCTTCGTAAGATCGAAATTTGTTGCACTTGGTACTATAATTTTGATATCTCATACTGCAATTCTTCCTCTTCATGCGTCATAGTATAGCTTTTTAAGGGCTTAATGGGTATGGAATTATTTTTTGTAGGCATTATAGAACCCAATACTGATAAAAATTCTAAAATATGCCCTTGGATTCACTTCAAACTGCTTTTTCAAAAAAACGTTATGCAATTTTAAAACCAAATACACACCTTTTTCTTGATTTTGAGGAGCTTGATATTGAAACTGAATTACCTTTGTGATTTTAGATATTCAAATTCTGAAATTTGGCACTGAGGTAGCCCTCTGAATTCTCTTTATAATGCCATATGTCTGACCTAATTTGGATTCTTTAAGACAAAGTTGTGCCCAATCTCCTACGATGACCTAATTATGAACTAGTTCAGTAGAGCGAACTTGTACGACTTGCCACGTGTCACTGTTTCCTCCTTTGGCTCTAAAATTGATAGAATGAAAAATGCAGTTCGTGTACATGCAGCCACTTTTTACAGCATTCCAATCCGATGCTTAGAGGGAGAGCTATGAAGATTTTCCCACGATCACCTCTTTGACATGAAATTCAAAAGCCTCGCAAATCCCTAACTTCCACAGATCATATCTCATAAATATTGTGAACCAATATCTGAAATTTTGCGACAATGTTCCTCAGGATTTCGGCTTTTTACTCTAAAAATTTCAACTTCTGAACCTTTGTAGAAAAAAATTTATTACTAAAATATTGCGATGACCTATTTAGGTTAAATTCAGGAGCCTGCAAAATGACCTAACTTGCACAAATCATATCTCTGAAAATATTGCGAACCAAGCTCTAAAATTTTGCAACGATGTTCCTTAGGATTTTGGCTTCGCACTCGAAATTTTTTAGATTCTGAACCTTCATAGAAAAAAAGTTATAGCGAAAATGCCACGTTGACCTGTTTGGAGTAGTGAAACCCTAGAATCTCAAGGCTCTGATACCAAATGTTGTGAAACCAGCTCCAAAAAGAGAAGAAAAGAGATATCAACGCCTTAGAAATAAGCCACTTTGAAGGGGAAACCTCCAATACATTACATGAATGAACAATTATTGGATGATACAAATGACCAAAACCTCCTTCTATATATAGGAGTCCATGGGGCCATAATATAATCCTAGTGGGGCCGCAATATAATCCTAGCCGACCTAACACTAATAATGTAAGGGCACAATAATAACAATATGGGGGTTACAAGGGTACAACAATAACAATAAGGGGGGCTACACTAACATGATAAGGGACTACACTATTAATATAGGGACTTAACATGAGGTTAAGAGACAAGGACGAAATATTTCAGAGTTGGTGGAGGAAGCAAGGAACAAAAAAAATCTTCTTTGATGGCGCCTCCAAGGGAAACCCTGGGACTGCTGGAGTTGGACGTCTCATATATTCTCCAGATGGAACCACACATGAAACTTTCAGCTGGGGACTAGGACAGCGAACTAACAATCAAGAAGAAATACTAAGCTTGATAAAAGTCTGCCAAATAGCCAAAGAAAGAGGATATAGGGAGTTGCAAGCATTTGGGGACTTTGAAACTCTGATTAAAAAGATATCTTTGAAAGGACAGTTTAATGATGCGGGCCTAAATAAAAACCTGCAAAGGCTGAGATTCATTCTAAAAGAATTCACCTCCTTCAAATGCTATCACATTCTCATAGAATCAAACAAAGAAGCAGACAAATACGCCAACAAAGGCTACCTTTTGGATCAAGGATACCTCAGCATAAACGATGGAGAACCCGCAAAAGTCTGCTTTCCGTGAAAATGACATTATCATGTAATAGGAAATGGCAGCAGTCTTGTATTGAAGGCTTTCAGGCTACGGCCAGCCGGAATTCACTATAAATAAAAATACATACCCTTTTTAGTTTATATATATATATTGATGAAATAACACATGTACCATATCACTCTCGGTTCTCGTGATCACCCTCATTATCTTCCAGCTCGCATGGCATGATAACACTATTATTCTCAAAAATATGTTTTGATTTAGGGTCATGTGTCAATACGAACCACCAATCCCTATCCAACACATATGAGTAAAAAAACACCTGGTTGCAGTGTTTGGGGAAAACATAGGGCTCCTTAGCTTCATCCCACATCGTTCTAGAGTTTATACATATCAGCCTACTATCGTTATCTTCCTTTACATTATTCCGATCAAAGGTGTGCCGCCATTTGCACCTAAAAATAACACATTGGAAAGAAGAGAAATCCACTTTAATGATATCTTATATCTTTTCGACGTAACCTAACGTCCCTCGTACTAGGTTTTGATCACGGTGGCTAGATCGACTAGATTGATCGAACTCGACTTCCACTTCACAGTCTTGTGTGATGTTTCCAGCATCGGCAATTTCTGTGTGAAAATGGTGTCTTTATGCCCACATAGATGGGAACAAATGCACGTATTATAAAAAATTTAAGAAAATCACAATGTCATGTGTCTTGTAATAACCCAACAGTTAAAATATGGAATATAGATGTCTTATAAGTTTCAAATTTACATATAAATTAAAAAGATTGTTACCGAGTTGCTGCACCCAATCCCTACGTTTAGTGCATCCTCTTCAGCACACGGTAACGACTAGTTGCACCGTATTTCTCTCTGACTTGGTCAGCAACACAACTGTTGGGGCATATTTTTGGCATATTTTCTTTTAAATGATCGGGATAAGGCACACTTCTACCATTCAACCATCTGAATTATTTCATGTCACTATCCCATTTCATCCTCTTTTGTTCGTACAATGTGACCTATGGTTGTGTCGCTTCCGAATTGTAAAGAACGAATTTAATTATTGCTTCATTTTCGCATTCGTTGATGAAATCAAATCAACATTATATAGTACTTAGAGATCAAAATATACATTATATCGAAGTTCAACATGAATATTAAATTTGTGTAAATTTGAAAAATTATAATTCACTTACTCTTTATCAAGCGCTTTTTTCCACTCGTTTGGAGCAACTCCCCTTCTATTTTGTCTTCATCCCTTTCATTGTCCCAAATCACCGCACCTGGTCTGTTGTCGACCTACTTGATGTACTCACTGGCATAATAGAAAGACTCATACGATATGTACCCCTCTGCCATAGACCCCTCGGGTTTTGCCCTTTGTCGAACAAAACTTTTCAATTTCTTCATGTACCTCTCTAATAAGAACATCCAACGACAAGAAACTACGCCAATTAATTCAACCTCATCTACTAGGTGGATTATAAGATGAACCTGTAAGTCCATGAAACTCATCGGTAGTTCCTTCTCAAACATACAAACAATCTCAACTATCTCTTGACGTCACCGTGGAATGCTAGCCACATGAATCTCCTTTGACGTGATCCAACGTACAAATGCAGATAATTTAGATATGGCATGTCCTAGGTCTTGAGGGAATTCATGTTTCACACACCCACGCACAAACAAAGGATAATGACACTGCAAAGTTATAAACATGTATACAAAATTAGTTATGTTTTATGATACCTGCATGGCATAAAATTTATGAATATAGCAAATAATAAAATCATGCTTTTGACATTGTACGTGCTCTTAGAAGATTCAAAAGGTCATGCGATTTCAACCCCGACAAATGGTCATCCACGGTGAAGCAGCGCCATAGTGAAGACCTGTATGAAGTTGGCACCCTCACACCCATTATAACTTCCTTTGCCAAAGAAATATCATTTTTTTTTTTAATCCATGGGACATCACCTTCTTTGAAAAACCATGAATTAGGGGGACCAATGCCTGCCTCTGATCCCGTACTTTCTAATCATCTTGGCCAATGTTTCTTTTTAGTTTTTGAAGTAATAAGATCTTTCCTAACAGCCAATGTGTCACTTTGTTTCGATCATATGTGCCTCCATAAAGAATATGAAACATTTTTAAATATATGCATGGGATCTAATAAGTGGGTAATCTTAAGATGATCCTAATATGGGATGTTATAAAAGATAGATTTCCTTTTCACCCCAATGGGAAATTTCTCAACATAGGTGTCGAGGAATTCTGGATCATTGAACATAGGCTCCCCATTTGAATCGAACATTTCTATGAACTCCTCCTCCTTCTCTCTCTCATATGCTCTAAGCCATTTAGCTGGTGTCGTTATTGGAGGCCTTTGGGTTCTCTCTCGTTTACCATTGAAAGCAGATGCTGCTCTTCTGGGAGGAATACCCTGGAGCAATCATCCACTGGCTTTTGTAGGTCCTTGGACCATCTAGCTTTCAGAGAAGGTCCACAACATTTACATCCAAAATACCGTTTTGTTACAAGACCTTCGAGTTTATTGTATACAATTAATATGCATGGCACGTTAAAGAATATCATGAAGGTCAGAACAAATATTACAACGAATTAAATAACTAATATGTGAAAGAATATTGTTACGTATATAAACAAATCAATAAATTAAACATGTAATTTACCATAGCAAACTCCTAAGCTTGGATAATCAAGTGTCGTGTAAGCACATATGCCATACAACATAAAACTCCTCTCTGCTGTGATGGGTCTTGATACATCATATACACTTATCCCATCCCATAATTCCTTCAATTCATCTACCAGTGGTTGTAACTAGACATCCATATTCTTCACTTGTCTTCTACCAGGGACTATGAGAGCCAACATAGGATGTTCATTCTTCACGGACAACCAAGGGGGGATATTGTTATTGATCACTACTACAGGCAAAACAGAATAGTTGGTGTTCTGGAGGGAATATGGGTTGACGCCATCCATGGCTATGCTGAGTCGTAGACTTCGTACTTCATCCTTGAATTTTTCAGGCCATGTATCCTCTATATGCTTCATGGCCATTGAATCAGTTGGGATTCACATAACTCCCAACTCACTTCTGTGTGAGGCATGCCATCCCTACAACATAGCTAATTCTTTGCAACGAAAGAGCTTTTGAATCCCTAGGATTATATGCATGTGCCTCAATATCTTAAAAGGAGGACCAGTACGTGATTTACCTTTCTTTTTTTATTTATCATACCTGTCATGCCCACATTTCAGACACATCTCTTTGTCTGCAAATACTCCTATATATAGAATACAATCATTTGGACATGCATGATATGATATGTACTCAACACCCAACATTTTCAACAATTTCTTTGCCTCTTCGCAGCTACCGGGCAAGACATTATCACTCGGAAAGAACCTTATCTTTGAATAACCTGTAGTTGGTGATCATGGAAAAATATATTAATAAATGTACATTAATGTTGATATAATTATTAATGTTCATAAAATTTACCATTTGTAATGTTCATTGCAGTGTACTGATTATATTTCAAATTTATATAAGGGAGTACTTTATGGTAACTTACCTCAAAAGTTTCGAGAAACATGCATTCGACAAACCAAACTTTGCTTTCTAGTTGTACAGTAACATCGTTGTCCCCAAGTAGGTAGACTTTGACTGACCGCCAGGTCCAAAGAGAGGGGTGGTGGAAGCAAATTTAAGGCTTTCGAAAAAGGTGTCGGCGATACGAGCATCATCCCCTAGCTGATCATCGTTTTGAAATGCATCTAACAACATTGTCTCCATGGCGGTCATGTCCCTTAAGTAATCATCCATACCAACCTCTATTTGATTGCCTCCATTGCCAGCTTGTGAAGAACTACTATTGTTGTAGTCATTCCTAATTGGCGAATATGGACGTAGCGGGAATTGAATCGATGGTTGATTCAACCATTCTTGGTATCGTTCCTCTTCGATTTTTTCTCTTAATTCAGTCTTCTCTCGATTTGACATTGTCATGGGGTGCAACGGAAGATGGTAGGTAGGTCACTCATCATCACTAGAATCCTAGTAATTTAAAATATATATATATATGAACATGATTAGTAAAAAATATATGATATCAATTAGTAACCACGTTGACAATATTGCATGATTATAAATTGGTTTGATGTTGAAATAATTACATTAATCAATATACCAAACAATTATAATTATTACCATTATTGTCCCGGGATTGTGGCAACAAGATGCAATATTGTTACAATTGGCAGCGAGAAGCGACTGTCCATTTTCATCTACCAAATGCGCCTTGCGGTATGCAGCTCTTGATAAGATATTCTGACATTTTGGAGTTGTTTGAATATTTTGTGCATCTGAACTCGATGTTGAATCTGCATGAACCTGCAAATTTGTATACATTATAAATTTAATTAAGTTGTGCATGATTGACATGGATAAAAAAACATAAATTCAATTAGACAATGAAATTATAAATAAAACCTGAAGTAAATATTACGTCTCGAGATGGATAGGGAGAACTCCCCGATGGACTTTGACAAATATTATGGAACGAGTTGGATTTTGAAGAATTGTCCATTCAATATAATTATGATATTTTCTCCCTACAATTGAGAAAATCAACAATAAATTTTGGTGCACACACCTAAAAGTAATTTCGGTGCCTTAAAAATGGACTTCTAGTTATCGGTGCTAATGTACATAGCACTGCACTGATGCGTTTTTGGTAATGCGCACCGGTGTTGTTTTATAAAAAGACGCATAGGTGTGGTGCTATTTTTTTTCTAAGTTGGTTTAATATATTGATATAAGACATAATATACAAAGCGAGACTTGCCTCCGGGGTTGCAAAGCTATGCAACTCCGGAAGGAGTCTTAATCAAAAGATCAAAAAAGAGACCGCCCCTATAGGGGAAACCGGCCCATAAGATGTCGCACATGTCTAGGAAACCAGCAATTACAAAGTTTTACAAAAACCAACATTTACAGAAATAGTGATTACAGTCATCGTGTCCTAGTATGCAGCAAATCATAGCAAAAGTCCAAAAAGAGAAAAGAAGACCTGTCATCAGGCTAGTTTTTTGTGTGTGAAGGAGGAGTCTCCTCCACAATTGGGCAATTGTAGTCATCCTCCACATCTTCATCGTCTTCCTTGGATTTCTGGGCATTGTTCTCAGATGAGGAAGTTGAGCTTTTTCCTTGCAGTTGCTTATCCGAGTGCGCAGAGCTCCGGCTGCCATTGCCCTCACTGCTGGAGGTCTGCGAACTTGATTTGACAGGGAGGGCCGCGGATTTTTTGGAGACATAAGGAGGCCTCACCAAAATTGTTGACTTCCTCCTGCGCTTGTTGGAGCCATAGGCGATATCTCCATGCTTCTCCTCCTGAAACACAACAGAAATGGTGGCGGTAATTCTCGAACTGTCTATAGCACTGTTGAAGTGAAAATGTGCTACATTGCCTGCCGGAGGCTGGGTGCTGCAGACTTCATGGCAAGAAAGGGGCGGACGAGAGCCAACGCCTCTACCACCCCCCCGCTTGCATCTCATATGGTGCCTACACGACATGCTGGGGCTGAAGGCCTTATAAGCATGCAAAGAGGCCGATTGAGAAGACAAAGATACAGATTGAGAAGACAGAGAGACTGAATGAGAAGACAAAGAGGGCGAACCAGCGGGCGGATGCGGAAGACACGAAGGCGAGCACGACGAATTACCACAGCCACTAGGCTTGAAGGGGGGAGAATGCAGAGGGGAGGCATGAGGCGAGCGCGGCGTGAGGTCAACCTCTGAGGGAGAGTGAATACGGTGTCAAGCGTCTCGCTGAGCAGAGGGAGGACATGAAGCTCTGGTCGACGGGTTGGCGAGTCGAAGACAATGATGGAGCGGAGAGATGGAGCTCAAAAGCCTAGACAGGTGAATGACAAAACCAGAGAGTGCTGGGCAAAAATAGCTATGCTGGAGATGGGACGCGTATCCATTGATTTAGGCGTCGAGCAAGTTGTAGAGTAATGGCGGAGCGAGTGAGCTATGAATGCTCGTCGCCGAACCTCAAGGGCCTTTAAGGCCTTGGTACCATGCTCTGGAGTGGGAAGGTGGCTTGGCCAGGTGTCTTTCCTTGGGCCAACCACCGTATTGATCTTAATGCACACCCGCATCCGGGATTGAGATGTGCTTATGCACCAGGAGAGTGAAATCACGAATGAGAGTGGCATTCTTGGTACTGTTGAGGGAGCCCTTGAAGAGGAGGAGATTCTGCTCGACTCTCTTATTTGTTAAGTGATCCGCTACCTTATTTGCAGTGCGTCGGATGTGATTAAAGGAAATGGCATGAAAAGCTTTGAGCCATTGCTCAATTTGTTATAATATTGTCAAGAGACGCCAGTTTGTAGACACTTTGGAAGCAGGGGTGCCTAGTTGTAGACGAGTGGTGGCCTCGATGAGAATCTGAGAGTCTCCTTCTACTTATAGGGGGAAGATGTTTTCTTCTTCTGCAATAAGGAGACCCTACCATAAGCCTTCTAACTCAGCGGAATTGTTGGAGTCTCGACCAATCGAGCCAAAGTAGATTTTAAGAGAGTTACCTGCTGCATCTCGAAAAATGCCTCCAAAACCTGCCGCACCCAGGTTACCTTTGGAGGCACCGTCAAAGTTCATCTTGATAATGATGTTGTTAGGTGGAATCTAAGAACTGGGAGAGTCAGGATGGGTGGAGGATGCGGGGGAGAGGAGCAGAAGTGGGGGAAGGGAAAGATGCAAGTTTTCCCATATAAGAATCTCAGGAGGAGTAAAGGGAATGTCAGATGCCTGCCATGACTGTAGTGCAATGGTTTCCTGAAGGTTGCTGTAGAGGCTAGTCCAAAGAATATCAGGGGGAATGCTCTCATCTTTGAAAATTATTTTATTCCTTTCTTTCCAGACAGTCCATAGAATGAAGCCAGGGAGGAGAGACCATAGGGTGTTGAGCAGGTTACTATTGAAAGGTTCAAAGGGCCAATGTCGAATGGTGTTGATGACATCTCCCTTGATCCTTCCAGTTCTTCTGCAGCAGATATCTATTTTTTCCCACAAGGAGTTAGCAATGATGTAGGTATCCAAGAGATGTGGCATGTCTTCTGCATGGCTGGAACAATTGGGACAACGTGAAGGCCCAATGAAGCCTCTTTTGAGGAGATTGTCCCATGTGAGAAGCCGCTTCTTGCTTAGGAGCCATAGGAAGGTAGAATTTTTGGGCTAGATGCCTGGCCGCCATACTTGAGTCCATAGAATGTCCTTTTGTGCTTGCGCCGAGTGAAAAAGCAACTGATAAGCCTCTTTGGTGGTGAAGGATCCGCGAGGAGTGTACCCCCACCGTAACCTATCTTCATGGGTAGCAAATCAGATTTTCCTGTAGTTTAGCTCTTGGTCAATTTCCTCATAAGTTTCATCCTGCCAATTCACTTTCCATTGAGATGCTGGGATCCATTGAAAATAGCCTTGACTAGGATGTTGATGCCAGAAGCAATTGACATGATTGTTCTCTGTTTGTTGAAGTACAACTTGCCATTTCGGTTTTTGGAAGAGATTCGCCAATTTTGGCAACTGCTGCCAGGAGTCTTCCCAAAGTCTAGCAGAATTGCCAGAGTTGATCTCCCAAAAGCTATGGGCCTAAATAAAGGCACTGTGTTGTTTGGAAGAGTTCCAAATGAGGGAGTTGGAGATCTCTGGGGAGACTCTGATAAGATCTGCAGGAGGTCTATTGTTAGCATATTTGGCCACCCATAGTCGAGCCCAAGGAGCATGAGGCTTAGAGAGCCATTGCCACCATATTCGCGCCCCCATCTTGGCGTTGTTGTGTTGGGGATCTCTTATTCCTAATCCACCTTCAAATTTTGATGTACAAACATCTGTCCATTTTACAAGTGCCCATTTTCTATTAAGCCATGTAGAACCCCAAAGGAAATTGCGTTGTAGATTTCTGATTTGCTTTAAGACCCATTTGGGTGCTTCAAGAATAGAAAAAAGATACAGAGGCATAGATTGGAGGACATCTTTGATAAGAACAAGTCTGCTAGCAATGTTGAGCGATCTATAAGTCCAAGAGGAGAGACGGGCCTCAATTTTATCAAGGAGCTCTTTCCAGGAGGAGTGTTTGATTGCAGATTCAATGAGCGGAGTTCCAAGGTATTTGGAAGGGAGAATGGCTATAGAGAATCCGAGGAGACAGGCAATGTTGCGTTGAGTAGGTGCAGGCATGTTGAAGAAGAAGATTTGGGATTTTACAGCATTTATGGTGGTGCTAGAGGCTTCAGAGAAGGTGTCTAACAGAGATTTGAGAGAGTTGGCTTCTTGAACAGAGGGATGACCAAACAACATGTTGTCGTCAACAAACTATTGATGAGTTATGATCTGGTTATCATGAAGGGAGATACCCTTGAGAGCGTTGTGGGAGGCGGCGTGCTGAATAAGACGGCCAAGCCCTTCTGCCATGAGAACAAAGATGAAAGGGGAGAGGGGATCCCCTTGACGAATGCCTCGAGTGGAAGAGAAGGGAGTGGTGGGATTATCATTGAGCAAGATGGAGAACCTAGGGGTGGAGATGAGATGCATGATCCATCTGGTCCAAGTAGGACTGAATCCAAAAGCAATAAGCATTTGATTGATGTACTCCCAGCTTAATTTATCAAATGCTTTAGAAAGATCCAGTTTTAGAAGCATACCTTCCTTCTTGAGATGTTTCAAAGAATGGATCACTTCATGAGTGAGGATGATACCATCGAGAATTTGGCGACCCTCAACATATCCAGTTTGTTCCAGAGAGATGAGTAGTGGGAGTAGAGGTTTGAGCCTGTTGGCGATGACTATGGAGATAAGTTTGTAAATGAAATTACATAAAGCAATAGGCCTGTACTTGTTCAGAGTGCTGGAGTTCTCCTCCCTGGGAATGAGGGCAAGGAAGGTTGTATTAAGAGATGGAAAAATCCAATGCAGAGTCCTAAATTATTCAACTAAATCCCAAACTTCCAATTTGATCTGCTCCCATAAGAAGTGAAGAAGTTTGTTGTGAATCCATCGGGGCCTCGGGCTTTTCCATATTTGAGTTGTGCCATTGCTTGCTCTACTTCTTGAAGAGAGACATGTTTAAGTAACATAGAGTTATGTTCCTCGGTGATTAGCCTTGGGATATGTTGAGTGACCCTATTTATGGCTTGCCTTCAGTTTCCAGCCAGCTCCTAGAGAATGTTTTGGTAATAGCAGAGGAGTTCCCTTTCTATATCCTCCTATTCCTCAAGTTGTTCCCCCTGACTGTTGTTGAGGAAGGCGATGTGGTTCTGCATCCTTCTCTGAATGGTGGAACGACGAAATAATCTGGTGTTTTTATCCCCTTCCTTAAGCTAGCGGATCCGAGACTTTTGACGCCAAAGGATTTCCTCTTGTTGACGCCACTCCTCCAGATTTGTATGAAGATTCCTTTCCAGAGCTACATAGACATCCGATCTACCTTCGTTGATGATGCATTGTTGTAATTCACACATTTGATGTTCGAGTTCCTTTTGGTGAGAAAAAATGTTTCCAAAGCTTATTTGATTCCATTTTTTGAGTTTGAATTTGAGGTGTTTGAGCTTCTGCTGAAACTGGAACATTTTGGATCCCCCGGGAGGGTGGAAGCCTTTCCAGCATGTGATTACCATCTCTTTGGAGTCCGGGTGGCTAAGCCAGAAGGATTCAAAGTGGAACGGTCTTTTGTTAACTGTTCCAAGGCGAGACCATTGCAGGAGAATTGGCCAATAATTATCTGATCCAGCCAAGGGCAAATTTGAGGTGTGAAAGTCCCCCCTAAGTGGATAACATTATCTGAGATGAGGAATCGATCCAATCTAGAGGCAATTTGTTGTGAGCCACCTCTTTTGTTGGTCCAAGTACAAATGCCATTAGAGAAAGAGAGATCTATCAGCTAGTTGTCTTGTATAATGTCTTTGAAGCATATGTTGTCCGTCTCAAGCCTGAGTCTTCCTTCCACTTTTTCATCCAAATTGGTGATCATATTGAAGTCTCCACTGCAGATCCAGAGTGGATGGCGTCTAGAAGAGTTGAGGGTGGCGATTGTGGAAAACAGGGCAATTTTTCGTTGCGGGCCTTGGGGAAAGTAAACATTAGTGAGGTGCCCATGAGTATTGGAGCCGACCAAATGGAAGGTGGCTTGAATAAAATTGTGGGAAGCATGAAAGTCCGACAATGAGATAATTTGGGGGTTCCAAACTATGGCTAACGCTCCTTAGGCTCCAGATGCGTCTACTGCCATTGCTCTGCAACCCATCCAAGACTTGGTGAGTATGGAATCTAGAGCACTGCTATTACATTTAGTCTCCTGGAGGAAGACTATGGTTGGCTTGTATTGCTGTATCATATTTTTAATCATTCGGTGTTTGGATGGGCTGTTTAGCCCTCTTACATTCCATGATATTAGCTTCATTAGGAACTTTGGGTGATCGACCGATAGAACTTAGTCAGCTTGGGATACCTCCCATATTCCACAAGAATTTCTCCTACTGTGATTGTTCTTTGCAGATCTGTCTTGCGCCCTCTCTTCTTTGACTCTTTAATTATCTTTTTTCCGTCCCAGTGGCTGCCCGCTTGAATTCCTAAAGATTTTCTTTGTTGTGCACAGAAGAGTACGACTTCAAGGCTGTCAATTTGCCTAATGGAAATCTTGTCGTAAGCCTTTTGATGGCAGGCAAGTTCCAAGGCCAGAATGTCAAGGTCACCCAGATCAATGCTCCCAGGTTCCTCGTCCATATAAGTAAGTGTATCCTTGTCTTCTTTAGGCTCATCTGTCTGAGAGGCAGAGGGGAGATTACCATCTATCTCCATCTGAGAACTTCTGATGACAATAGCTTTATCCTTGTTGGACAAGGGGGAGAATGCATGTGGTATAGAAGGAGAGAGAGGCGTGGGTATCTTTTGAGGCGTGGGTTTGGGGTCAGGAATATGAGAGATTGGGTTGTCTGAAGAAGATTGCGAGGGACCTCCTTCCATGGATGCAAGGGTGGTGAGGATTTCAAAGCTATTGCTGGTGGAGGGAACATTAGGAGCCGAGGGCGTTGCAGAGGAATTTTTGGTATGCTTCTTCCAGCTGGAGACTTTGGTGAAGCCTTTTGCATTTGTGCTTTTCGAATAAGGGGCAGGTTTAGGAGGGGTATTCAAAGGGCAATCTCTGAAAAGATGGTTGTGTTCATGGCACTTTCTGAATCAAAATGGAACATGTTCGTAATCTATAGTTTGTATCCATTCAAAGTTGTCATGGAAGAGGCTTATCGAGTCGGCGAGGGCTTTAGCTAGATGCATGTAGACACAGATCCTCGCATACGAAGTATATCGTCTGAGATTGGTTTCTTCCACGATCTTGATAAACTCCCCTAATCCATCGCCAATGTTTTTAATGGTTTCTTCGTCCCAGTATTCCAAGGATAAGGAATACATGGGGATCCAGACTGGTGCCCAGTTGAAATATTCCTTATCTGGATTGAATCTTTCAATCCAGTCACAGAGATATAGGCTTGTTGAGCTGAAAAAATATGGGCCTCCATCAAAAATATGATTTTTGTCCTCCAAGCAATTGAAGACGGTTGTGAAGAATCCTTTTGGACCCAATTGCAATGTGATTTGCAAAAAATTTCATAAAAAATTTCTTTAAAAAAAAAATTCATAAAAAATTTCTTTAAATATAAACACTTTTAATTATTTCACTATTTTTGCAAAAAAAATTCAGCTAGAGATTTGCAGGAGACATTCTTAGAGAAAACGGAGCACGAAAGCACTATGGAGCAGAAAAATACGTTTGAACAGAAGTATTCAGACAATCAGAATTCCAAACCTCTGGTGATTCAAACCCTATAGCATAGAATTTCAAACGATCTCATGATTAAGATTTATTGCTTTTTTACTTTTTCTGTAGTTTTTTTTTAATGCAGTAAAAGAAAAAAAATCAAAGTTTTTATTTTTTATTTTATTATTATTATTATTATTATTATTATATATATATTTCTCTGTAGTTTTCATTAAAAAAAAAAAAAAAAAAAAAAAAAAACCATTTTTAAAAACAAACCCTAGATTCTTTTTGTTTTTGCCCTTTCTTCTCCCTCTTTCTGTGATTTCATAATTAAGGTTTTTCAATTTGCATTTATAGGGTTTGTATGTCTAAATATAGACGTAAGACATCCAACCCATGGGATGACTTGCATAGTTCGATCCCAATCCATGTCGGCCCTTTCGTGGAAAAAATAAATAAATAAATAAAATAAAATAAAATAAAATCTTCTAAGTTCGCCAGTGCGCTATTTCATTATGGTGCACCACGGACGTGTTGTTTCGCGCAAAAAAAATAAAATAAAAAATAAATAAAAAAAATCCATTTTAGAAATAAAGCATGCATTCTTTTTGTTTCTACCCTTCCTTCTCCTTCTTTCTATGATTTCATAATTATGACTTTTCATTTTAGATTTATAGGGTTTGTATTGTTAAATATAGGCCTAAGACATCCAACCCAGGAGATGACTTGCATAGTCAGATCCCAATTCATGTCGACCCCTACGTGAAAAAAAAAAAAGGGGGAGATTTTTTTCATTAGTGTGTTGGGCATAACCTAGCACACCGGTGCGTTGGATTATCCCAACACACTACGAAAGTACTGTGATTATATATATATATATATATATATATATATATATATATATATATATATATATATATATATATATATATATATATATAATCAGTTTGCCATATGTAAAATATGGCACCGGTTTATGCTACAAAAACTAACACTCGATGATTTTTATTATTTTCTCTGTGTTAATCAGTGCGGTGGTTAACATGTAACGCACGGGTGCTCCTTGCTGACATTAAGCACCGTACGGTCTATTATACGGTTTGTGCGGTGCATTTATAATACCTCCACGCACCGACGTCAATGCGTACTGAATTAATGGCGCACCGGTTTCTTGAGATTTTTGTTTACCTAAAAAGTTGACAATTTATTTATAAATATATTAATGAATGATATGGTACAAGTTCCAGATTGATAAAGAAATGACTGACAAGAGATCACGTAACAAAAATACTGATAACACGAAATTTTTTGAGAGCTGGCTGCGCGCGCGTCTCTGCCATCGCTCGAGCTAGGGCTCCGTCGCTGCAATGGAGGTTCTGGGCGCAGCCCAGGTTCCCCCCCCTCCGCCTCCTCCGTCCGATGCAGAAGCCTTCCTCAAGCTTTTGGCCTCTTTGCCGAAGAAGAAAGCTCCCGAGGCAGCAAAGTTCGTTAAACGATTGGAAGATATCCCTGAGATTTCTCTCCCTCCTGAGGGACCGATCCAAGTTGCCCTCTCATTAGCGGAACATGCTCTGGTGGGTCAAGTCACAGGTCTCTGGCCCTCCCCCAAATCCACGGAGAGATGGGCTGCAAGGAACTGGGCGCCGCTGATAAAAAACAGAGTTACTTCGTATTTCCTAGGGAGGGGCTTTTTTCTGTTTGAATTCTCTGATAAGTAGGATAAAGATCTGATTTTCCAGAATGGTCCCTATTTCATGGACCCTCAGGGGTTGTATCTCAACAAGTGGACGCCCGATTTCGATCCAGCAGTTGACATCCCAACAGCCGTTCCAGTGTGGGTTAGGCTACCCAACCTGCCAGTGCATTGTTGGAACTGGGAGTCGCTTAAGCATATCGGGAATACCTTGGGCAAATTTATTGACCGAGCAAACAACAAAGACCAATATGACTGTGCTAGAATATGTGTAGAATTTGATCTGGAGGTTGGTCTGCCTGAGGCAATAAAAATCAGGGTCGGCAGTTGGACACACGTTCAAAAGCTGGACTATGAGCAACTCCCTTTCAAATGCCGGAAATGCCATGTCTATGGCCATTTTACTAGAGGCTGCCCAAAGAATAGTGAAGTGGAGAAAGGCAAGGAGGAAGGATGGAATCAAGTCAAAAGGACCAAAACTGCCCATAAAGCTCCTAGATCTGGAAACTCAAATGGCAAAGGCCCTCAGACGGCCACTGTTATTCAAACCCCTTCCTTGGAAGAACAAGGAAACAAGTTTGTGCAGCTAAACTCAGCAGTTGAAGACACCCAAGAACTCGAGAAGCAGAAGGAAGACTCGCCCCATAAAGAGTCCCCCTCGGGATCAAAGCAAGAAGAAAGCAATGCAGACAGATCGAAAGAGAAACACATAGAAGATACTGAGGAAGTGCAAGGCTCGGAGGACTCGGAAGAAGAAGGTGAAATAGGGGACTCGCAAACCTCAGCTAGAAGATCAATGAGAGGCCGAAAGTCTGCTCATGAAAAAAGAGAGCAGGAAACCTACAAAGACAAACTCCAGGGAAGCCAACCAACCCTAGAGAAACTCTTGGCAAAAACTCCGAAGATGACCAGAAATCAGTCTCAGAGCTCTAAAGGAGCTCACCATCCCAAAAGCAAGTGATGAAGATCGTCTCCTGGAACTGTAGGGGTATGGGGAGCAGAATAAAAGAATAAGCCATAAGAAGCCTTGTAAGAATAGAATCTCCCGATATAATCCTCATTCAGGAGACCAAAATGGAGGACAAAGACTTCCTCCATATTAGCAAGAAATTGTGGAAAAAAAGTGAAGGTCAAGCAGTCTCTGCTCGAGGTGCCTCAGGAGGCCTGGGCACTCTTTGGAATGGCAACAAATATTCAAGGATCAAAGAGGTCTTCAATACCCATTGGCTGCTTACGAAACTGCAACACGTTGACACAAAAGAGATCCTCTGCCTCTTTAACGTGTATGCTCCTGTTAGCGCAGGGGAAAAAAATATCTGCTGGGAATCCATTAGAAGTCTGGTAGAGTCTGAAAATATGAAAAATATCATCATTCTAGGGGACCTTAATCTCACCTTATCACTGACTGAAAAGCGAGGAGGAAGCATAGTAAGGGATCCGACGCGGGAATGGGTGGAGGATTTGTTGCAGGACTGGGATATGATCGACATCAAGCCTTCCTCAGGTAAGTACACTTGGTCCAACAAAAGAGTCGGTCCGGGACATATTGCTGCAAGGTTAGATAGATTTCTTGTTCAAAGCTTTTTTCTACTTCTTGGACTAGAGTCTAGAATGGATATTCTCCCATGCAACGTTTCCGATCATAGACCCATCAAACTTGAGCTTCTGGCCCATATGGACCAAGGTTCTATCCCTTTTAAATTCAGCCCTCAATGGGTCAAGGAACAGACTTTCTTGCATATGGTAAAGGAAAGCTAGAATCGACCAGTTAAGGGCTCTGCCTTCTTTATATGGGAGGAAAAACTCAAGAGAGTGAAAGCTGCACTAAAAAATTGGGTAAAATCCCTTCCCAATCCTGCAGTGGAAAGGAAAAAGATCCAAGAAAGTCTCGAGATTCATCATCTGAAATCGGAAAATGTAGAGATCACAAAATAAGTCCTAGACAGGGAGGCTGACCTTCAACAAAAGCTACACAAGGCAAGCTTGGCAGAGGAAGAGTATTCGAGAATTAAATCTCGTAGTCTTTGGCTTAAGGCGGGAGATAGGAACTCCTCCTTCTTCCACAAACAAGCCCAAGCTCGGAAATGCTTCAACTTCATCTCAGAAATCAAGGAAGAGATCATCAAGCATAGAGATATCATAAGCATAAAAAGAGTTGCTTTCCTTCACTTCAAAAATCTGTATAGTGAAGAGGAGGGTCTGGGGTATAATCCAAATATGGTGGATGAGGTGCCCTCACTGATTTCCCCCAGAAAGAATCAGTACTTGGAAGCAGAAATCTCTAATACTGAAATAAAAAATGCCCTCTTTGCAATGGTGCCAGATAAGGCCCCAGGCCCTGATGGCTTTACTACCAGATTCCTTAAGTCCTGTTGGCAGATTGTGGAAAAAGATTCATGCAAAATGGTTTGGAAATCACAAGACTGTCAGAAAATTGGGGGAAGCACCAATTCGGCATTCCTTGCCCTCATTCCCAAGGAGAAAGGCGCCAACACCTTCAATAGATTTCGACCTATCTCCCTTTGCAATATAGGATACAAGCTGACAACAAAAGTGATTGCAAACAGATTGAAAACCATCCTTCCAGCCATCATTTCGAGAATCAGGGAGGTTTTATTCAGGGAAGATAGATTGTGGACAATTTTATTCTGGTCCAAGAGGCGATCCATTCAAGTCTGCTCTGAAAAGAGAAAGGAATGGTTGTCAAATTAGATCTAGAAAATGCCTTCGACAGGGTGAGACATAGATTCCTGATGGATGTTTTGCACAAATTTGGATTTGGCTCCAAATTTATTAACTGGATTCAGGCCTGTATCAGTGAGCCTTGGATAGCTCCTTTGGTGAATGGGAGGGCTGTTGATTTCTTTAAAGCTTCTCGAGGACTGAGGCAAGGGTGTCCTCTTTCTCCCCTGCTCTTTGTCCTCCAAGCTTCAGTTCTCAGCTTCCTCTTGAATAAGAAGCAGTAGGCACAAGAGATTATGGGCTTGAATATAGCACGAGGTGTCAAAAATATAAATCACGCGCTATTCGCTGATGATTCCCTCTTGCTGGGTGCAGCCACTGTGCTCTCGGCTAAAAGATTTAAAGGTGTGGTGGATGGTTTTTGTGAAGTCTCAGGAAGCAAACTCAATAATGGAAAATGTCATATCTTCTGCTGGAACACTACAGCCAGCACTCTCCAAGCCATCTCCTGTTGTTTTGGTTTCGCTGCCTCCTCTACTTGGTCATCCTTCAAGTATTTGGGGCTCCCCATATTCCAAAAATGTGCCCTCAGCAGAGACTGGCTACCTCTGCTAGAAAAAATTAAAACTAAGATCCAATCCTGGGGATACAATTGGCTCAATTTGGCAGGAAAGACAGTGCTCATAAAAGCTGTATTAAACAGTCTTCCTATCTTTCAGTTTGCTGTTATGCTGGCTCCAATTAGCATTCTGAGGAAAATGGAGGATCACATCAGAAAATTCTTCTGGAAAGGTGGAAAATAGAATGAGAAGAAAATTCCTTTAATTAGCTGGGATAAAATCTCCTTGCCCAGAATGGAAGGCGACTTGAATTTCAAGAGTATAAGTACACAAAATGTGGCGATGTTTGCAAAGATGTTATGGAGGATAATTGCCCCAAATCTGGGATGGGCACAACTAGCGCTGTCGAAAAAATACTTCAGAGGGCAGAGAAAGCGTTGTTTAGACAATCCCATATCAAACTCTGGCTCGATGATCCACAAACTCTGTGCAAAATCAACTTCTTGAATTAACCTCCATGCGCACTAGATTCCTGGTAATGGTAAACACATCAAAATTTGGGAGGATCGTATCATGGATAACGATCCCCTGGCAGATGATCGATCTCTGTTTGTGCTGCAAGATTGGATGACCATAGCTGGCTACGCAACTCTATGGGACATTTCTCAATGGGAGGATGGCGTATGGCAGAGTTGGGTAAAGTTTGAGGTGCCACAGAATCTGTCTAATGAATGCACAATTTTCTTAGCCCACTTAAAAGGCAAGGCCCCTATAAACAGCAGGAAACCTGACACTCGTGGCTGGGGATCGACTCCATGGCGTTATACTGTCTCACAGGGCTACAGGCAGCTGTTAATACACCCTCACGTCCCTCTTGATCCAGAGCCCTGGAAGGGCATATGGTCACAGACTTCCATCCCAAAAATAGACACTTTCTGCTAGCTCCTTTGTCATAAGATAATTTTGACCGATGATAGGCTCTAGAAAAGAGGTTATCTTGGGCCTTCTAGATGCACGCTGTGTGGAGAAGATGAAGAAAGTGCCACCCATCTGATGTTGATTTGTAATTTTGCTGCAGAGATATGGCAAGCGCTCTTAGGCTTATGGAGTATCGATTTTGCCTTCCCCATTCACATCTCTGATCTATTCTCAAAAAGGATGCTCAAGTATCCTGGAGGCACTCCTAAAAACAAACATATCAAGGCTGCTTGGCTCGCTCTCCCTAAAATAATCTGTTGGCAAATATGGCTTGAAAGAAACCAAAGGATTTTCAGAGACAAAAGGAATGATTTCAAGATAGTCTTGGTTAAAATTAAAAGTCAGTTAAAAGATAGCTTGGGAGACCAGCTGGATGGGGCAGATCTAAGTGAGCAAGATTCTGAATGGAGTGCTATCCTCGACCTTCATTTCAGAGACATAGCAAGGCCTCCCACTCCTCTAAAAGACTGGCAAATTAGAGTCAATACAACTGAATTCTCTGAGTTTATTACAAAGCAGGCAAGAACCGCCCTCTTCTTTGACGGGGCAGCAAAAGGAAACCCAGGAATTTCAGGAGCAGGTGGTGTTGTCAAAAATGCTGAAGGTAGAACTGAGCTCAGATATGCCTAGGGTGTGGGTCACAACACCAGCATTCAAGCTCAAGCGCTGGCCCTTCTCCAAGGTCTCAAGCAACTCAAATTTCTTGGTATCAAAGAAGCAAGTGTTTTTGGTGACTCCCAGTCCATAATTAAATCCATTGTGGACAGTTCTTCACCTTCATATTTAATATTATCAAGATTGATGACTAGAATTAGATTACTGTCGAATTCCTTTCAGAACTTGAATTTCTTCCACGTAAAGAGAGAAAACAACAAAGATGTTGATGCTGAAGCCAACAAAGCTGTCCTCCTCTCCCTCGGAGTCCTCCTAAGAGATAGAGACGAACGCTGGGATCACATCCCTTATTTTTTTGGTTAATATGTTTTACTGTCTATTATTGAAGCAGTTTGTTTGTATCTACAAATTTGGGAAGACTGCGGAGATCGACAGTATTATTGCTTGTAAAAATCGCTGGCTTATAAGTGTAAGGGCCATTTTGTTCCTGGCCGGAGATAAAATCTGGGCATTGCCCTTGCATTTTGTAATCTGAATTTTGGCATTCATGCCAGGAAATCAATACATCATACTAACCGTTTCTGTCAAAAAAAAAAAAACAAAAATACTGATAACACATCAAGAAAAACAAAAAAGACAAGTTGTTTGTAAATTCTTTACAAAAAATATTATTTTTTAACTATGTGTAAGTTTAAATAATATGTATTGTTTATTGTGTATCATGCAGAGCCACAAAATGACGAAGCTCGATAAGATTATTTCTGATCTAGGACCATAAGAGCGTAAAATTTTAATGGAAAAATTGCAAAAGGATGAATTAGGTGAATGAAAAAAATACTATCGATCCAATATGAGTTTCTTTTTTTTAATTTTCATTAATAATATACTTAAAATTATTAGATAACATGTGTCAAACAATCTATTAATTCACATCTGTTTAATGTTCTATAGGGACCAACAACTCATAAAAGGAATATTGTTCCAAGAAAATAAAAAAATAGAACATGCAAATAAAAATGAATTGCTCCTTAGCTCATCTGGAGTGGTGTTGAAGGTCAACGAAAGGGGGAAAAACTTTTACAAAAGTTTGAGGGATCTAGTGGAACGAATGTATAAACGTTATTTCCACTTACAATAAAAAAACCAATCCAATGATTCCAAGAACCAGTTTTTATCTAAACTACAAGAAGAGTTTCCAGGGAATTGGTCAATGAGACTTTTAATAACAAAAACATACAACAACAAAAAAGAATGAATGAAAAAGTAATATTCTTTTAAATGTTTTTCTATAATTATTTATAAAAATAATTTTTGTTATATTTACTTTTCATATATCAATATAAGAATTAAATATTTTATTGTCATGTTACAATTTTAGGAAGATTATGAAAATTTCAAAAGATGAACAAGCTGATATCAGAAATATGCGAGTAGGAATGTCCAAAAAGGTGTACAAGGAGATGGTCAAAGAAATGGACAACATTGCATCGCAGGAGGAGCCATCTCAACAACAACGTGCTTCAAATGTAATATGTAATCATTGATTTTTTCGATCATTAGGTACAATAAATAAACAATTTAGCATTAAATATTAATTTTCAAGTATTTTGTTATAGAAAATAAAATAAAATGGAACCCATTCAGCATATAAAACAGAACGACAAGGAAGAAAATGGTTGATATCTAAGTTTGTGAGTAATTGTTACTTCCTTATAACAACTTAGCTAGATTTGATTTTTGTAATTTTTAAGTTGTTTTACAAAAATCATCATTGAATGTCTTCAAATAGGTGCTAACATATAAAGAAGAACCATCGGAGGAGTTGATTGAAATTGAGTTAAATATGGGTTGTGAGTATATGTTGGCATATCAGAAATTAATTATGGAATTTGTAAGCATCTATCGATCTTGTTGTACTTAGCTCCGTCTATAATTAATAGAACAAAAAAAATCTTTTATATTAAATATATGATTTGTTATGGGGTATAAAACTTGCAGGAAACAAAGTATGGAACTGCGCGAACAGATAAAATCTTGAAAGAGGGCTTGTTACATGGTTTTGAAAGAATGTGTTTAGTTTATGAGTCAATTGTTGCAATGGTATGCCATTTCTTTTCAATTTACATTGATGTATATTATTTAATATTGCAATTTTCATTATTCTCACAAATGTATATACACTCATTACATTTTATTTTTATGTTTGTATATGGAAGGTGAAGAAGAATAAAATAATCAACACAGTGAACAAAACATTCCTAAAAATAACCCCAAGTCATGGGAGTAGCTCTAGCAGTGACAACAGTTCAAGTGAAGAATGATGATCACTATGTTTGGATATCAGAGTAAGATGTTGTATTTTTTGAAATACTATCCTGTGATACCAGACATTTTGTTAATGTAATGGACATAGTGTCCTAATTGAAAGACAAAGGGATACCAATAATTGTCCCATTTTGTATGACAAAGACTGTCTTATTCATATATATATGTGTGTGTGTGTGTGTTTTAATTTATTCTATTGCGTTCTCCATTGTCGCTGTGAAATGTAACACCACTGATTAAATTTATGGATGATTAAATATTATAATGAAGAGATGTGAAATTTGATGATGTGATATAACAAATTAATTCAAACATCACATTCAAATGCACTATTAAAAATTGAATTCATATGAATGTTGTTATAAGATATATATGTGTCGACTTTTGATGAATAATGAAGTTTTAAAAATCACAATAATCACGATATGATATAACAAATTAATCCAAACATCACATTCAAATTCATTAATAAAAATTTAATTAATATGAATATTGTTATAAGATGTGTCGACTTTTGATGAATAATGAATTTAAAACAATCACAATAATTGCACTGTCACAAGTCGATGTTTCTAAAAAATACAAAATGAAAACCGGTGCGTGTCAGTTATTGTACACCGATGCATTTGTATTATGAAGCGCACCGGTGCGTGTCTACTACCTATGGGTACCGCACAAATACCAAAAACAATTAAAAATATCGGTGTGTTTGTGCGCTACTGTGCACCGGTGCGTTTATGTGGAATTACGCATTGGTGCATTTCGACGACCTTTGGGCACTGCACAAATACCGATACCAATTATAAATCTCGGCGCGTATGTGTGATACTGCGCACCGGTGCGTTCATGTGTCTCTACGCACCGGTGCATTTGTACGACCTATGGGCACCGCACAAATACCGATACCAATTATAAATATAAGTGTATTTGTGTGCTAATGTGCACCTGTGTGTTTCTATAAGCCTACGCACCAGTGCGTTGAGATGACCTATGAGCACCGCACAAATCCCAAGACCAATTAGAACAACCCCGTGCATTGTATCACCAACACTGCGCCCGGTGCGATTTTATACCTTGACGGCTCGGTGCATTCTCCTTCGACTGGCCCGGGCCACCTTCTAGATGTATGCACTGGTGCGTTCAAGCCCGAGTAGTGCACCGATGAAAAAAACCATCCGTAATAACCTCCGGCCGCCCTTTTTTTTTAGTTGTGTTGAATTTTCGTTAAAAGCTTTGCCAAAACCTCCGTAACCATAAATGGATGTTGTAGCAAATGTTTTTTTGACAAATTTGGCCAATTTTATAACACTAAAAACCTCCTTTATAACCTCCGCTAAAGAGTCTTTTCCTTGTAGTGTGGTTAGGGAAGAATTTAACGATTGCATACATAAATCATTAGGTTCATGACCTCACTATACCTTGTATGATGGTCAACATAATTTTCATAATTGTGCACTTATTATTTTTTATTTGCTAAGAAAAAATGATAGGGAAATTATTTATGCATGATAATGTGGAAAATGGGCATTAAATAATAATGTTAAAGACAACGCATGTGTTTTCATCTCTAATATTAATGCCTATTCCACATTGATACTCTGAATCATTTATTCCCTTGTCATAACTTGTCACCACCAACTAGCTTAGTGTCATGTTCAATGGTTATTTATGGTACAAATGCTTGCTTGGTATTTGTTGTTACACTTTTGTGTTGGACAATGGATAAACCAACGCTCACTGTGTGTTTCGCGACATGGACTAACCACTTCTCGTGTATCCTTATCTCTGGCGATGCAATTGTTGACTAACACCTGTGGATTTTGGTCAAACGACAATCGTGATTCCCAATAAGTGGTATGAGAGCATAGGTCACAAGTTCGATACATACACAACTCACGTTTGGGGGGGGGGGGGGATTGTTGGACATTGGATAAACCAACGCTCCCTGTGTGTTTCACGACATGGAGTAACTGCCTCTCATGGATCCTTATCTTTGGTGATGCAATCATTGACTAACACCTGCAAGTTTTGGTCTAACGACAATGGTGATTCACAACATTTTGATCGTGACACCAGGCATTCAAGATCGTGACACTAGGAATGCACTCCCTTAAAGGCCCTTACATAATATTTCATGGTTTGCGTGCATCGTAAGTTGAGCTCAAAGAGGAACAAAAGAAATCATTACAATTCTAGGACATTCCGTGAAGGTAATTTCATTGCTTTTAAGTTGAACATGGGTTGGTTCATGTTGTTCAGGAATAAGACTAAGACCAAGAACAATTCCTATTATATGATAACAATATTGTCGTTTACTTTTGTCCTGAAGATGGTTGTATTGTGATACAACACCAAAGCAGCAAAGTGAATTTTCAACCCCAGGATGTTCTTTCCCTACCATTGTGAATTGACTAGAAAGAGCTTGTCGCTTCAACTTGCCTCTCCACTTTCAGGATGGGATCAACTCCCAGGATGAGCGCAGTGGCATTCCTGTTGAAGAGAGCTGCTAGACCAAACTATTGAGGTGACTCTTAGAAGGGCCATGGAAGGTGATGGTCGTAAGCTCAAAAGGGGCATTTGGGGGAATTTTCATGGGAAAATTCTCTCTTTGAAATGACTCAGTCCAAACAAACTCAACATTAGAACTTCGTCGAACTTATAAACAAAAGCACCGGTAAGTATGTTAGATTGTGTGCTCCAATTCAACCTTATTCTGTTGGTGGTTATAAAACTATAAATGGTTCCACAAGCTGACCAAAAGGGTTTTCATCCATAGGTTATGTATATGCAATTGGGAAAATTTCAATGTAGATAATGCTATAAGGTATGGCAGTGAGTTCACTACAAGTTATGAGATTTTTTACAAAGGTGGCAAAGGCATAAGAGGCAAGGGCGAGGGTGAATGTTGTGAATTTGTATAGAGGTGATGAATGCATAAGCCACGAGGGTGAATGACATCGTCCAAGCTCCACATGTCATATTTTCACTCGACTGAGGACGAAAATGGGGCATCTAGATTGGCTGTGATGAACAATGTTTTCCCAACCAACTCCATAGAGGGAACACCTTTAGCGTAATTATTATTATTATTGATTCACAAATCTAACATTTGGAACGAAGAGAATTATTTTTCTATCACTACAGATAGCATTTTTCTCTCGCTATACTAGCTATTTCAAATGTTTGTTGACTCGTTTCCTTGTAAATCACCACCTGCAACTATTTTGCGTCTGAAACACACTACAAAGATAAAAATGCCATCCAACGTTTTTATTGCCCTGACGTTTGTCCTTTGATTAATAGAAAACAACCATGTGGGTAAATAACAACCCTCTCAGCCTTTAATTAACCGACTACACACCTGCCCACGCATTCTAGAAAACCAAATAAGCACTAAAACATCAAATCAAGAAAAATGATTTTCATATACTTCCGAGTAACACTGATGCATATGTGTAGGACTGCAGATCAAATCCATTGTGCGCAAAAATCTTTCAAGCTTTCATTGTACGAACCTCCGCACTTTGCACAATCTATTACAAAGTACTTTAAAAATAACAAAAATGCATATGTACTCTAAAGCTATTTAAGCACCGCTATTGTGCAAAATCTACTAATATGAAAAAAAGATGAAAACACATTACAATTAAAAGGTCCCTTTGCACTTCTTTCACTTCGCTCAAATGTCGCACATCCCTCATTCTACATATGCATTTGTTCTCTGCACACGCTTCCTCCGAACAACATAGTCCATTGTCTGTAAAAAACTATAAAACTTTCACTGTATGAACCTCTGCACTCCACTTAATCTATTAATAATAAAACAAGCATTGCTCTTTCCCACAATCTACTAATATCAAAACACATTACAATTAAAAGATCCCTCCACACTTCCCTCACCCCGCACAAATTCCACACATGCATTTGTTCTCCGCATAACCTCGACACACCCACAACCACCTCCGCACAACTACTTCCACACTCAACAATGACCTTTGGTCACTCATTAACATTCAAAATTGATATTAATTAATGAGCATACGTTGTGAAATACATTCTAAAATAGAATTAAAAATGAGACTTGTATATTTATTATTTTAATAAATTTTACACAATGATTTTGACACAATCAAAGCTTTGCACACATGCATTTGTTCTCCGCACGCGCTTACTCTGAACATCTAGCTCTGCACAACCATTGTAACAATCTTAGTGAAAATTCCATGTAATAAAAGTTAATAAAAGCAAAATAATAACCACGACTATGAGACACTTATTCCAAGTTGATTGTTGGGCAAAAACATCTTAGTGTGGGTGTTCATTTGGTTTATTATGGCTAAGGAAATTGGCAAAGGCTTTGGAAATGGAAAGTGGCATTAATTGACATTTTATTTATGAAAATAATGGAAATTAGGAGAAAAGGAAGGCGAAAGGTCACATGATGCACGTGAGGAGGAAAAAGAAGGAAAATAGAGGCCTCATTAATAAAGAAGTTTATGAGGATCAATTCACAACCTGATGTCAGTTCAATTTTGGAACTCTCTCTCTCTCACTCTTGGACACTTAGAGTTTTCTTGGAACATTTCAACTTTGGATCAAGAAAGACAAAGAAGGCCAAGAGGAAAGCAAAGATCAAGCAAGGAAGAGCAGGATCAAGCAACTACAATGGGTTTACTTGTAGGTAGTGATTTGCATGTATGATTTCCTTGCTATATTTAGCATGCATGGTTATGCACGTGTGTTCTTGGTTCTCTTTCTACCATTGGCATGGTTTTTTCCAGGTGTGACAGTGTTCTTCGGCCTTGCCTTTCCATTTTCGGATAACCATGGTGCGATGAGGTTCTCATGTTTTGGTTGAGTTGGATTTTTGGATGGAATCAGAGCTGAGTGGGGTGGTCTTAGGATTATTCACAAGGCCTGGGAATCCTAGGATGGGATACATGGTAAAGCATGGACATGAACACCTTGATTGAGCCTAAGAATCCCTTGACTGGTGAATAGCGGGATACACAGTAAAGCTTAGTGGTGAGTACCCTTGATGGGGCTTAGGAATCTCGGGTTGGGATGCACGGTAAAGCCCAGAGGGTGGAGACCTCATAGGCCTAGGAATCCCCTGACTGGTAATGGCAAGATACACGGTAAAGCTGAGAGGTTGAGATAGACAAATTCCTCGCGATTTAGGTGGACAGATCCGAAGGCAATCGTGCTTGTTTATGGTCTAGTGATCTGGTGAGGATTGTGGTAAAGCTTGATTCTATTGATGAGGGTGAGGTGGTTCAGCCTAAGGAAGCCTTGATTGGTTCTTTTGGTTTTAAGTTCCACATTCATGCTTGGAATATGGCACAAGGGTGATTGGCTAGAGAGAGATTTGGCTCAGTTAATCTATGGTCGGGTGGAACGTGGTAGTCCCATACCCGGTTGGCTTTTGCATTCATCAACAAGTGTTCTTTTCCTTGTTATTTTATGTGCAAATATACTTGTTCATATGTGGCATTTATGACTATTGTATCCTTTATATTTTTGTTGGTTATATGATGGTTATGAGCATGTTTTATGACAGAGATAATGTATGGCCCTCATCATGTTTTAATTTACAAATGAATGAAGAATGAATCTATGACCTAATAGATGATAATGCAACTATTGTGATAAGGCATCAATGCTTCTTAGCGATTATCAAATAAGTATGAGACTCCTATGCTCAAATCTGTTGTTTAAACCTGTATAATGTATATTTGTCACATGTTTGGCAAAATGCATGTCATGGCTAGTAGGGGTCCAATCAAGTCATTGTTCAAGTATTTACATCTGTATCATTGTTTTGATGTTACTTTATATTTTTGAAAGTTTCATGGAGTTATGGGCAATGCCCTAAGTCTTGGCCCTGAAAAGTGGCACAAAATCTGGAGTTGCTGGCACATAACTACCTAGAAAAGTCCCCAGTCACAAGCATGCCTTCCTGTGGGAGCGATTGGAGGGTCCTAGTCGCATGCATGCCCATGTCAAGAGAAACACTAAGGCTTTAATGCAACAAAATGTCAGTTTGTCTCAGGTGCTGGTCACCTGGGTTGGTTGGATGAATTCTAAGGGTTCTGTTGCATGTGTAGAAGGTTAGGTTGTCTGTGTTCTGTCAATTCCACTTCCTTAACCGTACCTGGGGAGTTGAATCAAATCACAGTAGCCTCTCGTCACATATTTAACCCAGTTGGTTGGTTACTTGGGTAGATGTGGGAGGAGGGTGTTACTGCAACCACCTTCGCACAACTCTCTTCGCACAACTACTTCCATAGTTATGAAATACATTCCAAAAATAATATATATATATATATATATATATATATATATATATTATTTTAATAAATTTTGTACAAAGTTTTTTCGCACATTTGGGAAACTAGGAACTCAACTAACACCAAGTACTAACATGTACCAACCCCTTTCAATGCAAAAATTGAATTGACTCACTTCGTTAACACTTTTTCTTCACACCAATTGAAAACAATATTTTTTTAGCACCCCCATCTATGCAAAGGATCTCTAGTTCTTCGGCACATACTCCTTAGTAATACTAATTGAAGATTTGTTCATCCCTCCCCCGGGGCCCATTATCACATCATTAAACAAATCACTAACATAATAGTGTCTCGTAGTAACAATGTCCTGCAACCGCATGTCACATGAATTGAAAACCTGATTTATTTAGTATTACGTAATAGAAGTAGCTTTTATAGTGTAACAATTACAATAATTGTTAAAAAATCGATACCATCTCCTTCTCCACCCTCGTCAGTGTTATACCACCCCCATTTATGCAAAGGACCCTTAGTTCTCCCGCACATACTCTGTGTTCCGCACATAAAATGTTCCGCACAACGAAACCATACCAATTACTGCTTCGTTGATTAGTGTCACAACACTCACCATGCAAAAGACCCTAGTTCTCCTACACATACTCCGTCCTCCGAACAAGGAAACATAATAATATTAATTCGACATTTATTCAACACCCCCTCTTCCCTTACTCCCCCCCTCTGGAGCCTATGGAAACAACTTGCAACCACATCAATTCTCGCATTATTAAGCATAACACTAACAAAACAATGTCCTGCAATTGCATCAATTCTCGCATCATTGAGCAGAGCGCTAACAAAATAGTGTGAGTGTCAGAGCACTCACCAACACAATGACCACTCACAATTTTTTTTTTTTTTTTAAATGAATTATTAAAAACTGGAAAAAAACGAAAATAAAACACCCTCCACCATAGGAATTATGTCCCATCAAAACTTTCTCAACCAATGAGAAATTGAAAATATTCGTAAATTATTTTTAAATTTATGTAAAAATAAAAATATTAAACATTTTCGTAAAAATTTAGTTAAAATTCAAAAAAATACACAATCAACTAGAAAGCAAAACACTATAATTACATATACTATAATCACATGAAAACAATGACTAATAAAACTTGACAGAACTATCTTACTAGCAATTGCACTTGTGGTGCAAAGGAACGCCGAAAGGAGACGAATGGTGTATTTTGGGTCCCACTGTCACACCCTTTTGACAAACGCACCCATGGTTTTGAAAACAAAAAACTGCTTACGGAAGTACTTATAGCAGTTTCTTGAGAGAAGATTAAGTGGTGCCGCAATGCATGAGAAGCGTAGATTTTGCAAAAAATGGTTTAAACGAAACTATTTTGCGGGGGCACTATCACATGCACATGACAGTTTGAAACGTAAGCGTATAAGCAAGTGGAATACATTGACTGGAATTGTTAATGGTACTGAGCAAACACTAAATAGTAGATACTGAAGCCTGAAACAGCAAATTAAAATTGCATAAGATTAGTAAAGAGTGACTTGCTAGTGCATACTTGTAATATTCGAAGTTTTTATTTTTATTTTTAAATTATTGTTAATCATATATGAAATGATATATGCACATCACAATTTGAAATGTGTGCGTATACAGAAAAAGAAAAACATTGATTGAAGTTGTAAATAGTACTAAGTAAATACTAAACAGTAGAGAGAGTAAGATTGAAATGGCTAGTTTGACTCAAACAATTAGAAAGTAATTTATTTTATTTTAGAAAGAGTGAAGCAAATGTACTAAATGTCTTTGCGAAGATCACATTAGAATAGATTAGGTTGAAGCGTGTTTATTTATTTATTTATTAATCTTTATTTTATTTTATTTCTATTTATTTATTTATTTTATTCTTATTTTTGTAATGAAGATTTTTTTTTTTAATCTATTTTTTTTTTAATTTTAATTTTATCTTTATTTTATTTTATTTCTATTTTTTTATTCATATTTTATTTATTTATTTTATTATTATTATTAGTATTATTATTATTATTTTTTTTTATCATAGCATGTAACTATAAAAAATGAAATAAATATATAAATTGAAACTTTAAATATTATTTAATTACTTTTAACATTTAATTTATTTGATAATAATAAAAACAAATGAATATCCTTTGAATAGTGCACCCAGGCTATCTCCCTCCTTTATAAAGCGCTCGAATATTAATAGATATGACAATAATTCCAAACCATCCATAGATATGACAATAATTCCAAATATTAAGAAAATGTTGACATCGTAACCATTAACTTCGTAACTAATTTATCCCTGTCCAAGAACAATGACCCAACATCATTGAGCACAATCGAAGGTATTGGAATATGCTATTTATATATACACACGCATAGTACTATTGAAACCATCTAGCAATATGAAGGCAAGTCCAAAAATATTAGGAGAACGCCTCCCATAATAACTGTCCAAAATTTTGATTAACTTGCTTCGCTCCTCTCTAAAGCTGCAAGACAAAAAAACAAAGCAAATATAAGACCATTGATGAATAAACTTTTAACAATTGATGGATACATTTAAGTGCAATTCCTGCTAAAAACCAAATTTACACAAATAAGCGAACAACTGGATATGACAAAAACAACAGTACAAGTCCTGTGAATATTAAAAGCATAAGACTTACTGTTGAATGGACACCTCACTCCTAAATCCTTGTTGTTCTTGAAAACTCTGATAGGGACATCAGATATGTGCGTTGATCTCTACCCCCCTTTCCTCCACTGAAAACATTAGTTTGGAGAATGTAAGGCTGTCCAGACCTATTGCCCAAGAAGTCAAAGTCTATTTCATCATGTTAAGAGTTATGAGAGGACAACTGTTCCAACAAAGGCAATACACTATTGTTTTGATGCTGGCCTCTTTAGCCCCTATTTTCCCTCCTGGTAGCCTTGCAGGACAAGTGGTTGTTTTCGTCATTATTGGCTTTGTTTTTTTTATCGACTTTCTTGTATGACACTATGCTTACCATGCTTGCAATTAGTTTGAATTTTTAGAGACATTCTGGGGGCATTGAAGCTTAACAGGTACATGTAACGGTCTTTTAATTAATGAAAGATATGTTGTTTTCTTAGCTTGAAAAAAGTGCACACTTCAATTTGCATAAGCTAATCCACATTGTGCATTGTCTCATAGAAGCTCTGAAATATAAATGCATTTCATCTAGTTTAATTCAATGTTATTTATAAAACTTGAAATCGTACATTTGGGTCAACCTTAAACAGCCATTCCGCAAGAATTAGATCAATTGATTATGTTGATTTCAAAACCCCATGAGACCCTGATGCACATAACTCAGTTGGGTATGCGAAATTCACCTTTGTGGGGCGCATTGCAGAGTCCAAAGATGAGAGGCATCGATCAAAGGAACCCAGAACGTTAAGCATGGCGTCTGTTACAGCCTGACTCTTCTGCAAGCATTCCCTCGATTTTTTAGCGCTCTCCATCTCAACCTGCATTGTGATCAGAGCACAACTGAATTATGCTTCTAGATGAATGGCTGAATGCTCGCATTCCAAAGCTTTTCTGTATTCTGTCGTCCTGAAATATGGCGCGGTATGACGAGTTGGATATAGAAACTGCCTGAGGCTCGCCATCTTCTTTATAGCGGTCTTGATGTTATGGGCGATCAAAGTTGGAAAGATGCACGTATTGAAGGTGGCAAAGAGACAACGAGGTTGTTCTCGATGCATGGTGGTCTGGACATGTAGAGTAAAGCGCAAGACATTGGGTTTTTGGAGACGATGTCATTGAAGTAGCCCTGGTTGTAGGGAAATTATCTCGAATAACCCTGTTTTTGCTGGACTTTCCAGCAGATAGATCGCTTCTCTGTCTTTCAGGCCTCCACTTTACTTCCATCTGACGAAAAAAAAATTCGAAGATGACAAAATTGGGCTGCTTTTCTTCTCAAGCAAAAGCATTCTCGTTCAAAGTAGGCCTCTCAAAATATTTATGGTTGACCGTCTTGGTGCTGCAAGTGGGCACCTTATCAGCATACTTAAGCCTTCGGGCCATACCCTGGCAGTTGGTAACCCCTTCCATTGCATTCAAACCAGGGACGTCAGGTTCACATTCGAATTCGAGTTCGAGTCCACATACTGTATAAAAAAGCCATTCTGCATCGAAGGCACAGCCCTGGCCACCACATCCTCTGGGTTACCTAAACAGGGGTGCCTACCTGGCAGAGGTCGAATGCAGCGCAGACATGGAACAAGGGAAACCGACTGAAGCCGGTCTGTATAGAATAACAGTGCTAGTTGTAGCTCGTATGTGAAAATAAGATGGTTTTCTTCATCGAATAGGGAAATGTAAGTAGAATGAACCGAGTCGAAAACCTTGATGTAAAAAACTTTGTTCCGCCAAAGCTCGCTCCCAGACAATGCCGGAACAATGTCGATCACTTGCAGAAGCAAGAAAACTGTGTTCTCCAACGAATTTCACATCGGACAGGAATTCCAACTTTCCTATTCCAGCGTGAGGTGGATGCGCATGAGTGTGGTGAATGCCACAACAACGCGAAGAGTGAGAGTGGGAAACTTTGTGAATGTCTTTTGCCGCTGCCTCTGCCCAGTTCCTCCACCCGTTATCTGTGGCTGAACCTGAACGCTTGGAATCTGAAGGAGAAAGGCAGAAGCATTTGAAGGAAATTCGTTTGCATCACAGGGAGAACGACGCCACATCCTCATGGAAGACGGTGGAGAAATGGAGGACGCCACCGGCGGAAACTTCGTGAATGCAGTGAATCACCAACCCCAACCCGAGGGCAATGAATGAGAAACTACAGTGGGCGTTGGATGGATGCACAAAATATCTAAACATTGATGGATATCGGATACAACAGGACTTCTGATATTCACATGGGCTGAGCGATGTTAGATCAAATCAATCAGGCCAAGTCTATTTGCCTCCCCTGGACGATCAACGATGACTTTGAGTGCAGGGATTTATAATTGCAGTGCAAAACTTGGAAAAATGCGGCAAACGCCATTCATATTCTCGTATCCTTCGTTGAAGTGAAAATGATGCACGACTGCACCAACAAACTCAAGATAAATTAAGAAATTGACCCTCTTTATGTTTCACTTGTAGAATAATTTTCATTACTGTGATGCGATAAACACACTATGTTTTTATTTGATGGGCTCGAGTTCCAGGCTGTTGAAGTTAATGCCGAGGAAATATCGGATAAGGATTGAATAAATGTGGAATAACAGGAGGAAGAAAGACTTGGGAAAGTATTCCAGACCAATTTCGACCACTTACAGGTCACTTGAATGTTGTGCTAAGTCATTCGGGTAGCTTTGACATTGCAACTGCAGAGAATGTTGTTGTGTGTGGGAGTTTGGGTTCAGTTCTTGAGATGCTTGCAGCACCTCCATACTCTATGTCAATAGAGACAGTGTTCCTAATTGGAGGTGATAAAACTTATCTTTCAAGTTTGGTTGGATCTTTTTCCAATATCATATTTGGTCTAATTTTGGATTATACTAATTCTCTTTTTTGTCTTTCTCCAGAGAATCACTCTCGACACCTAACTGTGATGCAATTCACATCACTGAGATAGATAATGCATTTGAATGTGATACATTCATCACACCCATAGATGCATCTGTGTTTCGGCCTTGGTATTCGTCATTGTCAAATCGTTCAGGCATCCAATACCACTGTGTTATGCTTTTTAGTTCTAACATAAGAAGCTGCATATTGCCATTTTCTATTTGGTGAGATGCATCATTTCTGTTACTATAAATTGAAAATGTGGTTTTAAGTTTTGAACATGTCTTAAAGTAAAATTATTATGTTTTACACATGATACTATAAGTCCTAGAGGACCGGTGTAACATGATTTCTCATGATATCCACACAGCTCCTAAAATGTTTCATTATAAAATTTTAACACTATGGAAAAGCTCAAACGTTTTGCTTTAAAACGTCTTCACCTAACGTGTGGAAGGAACCACTTTGAGAAAACCCTTCAATCCAAACAACATAGGTGACTCTCTACGTGGTGCTTTAAAAGCAAGTACATAAAGGATCATCTCCAATCAAATTTATTTGCCGTCAGACAAAGAGGCAACACTTTTATTGTAATCTATTTCTTTTTTATTCATCAATATAGAATTTAAGATTAAGAAAAAAATGAGAAAATATTTTAAGCATATGTTATGTTTATAGAGAATTATGTTGACAGTCCTCATCAATTTGAAGGGAACCCCTGCTTGGATGTCGATGACGAAGAAGAGAATCCTAGATTGAATGTCAAGATCAAGTGGAAGTGTGTCAAGGGCAAGCTCAGCTCCCCCTTCAAGCGACAACGCGTGGAGAGGAACTTTACGGCTGAGCAGAGCATTGGGGAAGATGGCGTTTGGGAGTGGATCTAAACTGAAAATTCCAGCTATGTCTCTATGTTTAGAGTACCGCAGCAGAAATGCCCAGAAAGCCAGAACTCTACATAAAAGCTCCATGCCAAATACGGAGGAAATTATTATAACATCATGCCATGGTCGGAATGATTTGGTGGGAACGACAGACTCAAAGCAGCAATGCAAACATTATCCTGCACACAGAGCATACTCGTGGATGGAATTTTTTCTTTACTTTTTTTTATAAATAGCTTCAAGTTCGTGAGCGCATGCGATCCTGGAGACCAACATCCTGGAGAGGAAACATTATCCTTTGCCGTCCAACTGGTTTGAAAAACCTAGTTCAGTGAGTCGACAAGTGATTGTCGTGACGCGGACTTCCATGAGAACTTGATCTTTAACCTCTAGTACTGGGTCCCCATCGTCCAACTGCAAAACGTCATTGGCAGCCCCGTATTCCTTATAAATCAATTAGGGCAAGTCTCAGTGTACGAGCGTTTCATTAACTGGTGCGGATCTACACTGTCGCGTAACGTGGTGGACAGATGACAACTACGACCAATAATCTATTTACCTTTGTCAAGATATTACTCGTTACAAGGGCGATGAGAAAGCCCTCCCATTGGCTGAAAGAACAGTCACATTCGGCTAAAGCCAGTAAAGGTGTTTGCCATTAACCACACTTGGCATTAAAAATCTCTTAAATAGAAGAGGAAACCTTAGTAAATGACAATGTTCATATGCAAAATAGAAATAACTTAATAATAGATCAAAAAATTAAGCTGCTATGATAGAACCGTGATTCTTTGTGCATCAATATAGTGAGAATCTGAATAAAACTTGTAGCTGACGAAATGTAAGGAAAAGAAGGGCGAAGAAACAAAAATATGGTTGCAACAAATACAGGTCTAAATGCATTCACGACAAAAGATTGAGAGGCCCATTCATGATCATTAATGTCGAATGGAGAAAAGCCATAACTTCCTCGTGTAACTAAAAGGAAATAATTCGACAAGTTGGAACTAATAGAGACTCTGATTTCCCATTTTCAATGCACTGTATTAATACCAGTTGTTAGAGCATGTAGTATTTTAAGAGGCAGTTTTGTGACGATACAAATAGTGAAGAGATAAAAACTCGTCAGGATGCACCACTACCACCCCTCAATTACATTGGTGGACTCGACGTCTTGCTGGATTGACCAAGACCTTTCAGGAACTTCTTAATAAGAGATTATCCAAACAAAGCTATACCAAAGATCCTGATTTTCAGTAAAAATAAAAAAACAAGACAAAGAACATAAAAAAGCCCTCCTTTTCGAGCCCAATGCATCTTATTTAAAGTCCTTAAAACCCTGCAAATACAATGGCAGATTGCCTTGTCAGCTGACAGTGCATTAACTGGCCCTAGTCAGACTGTGCCTCAGTTCCTCTTTAGGGAATCTATGACAGGTCCCATTTCGGTTTAGTTCAGTTGAGCATTGATGGAAGCAAATTATATTCTATTAGATCCCGACTTATTTTCTCTACTCCCTGAATAGTTGCTCCACTTAGATCTCTGGCATGGCGATTTCCCAAATGCGCTTTTCATGTTAAATGCGTATTTATATTTGCACATTGGAAAATTAGGTTTGAAATGCTGCTGCTTTTGGTAAAAGCAAATCTTGAATATTACATCAAATAACAGGGAATAGTGCATAAAGGGTGCTGTAGAAAACTTACTCTGATGGAAGTGGACGCCATCGAAGTTTGTGGAATCCATGGCCACGGTTGAGACTGCTGAGCGGCGAGGCGGCATAAATTTGAGCACCCAAAAATTGAGTGGGGCAAAGAGCGAAGGGCTTTTCAGTCCCCGACTTGCAAAGACTAGGTGGAAGTGAAAGAGCCATCGATGCTCTTCTACTGAAACAGAACGCTGAACCAAAATCCACAGGTCCAAGCTGCTCGGATTAGATCAAAACTTCCTTGGACAAAGCAGAGAATCTCCAATTAATTGACGGCTTGGGACAGAACGCTGAACCAAAATCCACAGGTCCAAGCTGCTCGGATTAGATCGAAACTTCCTTGGACAAAGCAGAGAATCTCCAATTAATTGACGGCTTGGGACAGAACGCTGAACCAAAATCCACAGGTCCAAGCTGCTCGGATTAGATCGAAACTTCCTTGGACAAAGCAGAGAATCTCCAATTAATTGATGGCTTGGGCATCGTGAAACAGCCATTCAACTTCGTCCTCAGCTTCTCCCGCAGAAAATTAGTGTGGGCTCTTACCTTCACGCTGCTTCTTCCACTCTCTTTTCTAACTCTGGGTCTCTACTTCATCTCCACCCGTCTGGTCATCAAAACCAATGAGAGGGAAACGTATTATACTATGGAGGCCAACGCTCTCTCCCGCCAGAAAACTCTGCGTGAATTGACCTCCGAATGGAGCGAATTTCTGGTGTTCGTAACGTTATACGGAGCTTTCGTTTTCGTCTTGCGGATGCTATCGACGGCGGCTGTGGCGTGCACGGTGGCCTCCAACTACAGCAGGGCCAACACCAATAAATTGGAACTCTTGGACAGCTGACAATTGTCAAGATATTACTCGTTAGAAGGACGATGAGAAAGCCCTCCCATTCGCTGAAAGAACAGTCACATTCGGCTAAAACCGGTAAAGGGAACGCCTTTCGACGTAATTAATTGATAATAATGACATCACTAAGACATACTATGTAACTTATATGAGAGTACATATATCAAATGTGCAACCAATCCAATAAAAACTATCTATATAAACTTTGCCATGCCTCCCCTTAGATTTAAGCAAATATATTATCTAACCAATCTAGTAAGGAACTCTACCATTAATGCCCAAGTTGAATTTAAGCAAGTATATTATCTATTATCTAACGAGTGACAATACTACCCCGCCCATTCAGCATATCCATGTAATAACAAATGTTTCAGTCAAATAGCCATTTGGGGCTAAGTTGATGCTCTTTATTCCATTAACCATCGCGGAGGGAAGCATCCACTGTGAGGAGCGCACATTTTCTAAGCACCTGTGTTGAAGAGTTGATGCTCTTTATTCCATTAACCATCGCGGAGGGAGGCATCCAGTGCGAGGAGCGCACATTTTCTAAGCACCTGTGTTGAAGAGTTGATACTCTTTATTCCATTAACCATCGCGGAAGGAGGCATCCACTCTGGGGAGGGCGCATCTTCGAAGCACTTGCGTTGAAGCATTTTGAAAAGACTTCGTAGAACAAACCCTAACGCGGTGACCTAGGGCTGAACTCCATATCAAAGAAAAAACTAACAATGGCGCTGCGTATGTTAAACCCCAATGCTGAGGTTCTGAACAAATCAGCAGCATTGTATATGAATATTAATGCCGCGAAGGGCTTACAAGACGTTCTGAAGACAAATCTTGGACCCAAGGGCACTATCAAAATGTATTTCCTTATATGCATTTCTCATCTCTGTCTTTGTTTCTGTTCTCACTTCTAATCTAAGCAGTCAATGCATTTAGCCACCCTTAATATCATTGGTTTCAATGGAGCTTGTTGTTTATCCATTTTTCTTTTAAACTTAGCGCGGCGTTTTTTATCCTGTCAATGACGGAGAGAAAACTGCTGGTCAAGCTAAATGAAATTCCATAAGTGGGAAGATGGGGTGGAGTGATGGATTAGCACATTTTGATGCATCTTTTAAAAATTTAGCACATTAAACGGTTTGAAAGTTTCCTTCTGTTGCGAGTGTAGTGTCCCAGTCTTTGTAATTTTTAAATGATTTTTTCGGAGAGAAAAGTTTCCATCTGGCCTTTTAATCTTTCAGACCAAGGACGCTGGTACCTTGCAAACCCCTTGGATTCCCCTTTTCCGCTGTCCGCGTATTAAGCATTCAGAGTGGGGAAGTTGGTACTTTGTCAGCCTCCTGTGGATTTTCCCCTCTTCGTGCCTCAGCAGGTCGAAGCAACTGAACCGTCCCTTGTGCTTTTAGGTTTTAGATACATTTTCCTTTTTTTTAAAAATCCAATCTTCTTCTGTTCACAGTGTAATGGTCATTTGGACTGGATTATAGCGCCTTTGCATTTATATTACAAATTATGGCTTTCATCTTATTATTTTCTTCATGTTATGCATTCAAGACCAGATTTTTATGGAAAAAAATTTCTTCCAACACATTATTTTTCAATGTTTTGTACATTGATTCACTAGGGCTTATCCTCTCTGCTCGCATTTGATGGTCATAACTTCAATCTTATCCGCATTACTATCATTTATTGCCTCAATCACTGGCTGAAGTGAAGTTTCGTGGGACTTTGCGGTTATTTCTTGATACTATCAAACGTACTACATCCACTATGAGGACTGTTGTTGTTAGTTCAGCCAAATCTACGTATAGGCTTGCAAATTCTGCGATGCAATTTCTTACAACATTGATTATATCGCAGTTTAGGCTTTTGTCCATCAAATGAACTGGAAATACTGTTCATTTGTACCATATTTTATGGTATATTCATTGTTTTGATATTGCTAATGGAATTATAATGTGGTCTCCTGTGAATGTTTTATAAATAGGAAATGCTGATTTGTGCATTTTGACAGGCTTGTTGGAGGCTCTGGAGACATTAAGCTCACTAAAGATGGGAACACCCTTTTGAAAGAAATGGCAAGTTTTACACCTACTAATGAGGTTTTATTGAATGGCATTTGATTTTAATAAGATACTTGGTAGATTATTCATCTTCTGATATTTGTCAATTCAACCTCACCGGCCATGCCCCTGAAAGAAGGTGAACTAGTCAATTCTAGTTGTCATATTAGCCACTTGTTTAATACAATTCTTTATGATGTGCCTTGTAATGTATATTATGCATTTGGTTTGCCTATGACCACAACTCCATGGATTTCGAATAAGCAGTTTGAATATTAAAACCAGTAATAGCCTTGAAGTTTCGCTGTAGGAAAGATACAGTTGTCTGAAGGGAGTTCTGCATTCTCTATATTAGTACATTGTAAGGCAAAATAAAAGTGATTGGATTTTACGTTTAATTCTATAATGTGCATGATGGTGTTGTGTTTTTAAGATGCTGCTTAATGTAGTTTAAAGGCAGAATGAAATGGAATTAGATTCTATGCTTAATTCTCTATGTGTATGATGGTGCTTTTAATATGCTGTTTATTACAGTTCAGTCAATGCTTATAGAGGATTCCAAACTAGGTAGAGCTTTTGTTTATAAAAGTTGACTATTAACTATTCTTGTCGTTAATAAAGTATCCTGACTTTCTTTAGCGTGTTTCACAAACTTTAAAGGCTGTATAATTTTAGGGTACATACATTCTTAAAGAGGGAGGGATGGTGGGCAGAGAAAACAAAACTTATATTTCATTAACAATGTTCCAGCCATGCACCTCTTACAGTGTACACACCTTAAATCATCATGAGTGACATATCTATAGCACCCGTAGTTGTGTTTGTGGATAGGAGAACCCATTGGTGGTTAATGCCTGATTACAACATCTAACATTACATTGGTCATGTATTTAACATATAATGTGAAATATGAACAATCTGGCTTCTGGCCCTCTTCCTATTTTTTACATTTACAGGTTTTTCATTTTAGTTAAGTATGTTACCTGACCTTTTCTCTCCGATGGATTAAATAGATTGATTATTTTTGGTTGAATTTACTATTTAATTCCAGTTAACTGAGCATTTTTTTTAAAGTAGACATTATCTAATGTCTGAAAGCTTTGAAATGCATTGTACATAGGAATAAGACTTCTGACCATGAATCTCCAGATCTATATTAATTTGAAAGTGAATTGGCTTTGAATGTTGGGAAATAGGTAGAAGTAAAAACATTTGAACAAATACTAAATAGTGAATTGGTAGGCTTGCAATGCTTAGGCTAGAAATGAGCTAAATTGTTAAGGCAATAGGTATGCAGGTATGCAAAATTGCAAATTGTTGAAGAAAAATCTTGATATTGATGAAAGAATCTTGGCATTTATTTTGCGACAATCTGTTGTCTGAATCTATCTCATCGAGCAGTAAAATGCATTTTTTTGTGTTTAATCTGAATAGAAAAAAGACTATGAAGGTCAATGTACCGTTTTAGGGAAGCTTTCTACATGTAAGTCCATGTCAAAATTTGTTATTTAAGATTGATCCACAGAGAGTTATTTCACTGAGATTTTCAGTAATTATCCAGCAGCTATGGATACAGAGAAGATCAATGATGGGCAATGTCTGAGCATGAAATGGTTTTTTCTTGAACAAATACTCAATAGTGAATTGGCAGTTTGGCAATGCCTAGGTTAAAATTGAGCTAATTTGTTAATGCAATAAGTATGCAAAATTGTAAATCGTTGAGGTAAAACTTAGGTATTGATGAAACAGTCTCTGCCTTTGTTTTGCAACAATACATTGTCTGAATCTCTCTAATTGAGAAGGAAAATGCATTATTTGTGTTCATTCTGAATAAAAAAAGCTACGGAAGTGAAGGTATTGTTTGGGGATGTTTTCTATGCACACAAGGCTATAGTAAACTTTGTTTTTTTAAGATTAATCTACAGATGGTTATGTCGCAGATTTTCAATAATTATTCAACAGCTGTGGATATAGAAAAGATCACTGTGGGAAATTCTTAATAGTCAAATGAATTTTGATATATCCATTGTGTTTGTAGTCAAGTGATCAGTGGGGCACGAATAGAAGAAACATGTTAGAACTGTATTTGCTCTTAAATTTTGGATTGTGATTCAGTATAACCTAAAAATAAAATGTAATGAAACCATATGTTTGATTATAAGCTATTTTATTTAGTTTTTTAGTCACATGTTTCCAAACTTGTCTATTTTCTGCACTGGAGAATGTGTTCGAAAGGTGATAGTTGCAGTGATCTGTGATGGAGTCTTTTTTGTTGTATAATTATACCTGGATGCATTTGTATTGATTATTGACTTACTGTTATTGCAGCAAATTCAAAATCCTACAGCTATCATGATAGCAAGGACAGCTGTCGCTCAGGATGATATAAGTGGTGATGGCACAACCTCTACAGTTCTTTTCATTGGGGAGCTCATGAAACAGTCGGAGCGTTACATAAGTGAAGGTTAGCTATTTTATTTACACTTGTTATCACAATTGCAAACAAATGTCCTAACTTTGTGGTCTCTGTTGGTTTTTTTCTTCATTTACCTGTTTGTAAAGTTACTTTCTGTGAAACAATATATGCTATACCCATTATAGACATTGACTTTTGTAAAATGGAGTTCATGCCATTATCAATTATTTTTGTCTAGTAGCTTTTGGAATCTAGAAAACAAAATAACTTATGTAAGCACAAAATTTTCTTGCTGGCATAATAAGAAAATAAAAAAAGGCCAGTGGGTTAGCTCAATTGGTTTGTACAGATTGTGTCAAGACAGTTCATCACAAACTCTCTGGTTCCAGTCCAGCTGGAGAAATCGGTCACTTTAAAAACGATAGTTGGTATTATTGTCAGACTAAAAGTTATTTGTCAATAGATTAACTGACATAAATTAGTTGTTGGACATGGAGAATGACTTTGGTTATAGAGATTTGGTGTCAGTTGTTGATGAGGCTACTTATGTAGTGGATGGAAAAGGAAGCCCTTTTTTGCAATTGCTAGATGGCCAAATTAGTTATATGAAAAATGTATGGTATGTTCAGGTGTTAAAACAAATTTGCTTTCTGTTAGGAAAATTACTAAGCAATTTTTGTAAACTTTGATAATGAGAGGGTGAAATCTCAGTAGACTAACAATGAAAAAGGGCTTTATGTTTGAAAGAATCAACAAATGAATAGTCTAAGACTCTAAAAGTAGGCTTGAGCATCGTAACTTTTTCCTAAGATTTCTGTTGTCTAAAAATAAGTTATTTAAGAGCATTTGAGGATACTGCAGTTGTGGAAGTTATTTGGAAATAGATTGAAGTTGGTCAAAAGCTAAGCATACTGAATAATGGGGACTATTGTGGAAAGGAGTTGAGATATATGAGATCACTGAGGTAGTTATTTCTTTTAAGTAACTACCTATTTTCCTTCGAATTGCTATTTAAAGATTGGAACAATTATGAAGCATAATATAGAATGCTTTCAACCTTAGTCCCTTGGTCTGAGCTTGTGTCTGAGTTTGAAAACCATGAAGTTTGAAAGATATTCTGCAGTGCTAAACTATTTAATAAAATTCACATCAAGTTTGAGAAACTATATCATTAAAAATGTACATAATTTAAAAATATTATGATAAAATTCCTTGTGCTGGTGAAACAAATATGATAAAAAATGAAAACCTAATGCCAACATTAAACATATATTTCAAAAAGTTGATTTCTCGTTAAACTTTAGGGGTATAGGTTATGTTTTAGAAGTTAAGGGTTCTCAAGCTTGCAATTTGCTGAATGCGATGATAATCTTTCAAAATTAAACTATTGATGGTTTGTAGTTAAGAGCTACAAATGAACTATATGGGTTTTAGGAAGTATGTAGAGAATTAGATTCACAACAGCTTAAATATTGGATCATTGTATGATAGGTTAGATCTACATGCCATGGGTAAGAAAGTGGGATTTTTTTGGTTGTGTCTCATTGTTTGGGATAGGGTAATGCCATGCAAACAATGCAGGTTTAAACCTTGTCGAGTGTCGAGTATTTGTGTGTGAGGGAAGGTGCTTGATCTCCAATAGTTGGTTTCCCTTTGTCATCAGAGGGACTTAATAGGTGTTCGACAAGCCAAATTTGATCATGTGGATGTTAATAGGATACTTTTATCTTTTTATTGTTAATTATCTTGTTGGAAATAACTTTATGAAGAACCCATTGGCACCAGATCCAAAACATTTACTCTCTAAAATTATATGACCATATGCTTGAGCAATTAATAGCATCGAGCATGTCTTGTTGATTGAATTTCCATTGAGAAAATAATAGTTGATCAAACATCTTAATAAGGCAGAAAGAGGGAATGAGGTACATACTCATAGGAACGAGAATGGAACAAAAATGGAGCCACATGATATTGTTGGTACGTTAGTAGTAGATTGCATAATTATTAAGGGAAATATTGATGAATTGTGGCAACACATGTTGAATATTTAACACGATTGGAGTGAACTAGGGTCCAAAGTAAGGTGGTGATTAAATTTCTTTAAGAGTTTTTCTCTTAAAAACGATTAGTTTTCTCCATGCATTATATCCTGTTACATTGAATGATCGTTTGGGGAGAACTCATGTTGCCAAAAATGTAGTACCAAAACTTATGGGATGCAAGTAATCTTAATTTTTCTTTTCCTTTTTAAAATTGAAACTTGATAATAAAGTGGTGTGTTCTATGCATCAATTTAACACAACATTACTCTTTGCTGTTGGAAAGACAAGGAAGATCTTATGTTGGTTGTAGTTGATGATATTGATGATATTTTTGAAATAGACGGGGTGAGAGTTCAAACATGCCTTTGTGTTCTTTGATTCTTGGGTGTAAGAAATACATAATTTCGTTTGGAAACATAATTGAAAATAGTAAATACCAAGTGTTTTGCTACATGACAATGACATAACTTTTGGGGTTAGATTATAATGCTTCTCTATGTTTCAGACCAAAGGATTTAGAATTGGAATTTATAGTGCATGCAAAGGTGCAAATAATTAAATTACATTCATATATAAGCTTTGGGGTACATGCAATTAAATTTTTGAGAGAAAAGACATAAACGTTGAATCTTTAAATGGCCCCACAGTTCAGAAATCATTATACTATAATCAATTCCATATCATCAAAATTGCGAACAATAGCCTTTGATAAATGCTCTATATCATCCTCATGGTTTGTTGCACTGGTAGCCTCCTCAAACCCTTGGCTCGATGTCCCAAAAGGTATTTGAGTAACACCAATGTCATCCACTTGTGGTGGTGGAAGCAACTCCAAGTCAATCCAGCGAAAGGAGAAAAAGTTAGCAGTGGAATGATAGAATCCATCTTTGACCAGATGTTGCTAGTTTGTATACTTTTTTGAGGTTGATTGTGAACTATGGTCCAAAGTAGTCAGGTGGTGATCAGATTTCTCTGATGAGTTTTTTCTTTTAAAAGTGATTGGTTTTCTCCATGCATTATATCTGCCACATTGAATGATCGTTTGGGGAGAACTCTTGTTGCCAAAAATGTAGTGCAAGAACTTATGGGATATAAGCAGTCTTAAATTAATTTTTTTTCAAGATTTTTTTCCAAAATTGAAACTTAATAATGAAGTGGTTTGTTCTATGCATCAATTTAATCCAATATTACTCTTTTGCTGTTGGAAAGATGACAGAGATCTTATGTTGGTTGTAATTGATGATATTTTTGAAGTAGATAGGGTGAGAGTTCAAACATGTCTTTGTGTTCTTTGATTCTTGGGTGTAAGGCAAACATAGTTTTGTTTGGAAACATAATTGTAAATACAAAGTGTTTTTCCACATGACAATGGCATAACTTTCTAGGGTTAGATTGTAATGCTTCTCTATGTTTCAGACCAAAGTATTTAGAATTGGAATTTATACTGCATGCAAGGGTGCAAATAATTAAATTACATTCATATATAAGCTAATTTACCAGAATACGGATACGGATTCGGATCTGGATTCGGATTCGCTAGTTTTTTGAAAATCCAGGATCCAGATACGACAAGTACAAAAAAATTAAAATATAATAATATTTTTTTTTTAAATTTTTACTCCCTGAAAGCATCAAACACTTTTAGAATTGAAACCATTAGATATATTATAAATATGAAGACAAGAACACTGAAATGATGCATCCTCCCTCATACATATTACAAAGTAACAAAATATATAATATGATATAATATAATAATTATACTAATTTCAAAATTTTCATATATATATATATATATATATATATATATATATATATAACTATTAAATCATCATTTATATTAATATACTAAAATGAAAGCAATGAAATTCATAATTCAAGGATTAATATAAACTTTTAAATAAAACTTAACTCATTGGTAAATGATTTTTATATTGTAAATTATTAACTCATCATTTATATCAATATGCTATAAATGAAAGCAATGAAATTTATAATTCAAGGATTAATATAACATTTTAAAGAAAACTTAAATCGTTGGTAAATGATTTTTCATAAATTATAACTTATATCTAAACTTTAAAGTTCAACTCATTGGTAAATGATTTTTTCATAACTTATATCTAATGATTTTTTATATCTAAAACATGTAAAAGGTTTTGATTCCAAATTCCTACACCACTATAATCGAAATAAAGGCACCTGTCATAGTAGAAATCAAATCGCCGAGAACCATAAATTAACGCGCTTCTTTCATGTAAATCGTTGAGCAATTCCTTCTGAGCACCCGTTCGATGAGATGAGCACTTGTTCCGTCGCAACCCTGTCGTCGGTCGATGAGATGAGCAGCCGCGATGATATGAGCAACTGTGTCTTCAGTCGATGAGATGAGCCTGTTTCGCGGTGACTGTGCTGTGGTTGCAATGCTGTCGAAAGAGGGGCAACTGTTGACCTTTAACGAAACATCGAAACCACACAACACTAAAATTTTGCGCACTTGAATTTCATTTTTGTTTGGTTCTGGCTCAGTGTTACGGGATCCATTTCCGGCTTGAAGGAGTCGTTTTCGCAAAATATTTGATCTGCCACCCGACGTTTCAGCGCCATATTCCGGCGGATCCGGATTCGGAGTTCTTGACCCTCCCCTTGTCGGATCCGATAACATAGTATATAAGCTTTGGTGTACTTGCAGTTAAATTTTTTGAGAGAAAACACATAAACGTTGAGTTCGTAAATGGTCCCACAGTTCAAAAATCATTATACTATAATCGATTTCATATCATCAAGATTGCGAACAATAGCCTTTGATAAATGCTGTAGATCATCCTCATGGTTTGTTACATGGGTAGCCTCTTCAAACCCTTGACCCGATGTCCCAAAAGGTATTGGAGTAACACCAATGTCATCCACTTGTGGCAGTGGAAGCAACTCCAAGTCAATCCAACAAAAAAGGAGAACAAGTTTGTAGTGGAATTATAGAATCCATCTTTGACTTGATGTTGCTAGTTTGTCTATTTATTTGAGGTTGATAGTGTTCATCCTACTCAACATCACAAGCCCACTAATTGGGCGTGAATTGACTAGTTGTACTCGTTTTATCCTGACTCATTTTGCTAAGGACAAAAATTGTCCATACCATTGGTAATGAAAATTGACTAGTTTTGGTAATATTGTTTCAACAAGTTGCATTACATTGTGTTGATTCTCTATGTTTCAAATGAGATATTCAACACATTCTAACTGTGTTCCCTTTATAAAATAGATTATGTTAAAACTGAATAGATAACATGGGAGGTATAATTGTGATTCATCTATCAACTCTTGTAGCTTTCCCCACAAAAGGTTGTGAAGGCCTAAGCAAAGTGACTACTAATTTTGACATTGAATCAATTGCCATAACAAAAGAAGAAAATGATGCTTGGCTTGTTGGCGGAAACGTATTGTTACTATTCACTAGTTATAAGGAACAACAAATTGGTACATAGTGATGCCTAATGCTAACACTTTGATGCCAGGTGGTGTTAAATTATGAGGCAGTTTAGGGAAGAATTTTCCTTGATTCCCTAAAGTGAATTCGAATTGATTAGAAAAGTTTTGAATTTAAATTATTAATATCTTCCGCTTAAACTATTCAAGTTAGCTTCAATATGTAATTGGAGGGAAATCTTTTATGCTTGAAAATCAAGATTGAAGGTCGGCTTCAAGGTCGACTCACTCAAGGGTTACGACCCTTCATCAATAGCGATAAACTATAAATAGGCATAGAGGCATAGTATTCAAAACCGTCCGGTTCAAACCGGTAACCGATCAAACCAACCGGTCAGATGCCCTGCCGGGTCAAACCGGCCTGAAAACCCAGTTAAGGGAGGGAGGGGCTTAACCAATTTTTCTGGTTTGACCGGTGCTAACCAACCGGTTTATGGATAAATCGATTGGTTTATTGATAAACTGGCGGGTTAGCTACAACGACCGCAAAAGGGACCCGCAAATGTTGATTTGGCCAGTAATGGGTGGTTTTGGAGGGCAAAGGAGGGTTGTTTCCCTCCAAAAACACCCTCCCCAATCCTTTAAAAGCAAGGGTACCCTCTCATTTGTCTCATACATCTCATCTGGAGCTTTTGTAAGTTTGATTGAGAGCTTTGAGAGTGTTGAGTTTTTGTTGGAGTAGTGGAACAATATAGAGATTGAGATAAGTAGTAGCCATTATGCCTCCAAAAGCCAAGGATACTGCATGGGCTCATTGTGATATGATTGATGGCAAAATGATCTACAAATATTGCCAAAAATCTATTGCAAGAGTGGTATTTACAGGGTCAAGCAACACTTGGCTAGGATAGGAGGTCATGTAAAGCCATGTGGACCACCAAATGAATTAATAGGGCATATTAGGGCAAAATACCTTCAGAAGTTTGAGACTCAAGTCATTGAACCAGTAGAGAAGTTTGTGACTAGAGCAGTTGCAAAGTTTGGTAGTCGAGACTCAACCAACTGAGTTTGATCAGGTTGAGAAGTTTCGAGTGATAATGTTGATCACTAATATCATATATGTAGATTTGTAGTAGGCCAGTGGCCCCATAGTTTGTAGGCTTTGTTTTTGAACTCTAGAGGCCATTTAGAGCCTCATTGCTTATGTATTTTGTCGATGATATGTATTTCACTCTGTGCCATTTTGATATATTCACCTTTACATGGTATATAAATGAGCAAACTTTGCATATTTTGTCTCCATTGGCTTGGAATCATGGTTGAAAATATTAAAATAATGGTTTTTATTAAAAATTAATTATTTAGTGTATTTTTTTAAAAACCGGTTCATTGAGATCTGAGCAGTCCTGGTTTGACTGGTTTCGGTTTGAAACCTGGTTCATTAGGTCCACCGGTACGGTCATTGGTTCCGGTTTTTAATACTATGCATATAGGTGATCTCCAAAAGGCAACTCAATGACTGAGATTTTTCGATAGCTTCTCTCTGTGGATCCTCGCAAGGAGGAAGAACTCTGTAATGGTATGGTTTCTCTATTCTCGCATGGCACATGTCCCTTGTAATTCACATGGCATGATCCTCTGTTCTCGCTTGGTTCAGATCCTCTATAATAGCGCAAACATAGCTCTGAGATATTCGCATGGATTTAACTCTAAGGTCTTCAAATGGTTCTCAACTTCGCGTGAGATCTGAGCACTTTGGTATCTACTCTTCACATGGCACAGTGCATTGGCTTATTGCTCTGTCTCACTATGGCTCTTGGTCTCACATCCTTTGACATCTCAGAAATCTTGCTCTTGGTCATGCCCTTGGTTACATGAATATCCTTTGCGATGACATGGTGGATTTGGCACAGTCACAATACAATTTGTATGGCACCAAAGTGTGGGAGAGTTGCAGGTACGTCATTACAATTGTTGGCACAATATCTCGATGAAGTTAGAATGACTTTGGAAAAACCTCTTTCTCAACGATTTTCATTAGTAAGGTATCCTAGTCTAAGTTTCATGTATAGTTGTCTTAACGTCCCTATTCAGTTGCAATTATGGCATCGTTGTTATCTCAGTCCAGCTTGTGTGGCATCACTATATGTTAATAGGTCATGTCTATTATCACAACGTTATATGCTCAACTCAGTGATCTTTATTCATCATAGTTTAGTATTATGATCTTGCTCAACACAGTGGTAACTCTACTCACACAATAGTACTATGTTATAGTAAGATCACTATGCATGATCTCTGCTGACATATTAATGACATGCTTTTCTCAATTTTGGTATTTGGCATCTTGGGACAAGTGTTATCTTTTATTTTGTGGCATCGCCAATAGGCATGCAAAGACTCTTCTCTAAGAGGAACTCTTATCATAGATAAGATAGCGTTGGTTATTATATGATGACATTACATGTATGTTTGGAACTATCATTGGCATCACAAGATCTTATCTCCCTCAATAACCCTAGTCGTTATATATAAAGAGATGAGACAATATGACAATATATTAATGTCAGTGTTATGTAGTAGTCTTGTTCACAAATGAAGTTGGGAACAAGATGAATTTAGACCTTGGATAACTTGTTGTATTATGGCTCAAGATATTTTGTACCCTGTATCTCCTTGTTGAACATTTGATGACAATTTAATAGAAGAAGAATTTGGAAGGGTTTTCCCCCTTGTGGGGTTTTGTCCTGGTCTCTGACCAAAAATATTGGTGTCCCTTGTGCACACTTTTCTTATGTTCTTTTATTTTCTGCTGCTATGATGATGTCATTGTTCTTTCTATATAATTGTTAGCGGTGTTTAAAATATTGGGGTGAATATAATGAAAATGCAAATATCTAAAGCAAAGAACAATGTGGCTCTTAGAAAAGTAACATGGAATCAGAGCCAGGTTGATGAAAAGGTTATTGACATCACCCCTGTAAGGATATATAAAGGAATTACAGAGACCTAAAAGAATGCCAGGGTTTGAAGAAAACCCTTCGCACCCTTGTTATAACAAGAAAAATTAAGGTTATAGTTTGAGAAAATCTTGGAAGATGTATGGTTTGAATAATAAGTGAACTGTCATGAAAGATCAAGTGGAGAGGGCTCACAACTACCGTGCTGAAAGAAAAGGCCTCATGCCAATAACAAATATGGAGGAAATGGATGCAGAGGATCATGCAGTTTTGCAGGCAATGTCAGCAGATGAGATGGAAGAAGCACAGTCATAATTGTTTGGGAGGTTGCAGCATGATATTGTAGAAATGCTGAAGAGGCATGGCACCAATAATTCTAAAAAGAAAAATAAGGAGGCATATGAATTGAATGAAAGGCAAAAGTTTGGAACCGAATATGAGAAAATTTCTAACAATAATCAAAATGATTGCAATAGATCACAACAATTAGATTTGCAATCCAGCTTCTCAAAGAGAACTAAAAATAAGTCAAATGAACATGGGGAAGTATTATCTGTTGATTCATTGAGAAATGAATGAAAGATATGGCGTGTTAGACTCTAGAGTCGAGGCTGTCAGGACCTTGAGGTTCTCTTTAGATGGGAATGTAGTAGAGCTAAAGGAAAATGCAACTTATACCATAAATTTATCTCTAAATGGTTATATGGAGTAGCTGAGAGCATCATGTAAGGATCTTTCAAATTGTCCAAGATGTTGTAGTGCTAGATGAGATTTTAGCTCTCCTTGCCTTGATGCATTATTGAAGTTAATTTCCTTCATGCACTCATGAAAGAAGCTCAAGACTTTGTGGTACATAAGTAAGAGACTCATGATTTATGACTTATATTGGCAATCATATGCTTCAAGCTCCAACCTCTCCAACGTTGCAGGTATGACCTTGTCATTTGATTTTATAAACTAACTATTTGTTTCTAACAGGATTGGATCCCCTCAACATTCTGTGCCAGAGGGAGTTATCTTGTGATTGGAACTTCTGAGGTATTCCTTGTTAAAGGAAATATGCTGAAGTAGTTGAGAAAGACTCCTCTTCAGTTCGAGATTAGATGGATACCATGATGAGCTGGCAGTAAAATGATTCTTGCTTTGTAGTTGTGCAAGATAGATTGATCGTGGACTCAAACCGTTCAATACTTGATCGATACCTTGATATTGACACTGCCATTGGCAAGAAAACACACCCGGGTGCAGATCGACCTTGATCTCTAAGAAAGTTAGGACAAAAATATGGTGATATATTGTAAAAATTGTTGCTAGCATGATTAATCACGAGACTACGTGTTTGAGACAGCTTTGCATGGGCATGTACTGAACTTGATAGTGGCATATTATGGGATTCAACATAAATGATAGTTCCTCACATCACCATATCTGACAACTGATTCAGAGGGAGCTATTGGCCAGCTATAATGATTGTTTTGTGAAGATGCAACTATTGATGATGTCTGTCCAACAAATGATGATCCTCTCATTTATTTGTGTAAAAGAGAGTTGACTTTTAAAGTTAAGATGAAAGACCTAACTTTGTCATATATAAATAGGTTTGATAAAATGGAGAAGATGTTGATCCAAATTTAGACAATTTGTGGGGGCCCTGGTGTTCTTGTTAAACACCTGATCAAACATATGCCTTGCTATGAAGACTCTAAAATAATTTATGGTTAAGACTTATATATCGGATAATTGCTTATTGAGATGTCTTTGTGATACTATTATCTAAGGTTTGAGGTACACTGTCAGGAACCTAAGTTTCCATGAGTATTTTGATATTGGCTGGGCTGACAGTGTGGTGAATGGAAAAACACATCTAAGAGCTATATTCTTCGTGATTAAAGACTAAAGCCTGTAGCTCTGGGAGCATTGTTGATGCTGTATATATGAAGCAACAAGCATGGCTTATTATGAATCCATTTGATTGAGGAAGCTCTTCAGTGAGCCATTTGAGCACATGCTGGAAACCACCGTTGTATATAGCAGAGTGGGATCCGTATTTTAGAGAATCTCGTATTCCACAATTGTTCAAGCATATTGGCATCATGTACCACTTTATTTGGGATATATGGTACAACAGGGCTCAATCAAGCTCCATCATTCCAAGATGGATTATCGACATCCTCACAAAACCTCTTGGTAAGGTCAACTTTATCTTCCTTCAGAGTGAGGTTGGAAGTCGTGGAAAGACCCTACTATGAGGGTCCCGATTGAACATTGAGCTCTGGGAGCTCCTGGGGGCCTGGGGTACTTGGAGTTATGTGTGACCTTAGGGTGAGTGGTTCACCTTCCCATGTGATACCCCATGGTGATATATGTGAGCATAGGGCGAGTGGTTCACCTTCCCCTATGGCTGATGATATATGCATAAGATGAGTGGTTCACCTTCTCCTATGGCATATGGGCAGGATGAGTGGTTTACCTTCTCTTGAGGATGCCCCAACATACATCCTACCCATGTAGTCTGGGACTCATGGGAAGTACCTCTCATCTGGCCAATGAGTTGGGAAAAGAGGATAGGGACCATAGCGCTACAGGTGGACGCATCGTGTACTACCGTATTCCTTATGACTAGAATGCATGATGTTCAACAACTTGATCTGGGATCGAGTCTGGTAGGGGTTCTACCCCCAGACATGAGAACTTGCCTCTGTCATTTTTGGTGAGGGTGGCAGGGTCTTGACACTCACCCTTTTTCAATCCTTAGAGTGTGATCCTTGCCCTTGCGGTAAGTTGATCTCACCTATTCGATAGAGGGTTGAGTTGGGCTCCTCTATGTGGTTCTAGGTTGAGCAGGGCTACCTGATGTTCCAGATTGAGCTGGGCTCTCTAATACTGTTGTGGGTTGAGCTGGGCTCCCTTGTGATGTCAAATTGTCCTTCTTCTTTGGATTCGACATTGTTCAACATTTGGAGATGAGCCTAGACGAGATATGTCCTAATGACGATATCGAATTACTATATTGATGCTCCCTTATGATGATATCTAAGATAACTTTCCCTATGATGATTCTTCTTCTTCCTCTAATAATCGAGTTATGTTGAGATATGATGTCATCAAGACTGGTAGGGCTTCGAGGGCTGACCTTTACTACCTTTGGTTATGGATCCCTCTTCTTTTACGAGTCAATATGAGATTGGGTCTTTCCTATGACACAATTGTCTGTCTTCTCTAGTCTGAAACTTACACTCTTGAGACTCGTCATGAGGCAGGAAGCTTATAATTCTGATAGAAATCCCTCCCTAGCTGAGAGGGAGTGTTAAATTTATGAGGCAGCTTAGGGAAGAATTTCCCTTGATTCCCTAAAGTGAATTCAAATTGATTGGCAAAATTTTGAATTTAAATTATTAATATCTCTCGCCTAAAATATTCAAGTCGGCTTCAATATGTAATTGGAGGGAAATATTTTATGTTTGAAATTCAAAATTGAAGGTCGGCTCACTCAAGGGTTGCTACGATCAACTATAAATAACCATAGAGGTGATCTGCAAAAGGCAACTTGATGACTTTGAGATTTTTCGATAGCTTCTCTCCGTGGATTCTCGCAAGGAGTAAGAACTCTGTAATGGCATGGTTTCTCTGTTCTCGCATGACACAGGTCCCTTGTAATTCGCATAACATGATTCTCTGTTCTCACTTGGTTCAGATCCTCTATAATAACACAGACATAGCTCTGAGATATTCACATGGATTTAGCTGTGAGGTCTTCACATGGTTCTGAACTTTGCATGAGGTCTGAGCGCTTTGGTATCTACTCTTCACATGGCACAACACATTGGCTTATCGCTCTGCCTCACTATGGCTCTTTGTCTCGCATCCTTTGGCATCTCAGAAGTATTTCTCTCGGTCATGCCCTTGGTTATGTGAATATCATTTGCGATGTCATGGTGGCTTTGGCACACAATCACAATACAGTTTGTATGGCCCCAACTTAGAAGTCTGACATAGTTGCAGGTACGTCATTACAATTGTTGGCAGAATATCTCTGTGAAGTAAGAATGACTTTGGAAAAACCTTTTTTCTCAGCGATTTTCATATGTAAGGTATCCTCGTCCAAGTTTCATGTATGGTCGTCTTAGCATCCCAATTCAGTTGCAATTATGGCATCATTGTTATCTCAGTCCAGCTTGTGTGGCATCACTATAGTTAGCAAGTCATGTCTATTATCACAACATTATATGCTCAGCCCAATGATCTTTATTCATCACAGTTCAGTATTATGACCTTGCTCAGCACTGTGGTATCTATACTCACGTAGTAGTACTATGTTATAGTGCGGTCACAATGTATGATCTCTGCTGGCATCTTAATGAAATGCTTTTCTCAGTTCTGGTATTTGGCATATTGGGACCAATGGTATCTTTTATTCTGTGGCATCTCCAATAGACATGCAAAGATTCTTCTCTAAGAGGTACTCTTATCATAGATGAGATAGCGTTGGTTATTATATGATGACATTATTGGTATGTTTGGAACTACAATTGGCATCACGAGATCCTATCTCCCTTAGTAACCCTAGTCATTATATAATATATATGAAGAGATGAGACAGTATGACAATATATTGATGTCAGTATTATGTGGCAGTTTTGTTCAACCCTGGTCATTATATAATATATATGAAGGGATGAGACAATATGACAATATATTGATGTCAATATTAAGTGGCAGTTTTGTTCACAAACGAAGTTGTGAACAAGATGAATTTAGACCTTGGATAGCTTGATGTATTATGGCTCAAGATATTTTGTACCTTGTACCTCCCTGTTGAACATTCGATGACAATTTAATAGAAGAAGAATTTGGAAGGGTTTTCCCCTTGTGGGGTTTTGTCTTGGTCTCTCACCAAAAATCTCGATATCCCTTGTGCATACTTTTCTTCTTATGTTCTTTTATTTTCTGCTGCTAGATGATGTCATTGTTCTTTCTATATAATTGCTAGTGGTGTTTAAAACACTGGGGTGAATATAATGAAATGCAATTATCTAAAGCAAAGAACAATTTTACTCTTAGAAAATTAACAGGTGTGGATGTTGTATAGTCAACTCATTTCATTGAAAATGGAAGCAAATTGTTCTAAGGGGTTAAAATTTGTACATGATTAAAAATAAATTATAAAAAGTTGCTTAACTAATCAATCAATACTATGCAATTTAAGAAAAAATTCTCACATGTTACATCAAATTACCCTAATGCTTGAGTTTCCTTTATATTATGATATTAGGCATTCACTTATTGTCCATGTCTTTTGATATGGTACTTTTTTACATTTACCTAGTGATATGAGGTATGTGATATTGACACAGTGTTTATATTTTCACTTAATGTTCATGTAATATGATGCATTTAGTGCCTATGAATCATTTTATTGTTTGCTATTATGATATCAGGGATGAGTACCTTGTAAGTAGTCATTTTGTAGTTGGCTATTTTGTACATTTACACATTGTCTATATATTGTGATTAATAGTGGCTAAAAGAGGTCATAAGGCATGCAATAATTTGTTCATAGGGTATAATGGGTGTAAGAGGAACTCTATAAGGAGATATTGGGAGCTATTGTAAGGTAAATGGCACAATAATACTTTTTTTAAAATACTGCTTTGTCGTATATATATATATGCACTCTATTCTCCAATGAAAGGTAATGTATACAAGTAATGTAATCAACATTTGAATTTTGTTAATGCTTGTTCTTACATGGTTCAAATACCATTGTGTTAGTGCAAGGGAACTTAGGCACTTTATCAAAAATACAAGCCAATTATGTCATTGTCAAGGTACAAAATTACAAGAAGCAACTTGCTAATTATATGATAAGGGTGAATTGAAAAATGGCTATAAGATGTTAGAATGGAACATCATTATATAAAATATATGTGGGTGTTTCTTTGTCATTGTGCTTTACAACTTACTATCGAGGAGATGCTGTAGTGAAACGTTAGATCAAAGATGATGATAATAATAAAACATAATGTTGGCTCAATTAAAAAAGTAATTATTATATTGTAATTTTGTTTTTATTATAAAATTACAAACAATTTCTTTGGAAAAAAATCATTATCATCTTGTCATATTAAAAGAAATTTAAATGATGATAATTTACATTCATAAACATGATATTTCAGAACTTATTGTTTACATTTAGTTAATAACCATATAAAGACTTAATGCTTACAATAAACACTTTTTGTAACCTCAATTGACTTTCTTTTCTGAGGAAAGAAATTAGACTCTCTTTAAGCCCTAGGGCTAGTGTGAGGTTGCTGGTACCAGGCCAGCCTACAAGTATACTCACTTAAGAGTTCACAAGGCTCAAAGCCAGTAGACCAATATTCATAGGCACAAAGCCATTACTACAATATTTATCAAGGCATTGTAGCTCATCATGCCACTAGCAGGGATTTGAGCTTGGGTGATATTATGAGGGTTTTACTAGAATTAGAAATAAGAAGATTTCTATATATAAAGATCTGAAATATATATATAAAATATTAATAATAATTAAAAATTATAGATCCATCTTACCATATCAATTAAAATAATGATGATTCATATTCGTAACCATGATATTTCAAAACTTCATGCTTAAATTTAGTTATTAAACATATAAAAATTAAATAATCACAATGAACTCTTTTGCTATGCATATAACATTAAAAAATTAAATCAAAAAATTATAGAACATGTCAAAGAAAATGGTCATGCACATATGTATGTAGCTGTTATATGTATTATGAGGGCTTTATAAGAATGTTTCTATATATAGAGATGTGAAATTTATATATAATATAAATAGTATTATAAAGAATCAACATAGGCCCATCTTAACTCCAAATCTATTTGGTGTCAAGAGAGATCAAATCTCTCAATGTGCAAACTTTTCCTCAAGTTATGCACTGGAAAATAGGTTTGCATATTGAAAGATTTGATCCCTTTCGGTGCTTGGTAGATTTGAAGTTAAGATGGATCTATACTGGTTGTTATAAATTAACATGTTTGGGGCTAGGTTATTTAACCACCATAAAAAACCTGGGTTTCTATGATGTTTTATTAAAACGTGATAATATGAGAGTGTTACTTGTGTATTGTGGGTTATGTATATGTGATATTATTCTCTCTAATTATGTGTGCTTATTTCTGCCCATATGCATTTGTATACGTCATCCATGGTACTAAAGGCAAGGTTGGGAGTTTGGGAGATTAGAGACATGATAAACAGAGGATACCTAGAAGCCCAAAGTTTAAAAACATAGGGTATTGAGGAGTCTTGATAACAATGAGTTTGATCTTGGACATATAATATGGGGACATGGACCTTGAGTTTGAAACATAGGTAGTGGGGAAAGGAAGAATAGAGCCCTACCTTAGTTTTTGGAGGTCAAACAAATGTTTGTAGAGGTCCCATTTATTAACACCACTTAAATAGGTGTCAATGCATGGCTTAAACCACTGAACCAATTTGATGTAATGCTAAAATGTACCTAAACTAGCAAAAGAAAATATTTGTTGGCTTGATAAAAGACATTGGCAATGCCAAGTTGTCATTCATGTATTGGCTAAATGTAGAGTCTCCTTAAGTGAATATCATGGTATTCACATTGACTATATTGACAAAACCTCCTAATTATATTGAGATAAACCCATGAATTAATCCTAGTAGCCTATTGGCTATGATTATAGTCACAAGTTTACGAGTGATGTTGCAAAGAGAAATAAGCTTGATTTTGTTAAGGGACAACGGTTTTTTATTTTTGGGAATTAAGGTTAAAAGTTTGAGGCTTGAGCTTGTAGTAAAGTTTGTAACTTTAATGCGTACAGGGAATATAATCTGGGTGCTTAGCATGGTTGGCATTCATCTTATGAATATAACTAGTAATGGATTAAAGTTTAGGTGCAATTTGTGATCATTAATTTGTTTGGAGTAAGCCTAAGTTGCCAATGTGTGTGGGTATGGGTACATGGATGACATTTTCTAAAATAGGCGCACGTGATATGTTTTGGCGCACACAAAATTTCATATGGATGATTTTTTTATGCATCTTAAACAATGGTTCTGATTCATTTTTAGATTTAATGCATTCGAGGATTCATCAATTGACGTTGAACATTGTTTAGAAGAACTTCTTCATTGGCAATGATAGATCTTGAGTCTTAGGCAAAGTACATTAAGAAAGTGTTCAATGACATTTCCAAAAATGAAACCAAGATAAACAACATAATTGAGTGCTCAAGGCAAGTCTGATGTATCATCATTATCATCAAAATTTCATTGTTTAGAAGAACTTCTTCATTGGCAATGATAGATCTTGAGTCTTAGGCCAAGTACATTAAGAAAGTGTTCAATTACATTTCCAAAATTGAAACCAAGATAAACAACATAATTGAGTGCTCAAGGCAAGTCTGATGTATCATCATTATCATCAAAATTTCATGCCAAAGGTTCTTGATTGTACCTTTTCATGTGGAGTGTGATAGGGTATGTTCCCATATTGGCACTTGGAATAGGGTAAGTGTGTTGATAATCAGTTTGTGTACCCTGGATCTAGGTATGTGTATGTTTGAAAGATATTGGTAAACCTGATCTCTCATGCATCTATAGGGTATAGAATTCGGCTAACTAGCATGGCAAGTGTTACATATTTCTGCCATACGCTCCTTGAAGGATCCTAAAATTTTTCGTGAACATTTCTGGAAGACTAGACCATTTTGCATTAAACTAGCTTCTTTCATGGCTATGGTGAATGGAAGCTGGGTCATTGGCATGTCAAGCATGATGTTGCCATTAGGTCTAATATAATGATTCAAGAGGAAGAACTTCTTTGTTTTGCTAGTTCACGAGACAGTTAATTGCCTACTTTTATTGGGATGTAGTGATCTTGATGGGATTTGCTAGAATTTTTGGAAGAGTAGACCAATTCACATAAAACTAGTTACTTTCATGGCTATAGTGAATGGAACTTGGGTGAGTGGCATGGCGAGCATGATTTTACGATTAGGTCCAACCTAATTATTCAAAATAAGAAGTAGCAATGAATGCTTGTGAGTGCCTCCATGTGCTTATTTAGGTGCGAGCATTGAAATTTTATACAACTGTGCTGGGATTTGACATTAGTGATTGAAAAAGCTATTTACTAGAGGCAAAATCCATAAGTCATCCGAAGAATCTTTGGTGCTTGAATTCCATCTTCCATATAGGTTACACATAGAGCATTGCTTTATATTAGATTGTTTACTTAGTATAGGTGTTTTTAAATTGCCTCCTTTTGCTTGTTATTGGTAAACTTATGACCATTTATCCTTGTTGATGATGCTTATTATTTGGATGTCATCTCCAAATTGGTTTCATTTAGAGATGAACTTGATTGGACATGTTTGTGAGCATATGATTGCAATGCTTTTTGTTTGTGTTTTAAAGGAAATGTTTGTGAAGGAGCCTTATACTGGGACTAGTTTTCAGAAGGTTAGGTATCCAAGAGGGAGGTGTAATGTGTGTAAATGTTGTGATATTGTGACAATTTATAGGCCTCAAGCGTTCAAAAGCATTGCCATTGTAATCTTGCTAATACTTGTTAGTGTTTGCTTAGTATAATGGTCATATGGTGATGTATTGATATATAGTTTAATGCTTTAGAGTTAGGTGTTTAATAGTTTTAAGTAATATAAGTTAATAAAGTCACATGCCATAAATAATGTTAAGCTGGATTTAATTCAAATATTATTTTAATGTAATGAGGCAGTTTTATAGCTCTAGAGGTACAGGACATTGTTTCCCTCATACTCAGCTATTGAAATTTACATCCTGAATAATATCAAGTTATCTTTATGGTTTTCTCCTGTCCCTGAGTAACTATGCTCTTGTATATGCACATTTATTTAATACAAGAGTCTGGTTAAAAGCATTTATTGTAACCAAATGCTAATATAGAAAAGCTGCACTCTGCTGTTGGGAATACTCAGTTGTTGGGTTATTTGGAGGAATTTGTGGAAAAGCTATGTTCTGTCAATAGATAATTGTTGGTCTATTTGACGTAAGCATAGAGATGGTATTCCACTTAGATAAAGACTGCAACGGTGTGGCTTACCCTTCATCCTTTTGTATCAATCAGCTCTAAGCTGATTTTAGGATTAGTTCATTATAATTTTACTTTCTCCTAGCTCTCAACTGAATTATAGCATTGTGAGGCCCTTCACAAGTTAATCTCAATAAGTTATGGTATGGTTGAAGTTGATTAGTGTGCATCTTATTCAAATAAAATTTAATTTATCTTATGAATATCATAATATGAGAAAAATTTCAGGAATGCACCCACGTGTGCTAGTGGATGGATTTGATATTGCAAAAAGAGCCACATTGGATTTTCTTGAGAAATTCAAAACCTCAGTTCTTATGGAGGAAGCGCCTGACAAGGAAATGTTGAAAATGGTAGCAAGGACAACTCTTAGGACAAAGGTATGTTGAATACATTGTTTTTAAATTTTTTTGATTTTTTTAAAACCACCTTGCTATTTTTAGTTGGGTCACATTGTTCATTGATTGCCTTTCTGGAAGGGTTAGTTACTAGTAAAACAATTTTAGCTTTATTCATATTTTGTTTATATTATTAACTGATATCATTTGTTATTTGTGTAGCTCCATGAAGCACTCGCAGATCAATTAACTGACATTGTTGTGAATGCGGTGAGTAATTATTCTTCTAAAACTTTGAAGTATAATTTTTCAGTACTTTTTATTACATGAAAGCTTTAATAATATGGTTTTTTAATGCCATGCTGGTTTTACTATATTTATTCTGCTTTATTCTTGTATATGAATATTAACTTGGAGATTTATGTCACGTGAATGTATGTTGGGATCAAGCTTCATGATCAATCTGAGATTTTTTTCTTTTTCTTTTTCTTTTTCTTTTGTAGTAGTTATAGAATAATGTGAATCATCGAATCAGATTAGTTAAGTTTGTGGCTTAGGCTAGATTGTTTGGGTTTTGCCCTGTTACCGCTCAAACTAGCAGCGGTCCTTAGAGGGGTTCCTATAGAGTAACTACTAGTTCGAGGGCAATAATGGAGCAATATTCTGTTGTCACCTCAATTGAGGCTCCCTGCTCTTTACAAACTTTCACCGATGGGAGGAGTCCTGGTAGATGAGGAATCACGAGAATATATAGTCAATGGTAAGATAAGGAAGTGATTCCTAGGCCTATTCATAAGAGAGTCTCAATTAGATGGGTTGCTTGCTTTAGGAGCAAGGTGATAGGCTCTCTAGGAAGGGCCAAGAGGATCCTTAGGGCTACGGTTTAAGAGTATACCTTGTCAAGATGGTTCCTAGACCTAGAGATATTTATGGATACTCGACTTTTATGTGATCTTTGTGAAATTGGCGTTAATAGGTTGTAGGACCACACAAGGCCAAGTAGGCCTAAAACTAGGTCAAGGGTATGGAATTGATCAAACAAGGAGGGGTTGGCCTAATTTTGGAAGGGAAGAGGATCAATGGACAAATATTTTTAGAATAGAATGCAATGATCCAAATGAGGTCACTAGCCAAGGAAACCTAGGGCAAGAAATGATCCTTAGGATAGGGCTTGCAATATCTTGAGGTCCTGCCATCGAAATTTTGTGAAATTTGGAGAGCCCTCTAGAGAAAACCCCAATGCAGTAGAGGACAATAGATCTTAGTCTTTTGATGGCTAGAATGTGAGATAAATGATGCCATAGGTGACCTATGGAGGCCTAGGCCTAGAAAGAGAAGGAGAGGTGAGAGAAATAAGCTTTAAAAGTGATCACCTATGGAGGATTAGTGCCTGGTAGATGGAGTCAAGGAGAATTTATTGTTTGGAAAGAATTCACCCAATCAAGGAGGCCTTCAAACAACTTCGCATGGCATTAGGGCATGAGAGCAACTGCTTCAAGAAATTTATACTTCGATTTGCAATAATTGATGACTTATTGAGATGCATTTAGCACAAATTATCTCTAGGAACATTCACCTATTAATACATGGCCCATGACATGATGCAACGCTATAAAAGATCACAATTTCCACTAATTCATACAGAAAAGACTTGTATAACGGAAATCCCAACAACATTCATGTGACAAAAGTAAATAATAAGAATAAGCATGGAAAGAGCACTTACATGTACAAAAGGGTATATCCAATAATCAATTTATGCCAATAATGAAGCTCCAAGACGAGAGAGAGATCCAAACATCAAAATTCATCCATATCATCCAAACTCGTCCTCCAAAAAGATACCGAAAATCTCATAACAGCTAATAATGCAATCCAAGTGATGATGATTTAAACGAACCATCTCACTTCTATTTATACAATGCTCTAAGGGATTTTAATGGCCTAATTTGGCTAATAATGCCCCTAAAATAAAATAATGTGCATAATAACAATACTTTTGGTGACAAGCCCACCAAGTAGCTCAATAACATAATAAGAAGCCTCTCAAGAGGGTCAAATGATCAATAGAGGGAGTTGTTGGGCCTTTGAGGAGGCCTAATGAAGTCCAAAATATGCCATGATGTGAGAATGGACCTCAAACATAGTGGACAAGGGGTTAGCCCCTTGTTTTCAAGAAAATCCCTGTTGTGCCCCCAGGTCGCTATGAGGGGCACAAGGACATCCTCATGGGTCTCCAAGTGGATAAAAAATGCCTGTAAACCATTTGTAAGGGATAGGATGATGCCATAAGCCCTCCGTGGTGCTCATCTGGACCCCATTTCATCTGCCAAGTGTATCAGCGGAATCATCTAGACCACATGTCATGGTACAAGGGTAGCTATGATAAGGATGGCCCACATCTGGGTATATGAGTGTAGGAGGGAGCAAATCGTGGTACATGAGTTACCCCGACCTTTCTGTTCCACCCTTCTTCATATGCCTTTTGCCTTTGATTGATTTTTGTTCATAATCGCTCGGGGCTCCAGGGAATGAGAGCATGATGTATAGTGTATAACAATGGATACCCCATTAAGGTGGGGTGATTCATCGCCCATCAGGGGTTGGCAATGATCATGTGTTCCTTAATGATGGAGGGAGCTCATCTAGGGCCCATAGGAATTAGGGTGATGACCATGGATAAGGGGTAGAGCTCATGTTTGGCTTTTGCCCACGTGCTAAATTTGTATGTCTTGACCATCTTTTGCATTTTGTGGTACATTTCGTGTTGAGAGTGGCCAAATTATGCTTTTTCTTTTCTTTTTAGTTGCATCAACCTCTGGGGCATCGTTCCAGGCCTGACCCAAAGTGTGGACAAGGGGAGTGGGAGGCTAACCCTATGTGGACCCAATGGACACATGTGGACTCGGTTGGGAAAAGAGATGTATAGGGCTAAAATGAGTGGAAGGGGGTGATATATGCGGTGTCGGGAAACGGAACCACGCAACCAAAATCGAGGTTTCCCATGTAGTGCTAACCCTAAAGCTAATGGTCAGTAAAGGAGATTCCACAGGACTAGGATACAAGGGTAACCATTAGATCGGGGAATGGAGACGAATACAAATCTAACCCCCACTCTTTTTGTTGAATCCCCCCACCAATCCATGCCCAAAAGTGTCCATGACAAGTAAGGAAAATTACTCAACTATACTAATGAAAAGCCATACCTTTGAGGTTGGGATTCTCACCTTCAAACATACAATCATAACAAGTGGGTGAGGGACCACATGGCTGGCTTAGGTGGCAGAGATAATGGCACATGTAGCTATCTAGTGGCTGCAAGGGGCTACCGGTTGAGGACCATCTAAGAGAATTTTTTTCTCCTATATACACTACCCATAGGTGGTGGGTAACATTTGGCTCCAATTGCGACATCAACTCTCGGAGAGGTGCATGACGCTACTCGAATGGGAGGTCATTAGGACACCGTCAATCTTTTGGTACCATAGACTTGTTACCTGCACATATCAAAGACCAAGCACACAGAGAAAACATGTTTTTGTGGTGTCTTATGATTGGCCATGCTTAGAATTAGGCCGTAAAATCAACAAGAAATTAAAATGCATTTTTAAAGTAAATGCAACTAATTTATTATGAGAATATCATATGATGTTAGTTCTAATTGTTGAAATTTGGTTACTGGAGGATAGGTGGTTCCCTAAGGCTTTGATCTTTGGCCTAGGGAAAAGTGTCCTAAAGTGACTTTATAAAGTTATAAAGTCAAATCTAATTTAAAAGCGACTTTAAATGATAAAGTTACTTAGTCTAATTTTAAAGTGACTTTAATAAAGTCAATGTGAAATTAGAAAGGGAAAAGTGACTTTGGAAATAAATGACTAAGTGGGTCTTTATTAAAGTGGGGTGAATTAAAAAATAGGAAGTGAGATTTAAATGAACATTTAATCTCAGCCATTAGATTTAGGGATTCCCCAAAAGTCACTTAGGGTTAGGTTAAAGGAGGAAAATGAGGAAAAGGAGAGAAAAGGTCATTCATTCTTTCATGAGCAAATTGAGAGAGGAGGAGAGAGAGCTGGAGACATTTCTGGTTTGAGAAAGGAAGGAGAGGAGCAGTTCAGCAAATCCGTACAACAGGGAGAGGTTGCATGCATTTCGAGGCATCAATTCGTACAACAATAAATCAACACAGTTTTCGAGGTAGATTTTCGTACAACAGTGGGCACGTTTTTCGAGGTCCATACAACAACAAGGAGACACATATTTCGAGGAGGAGAAGCAACAATGGACAACACGCATTCCGAGGTTGAGTTGGCATGGTTTTCGAAGCTAAAAGAAGCTGCTGTGATTTCCTTATAGTCCGTACAGCAGTACGAAATTTTTGGCACGATTTTCGAGGACATACAACATTAAATGTTGTTATCTCTTGTTGTAATAAATTTATGTTTTTACTGCTTTGCTGATTTGGCACATTTTCTGAGGTGGAGGCAAGCACGGAAAACGAGATAAGTCTGTATTGAGTTTGCTGGAGTTTTTTTCTATATATTTCACTTCTCTGTAAAAGCATTTTCTAGAAATAAGAAGAAGCTTTCGAATTGGTTTTCCCCAAGAGTTGTAGGGGGTTTTTCCAGGGTCAAGTTGACCAAAAATCAGCGTGTCAAAATTCTGTGTGGGGCTGATTTAATTTTCTGAGTTTTTATTTCTGCATTTCAGCATTGTGAAATTTCCAGAATTTGTGTTTTTAGAAAATATTTATTTTTCTAGCTTATTGAATGTATGGCTATAGGAATGGGCATTTAATTTAATGGGAGAAATAAGGAGAAACTGAAAACTGGGGTTGGGTTATCAAATTTCTACATGGTATCAAAACTATTTTGTTGAAAAGTGCAGTTTGGGACAACAAGAGGAAAAATTACAGTAAGCTGATTTTTCACACAGAAATCAGTACCTTTACTACAACAGTGTTATTTTCAGTTTATTATGACAACAAGCATGTCTTTGGGCTTGAGGGTGGAGGATAGGTTGGATGGGCATAGTAACTACAGTGTTTGGAAGGAGAGAATGCATAGCATCTTTGATGAGGGAGAAGTCTGGGATATCATAGTGCATACCCCACAACACTCTGTTAATGTGCCTACTGATGCTGTTCAGTTGGAAACATTTAATAAGAAGAACAACAAAGGTAAGACTGATTCTGGATGGAATCAAAGACCATTGCATTCCTCATGTGAGAGGAAAGAGATATGCTCATGAGATGTGGACAACAGTGACCAATTTCTACAAGAGTACCAATGAGAACAGCAAAATGGTCCTAAGGGAGAAGCTGAAAACCATTAAGATTGGTAAGATTGATAGTGTAGCTGGATATCTCACAAAGATTACTAATGTGAAAGATGCATTGATATCAGTTGGAGAGGTCATTCCACCCACTGAGTTGGTGCAGATTGCAGTGAATGGCCTTCCCAGTTCATGGCTGAACTTTGCTGATGGGGTTTGTGCACGTGAGACCCTTACCTCTTGGGAGAGGTTTTGGGATGATTGCATACACACAGAAATCAAGAAGAGCTAGCTTGGGGCAGCCAAACCAGTTGAGCAGGATGAGGATGTAGCACTGTTGGCAGGAGGCAAAAAAGGCAAGGGAAAGAAGCAAGCTTCCACAAGTGTTGGTGGGGGCAAAGGCAAAGGTAAAGGTAAACAGGGGAACACGCAGAAGGACTATTCCGATGTGAAGTGTTGGAATTGTTAGAAGATGGGACACTATGCAGTTGTGTGTCCGGAGAAGAAGAAGAAGGGGAACAGGGCATGGCAGCATCAGTAGAGATAGATGACTTTACGAATAGCTTTGACCGGGAGTTTGGGTTCATTGCTTGTGAGTCCACTAGTGCAAGGTCACCTGCCACGGAGGTTGAGAGGGAGTGTGCATTTCCCTCCACTAGCGGAGCATCTTCAGATATCTGGTATGTTGACAGTGGGGCTTCATGTCATATGACAGGAGTCTGTGAGTACTTCTCAGAGTTTTCAGAGAGTGGCACTGATATAGAGGTAGTACTCGAAGATGACAACATTGTTAGAGCAGTCGGTGTGGGGACATTGACATTTGATAGGGAACCCAAACCTCCCTTGAAGGTGTCAGATGATCTATATGTGCCAGGGATGAGGAAGAACCTCATATTCGTCTCAGCATTGGAGGATAGAGGATATGAGATATTGTTCAGGAGAGGACATGTGCCGATATATCCCAGGGGCACTCCAGTTGAGTCAGCTAGAGTGATTGGTGTACGACATGCAAAGGTGTACAAGTTTGCATTTTAGCCCCTTTTGGCATTGATCAGTAGTACCGGCAGCAGAGCTAGCAATTCAAAGGTGTGTGAGATTTGACACCGCAGGATGGGGCACATGTATCATGGGGCCTTGAGGACATTGCGGGAGATCACTGCAGCTGTGCCAAATTTCAGTACTGATCACTTTGATACATGCATAGGATGTGCTATAGGCAAGTTTGCCAAATCCCCTTTTCCTAGCAGTGACAGCAGATCGACTGGGATACTTGGTTTGATTCATTCCGATGTGAGCGGTCGGATGTCTCATGTTTCCTTGAGTGGATATGAGTATTATGTTTTATTCATTGATTGGGATATCAAATTTCTACACTAATGAGAAAATCAACATGCAATGAATCCTACCCTAACATGCATATGATATAATGTTAATACTAAGTGTAATCATCACTATAGCCAACATATCATCAGATCAACATAAATATGCCTGCCTATATGATTACTTATGTAGGAAATCCCAAAGCTAATGCGGACACAATCACATGGTGGATGAAGCGGGTGGGAGGTTGGAAAATATGATCTCCATTTGAGGCAAAAGGAAACCCTAGGAAAAAGAAAATAAGTCAATCTAGAGGTGTGGGGATTTCCCTCAATACACAATGGTGGAATGAATGATCACTTTCAAGTTAAAATTTTGGTACCAGAGGACAAGTGGTTCCCCAAGGCTTTGATCTTCGGCCTAAGGAAAAGTGTCCATATGTATTTAACTTTTTCCCCTAAGTGACTTTATAAGTGGTAAAGTCAAATATAATTTAAAAGTGACTTTATAAGTGATAAAGTTACTAAGTCTAATTTTAAAGTGACTTTATTAAAGTCAATGTGAAATTAGAAAGTGAAAGTGACTATGGAAATAAAAGGCTAAGTAGGTCTTTATTAAAGTGGGGTGAATTAAAAAAATAGAAAGTGAGAATTAAATGCACATTTAATCTCAACCCTAGATCTAAAGCTATCTCAGCCATTGGATTTAGGGATTTTCCAAAAGTCACTTAGGGTTAGGTTAAAGAAGGAAAAGAAGAGAAAAGGTCATTCAGTCTTTCATGAGTAGATTGAGAGAGTAGAGAAGAGGAGAGGAAGGAGATTTTTTGAGCAGTGTATTGAAGGAGAGCAAAACCCTGGTACACATATCGAGGTAGCATTCAACAAATCCATACAACAAAGTTGACACATAGTTCAAGGCAGTTTTCGTACAACTTTGGTACACATTCCTATGCAGTCATACAACATTTTGGCATAAATTTCGAGGTGAAGTTTCTACTGTTTTTGTGGCACAGTTTTTGAGGCAGACTGTACAGTTTGCTACTGTCCCTATGCATGAAAATTGAGGCATAATACGTACAACATTTATTGCTTTCCCTCTACACGCAAAACGAAGAGGACGTACATCGGCATTTATCGTTGTTCTGCACACAAATCGAGGAGGCCGTACAACATCATTTATTGCTGTGTTTATGGGCACGAAATTCAAGGAGTCTGTACAACATTTATTACTATTCCTGTATTACTATTTGCACAATTTTCGAGGCGGTGGTTAAGCATGGAAAACGAGATAAACTGTATTTGTTTGGTTGCTGGAATTTTTTGTGTATTTCTATTTCACTGTAAAAGCAAATTATCAGAAATAAAGAAGAGCTCTCGAATTGGTTTTCCCCAAGAGTTGTAGGGGGTTTTTCCAGGGTCATATTGACAAAAAATTAGCGTGTTAATTTTCTGTGTTTTATTTCTGCAATTTCCAGCACACTGAAATTTCCAGAATTTGTGTTTTCAGAAATATTTATCATTTCCAGCATTTTGAGTGTATGTTTATGGGAATGGGCGTTTAACTACATGGGAGTGATAAGGAGAAACAGATAACCGAGGTTGGGTCAAAATTTCTATATGGTATTAGAGCTTGGGTGGCTGAAAAGTGCACTTTGGGACAACAAGTGGAAAATTACAGCAAGCTATTTTCACTCAAAAAACCGAACCTTTACCACAGATTTGAAAACTTTAGTTTGTTAGGACAACAAGCATGTGTTTGGGCTTGAGGGTGGAGGATAGGTTGGATGGGCAAAGCAACTATAGTGCATGGAGGTAGGGAATCCAGAGCATCTTTGAGGAGGTAGAAGTTTGGGGCATAATGATACATACCGCACAACACCTAGTAGCAGTGCCTGCTTACCCTGTTCAATTAGCAGATTTTAATAAGAAGAATGCCAAGGGAAAGAGACTGATTTTGGATGGTGTTAAAGACCATGTCATTCCTCATGTGAGAGGAAAGACATATGCACATGAGATGTGGACAACTTTGACCAATATTTACCAGAGCACAAATGAAACCAGGAAAATGGTTCTAAGGGAGAAGCTGAAGGCCATTAAAATGGCTAACACTGATGGTGTTATTCTATACCTCACAAAGATCACTTCTGTGAGAGATGAGTTGGCTGCTGTTGGAGAGACCATTCCACCCACTGAGTTGGTGCGGATTACATTGAATGGTCTTCCCAAGACATGGGAGAGTTTTGTGGATGGGATTGTTGCACAAAAGAACCTTCCCACTTGGGAGAGGTTGTGGGATGATTGCATTAAGAATGAAATCAGAAAGAATCATCTTGGGGCAGCCAAGCAGGTAGAGGAGGATGACAATGTAGCATTGTTAGCAAGGGGCAAGAAGGGCAAGGGAAAGAAGCAAGCTTCCACAAGTAGTGATGGGGGCAAAGGCAAATGTAAAGGTAAGCAACAGGTGAACAAAGAGAAGGTCTTTTTCAAAGTCAAGTGTTGGAATTTTCAGAAGTTGGGACACTATGCAGTTGTGTGTTCGGAGAAGAAGAAGAAGGGAAAGGACAAGACCATGGCAACATCAATAGAGATGGAGGACTTCTCGGAGAGCTTTGACCGAGAGTTTGGGTTCATTGCTGTTGAGTCCACTAGTGCAGGATCACCTGCCACACAGGTTGAGAGGGAGTGTGGACTTCCCTCCACTAGCGGAGCATCTTCAGGTATTTGGTATGTTGATAGTGGGGCTTCTCGTCATATGACAGGAGTCTGTGAGTACTTCTCGGAGCTTTCAAAGAGTAGCACTGATATAGAGGTAGTACTCAGAGACGAAAAGTCGGTGTGGGGACATTGATATTTGATAGGGAATCCAAACCTCCCTTGAAAGTGTCGGATGTTTTATATGTGCCAGGGATGAAGAAGAACCTTATATCCGTCTCAGCATTGGAGGACAGAGGGTATCAGGTATTGCTCAGGAGAGGACAGTTGCTTATATATCCCAGGGGCGCTCCAGCTGATTCAACTAGAGTGATTGGTCCATGCCAAGGTGTACAAGTTTTCATTTCATCCCCTTATGGCATTGAGCAATAGTACTAACAACAAAGCTAGCAGTTCAGACCTGTGTAACATTTGGCACCGCAGGATGAGGCACATGTATCATGGGGCCTTGAGGACATTGCGGGAGATCACCACAGGTGTGCCAGATTTCAGTTCTGATCACATTGATACATGCAGAGGATGTGCTATGGGGAAGTTTGCCAAATCCCCTTTTCCCAACAGTGGCAACAGATCAACAGGGATTCTTGATTTGATTCATACCGATGTGAGCGGTCGGATGTCTCATGTATCCTTGAGTGGATATAAGTATTATGTTCTATTCATTGATGATCACTCCAGGAAGACCTGGATTTATTTCTTGAAGACCAAGAGTGATGTCTTCAAGCGGTTTCAAGAGTTCAGAGCTCTTGTGGAGACTCAGACAAGTTGGAAGATAGGGGCCCTCAGATCGGACAATGGAGGGGAGTATACCCTTGGTGAGTTTGTTGATTATTGTGTGGAGGCAGGCATCAGGAGGGAGTTCACAGTTCCTTACAACCCCCAACAGAAAGGGGTTACAGAGAGGAAGAACAGATCCATCGTTGGGGTTGCTAAAGCCATGCTACATGATTAGGGGTTGCCGTTGTTTTTGTGGGCAGAGGCCTGCAACAATGCTGTGTACTTGCAGAACAGGAGTTCGCATCGTGCCTTGAGGCATGTGACTCCTGAGGAGGCTTTTTCTGGGAAGAAGCTTGATGTTGGTCATTTTCGTATCTTTGGGTGTATTGCATACTCCTATGTACCCAAGGAGAAGAGGACCAAGCTAGAGCCCACTGTAGAGAAGGGCATCTTTGTGGGTTACAGTGAGACCTCAAAAGCCTTTCGGATTTATATTCCTGCACGGAGGAGAGTTGTTATTAGGCGGGATGTGAAGTTCGAGGAGGATAGGGCTTTCAGGAGGTCACATGAGTTAGAGTATCTGGATTCAACAGACCCTCGGGAGCAGCTGAGTCAGTCACAGGGATCCAGTGGATAGGGATCAAGAGGTACATCGATTATGGTGTCAGGTCCATCAGTGAGCAGTGGCTCGCTGAGTCAGATGGGTGGTGCTTTAGGCAGCATGCAGAGCAGTCCGAAGAGCAGTTCACAGGGTAGCCCATTGATGGACAATTCACACGGTACTTCAGCATCTACAGGCATAGGTTTAGGCATGAGGTCGGTTGGAAGGCCTTCAGGAGTTTAGGTTTCTGATGAGGATGATGATTCTTTCACTCCAGTGGGAGAAGTGTGCTCAAGGAAGAGGAAGCCTAAGTGGCTTCAAGACACCTTGAGAGAGGCCACATCTATTGTTGGGCCGAAGAGATAGGTCAGAGAGAGCAAACCACCTGAGCGGTTCTGTAGCTATATGGCATTGGTTGCTAGCATTGTTGACTTCGAGCCTTCTAGCTATGAGGAGGCAGCTAGCCAGCAGGTCTGGAGAGAGGCCATGCAAGTGGAGTATTCTTCTATCATGAAGAATGATGTTTGGGAGGTGGTGCTGAGGCTTGAAGGGAAATCAGTAGTTAATTCCATATGGATTTACAAGATAAAGCATGCTGCAGATGGCAGCATCGAGAAGTTCAAAGCTCGATTTGTGGCTAGAGGGTTCTCCCAGGTAGAGGGAGTTGATTATGATAAGACCTTCGCTCCCGTGGCTCGATATGATTCCATTCACTCCATTATATCGATAGCAGCAGAGATGGGTTGGAAGATCCACTAGATGGATGTGAAGACCGTATTTCTCAATGGCTTCATACAAGAGGAGGTGTACATTGAGCAGCCACAGGGCTTTGAGGTGCATGGGAATGAGTCCCATGTATGCAGATTGAAGAAGACACTCTATGGCCTGAAGCAAGCTCCTATAGCTTGGTACTCGAGGATTGGTACGTACTTGCAGGAGTTGGGTTTCACAAAGAGTGATGTAGATCCAAACCTATACTTTATTGTGGTAGGTGAGGAGCCTCTCATTCTGGCGTTGTGTGTGGATGACTTGGTCATTACAGGTGCAGAGAGATTCATATAGAGGGCTGCAAGAGAGATCTTGCTTCGAAGTTCGAGATGAAGGACATTGGCTTGATGCGATGCATTACTTTTTGGGATTGGAGGTGTGGCATTTCTTCCTTGAACAAGGGAAGTATATTGTGGACATTCTTATCTAATTTCACATGGAGGTTTGCAAACCCATGTCGACACATATGATCACTAATTGGAAGAAGCTTCACTCTTCTGATTTCGAGTTGGTGGCTCCCACATTGTATAGACAGCTGATTGGTTCTTTGATGTATTTGGTCAACACTAGACCGGATATATGTTTTGCAGTCAACATGATGAGCCAGTTCATGTGTGAGCCCAAGAGAGTGCACTGGGTTGTTGCGAAACACATACTTCGTTACTTGTAGGGGACAATGGATTATGGTCTGGATTATAGATAGGGAGATGGAGTGAGACTGGCAGGGTACACTGATTCTAATTGGGAAGGTTGTGCTTCTGATAAGAAGAGCACTTCAGGGTGTTGTTTTGGGTTGGGTTCGATAGTTGTGTTGTGGTTCAGTCGAAAGCAACAATCAGTAGCATTGAGCTCAGCAGAAGCAGAGTACATGGCAGCCAATTTGGCTAGTTGTGTGGCCATATGGCTTCGCAAGATGTTGTTTGACTTATTTGGTCAAGCGTTGAGACTTTAAGTGATTTATTGTGATAATCACAGTTGCATTAAACTCACGGAGAATCCAGTATTTCATGACAAGTCAGCATATCGAGATCAAATATCATTTCATTGGAGACTATGTTCAGAAGGGAGCTGTGAAGCTTGAGTATATTTCCATAGATGAGCAAGTAGTGAACATACTCACCAAAGCCTTACCACGGGGCAAGCATGTCTACTTCAGAGACAAGATGGGGGTGGTGAGGAACACTTTCCTCGGTAAGAGGGAGTGTTAAAATTTGGGTACGAGAGGACAAGTGGTTCCCTAAGGCTTTGATCTTTGGCCTAGGGAAAAGTGTCCAAATGTATTTATCTTTTTCTCTGAAAGTGACTTTATAAGTGGTAAAGTCAAATCTAATTTAAAAGTGACTTTATAAGTTGTGTGGCCATATGGCTTCGCAAGATGTTGTTTGACTTATTTGGTCAAACGTTGAGACCTTCAATGATTTACTGTGATAATTAGAGTTGCATTAAACTCACGAAGAATCCAGTATTTCATGACAGGTCAAAGCATATCGGGATCAAATATCATTTCATCAGAGACTATGTTCAGAAGGGAGTTGTGAAGCTTGAGTATATTCCCACAGATGAGCAAGTAGTGAACACACTCACCAAAACCTTACTACGGGCAAGAAGGTCTACTTCAGAGACAAGATGGGGGTGGTGAGGAACACTTTCCTCGGTAAGAGGGAGTGTTAAAATTTGGGTACCAGAGGACAAGTCGTTCCCTAAGGCTTTGATCTTTGGCCTAGGGAAAAATGTCCATATGTATTTAACTTTTTCTCCGAAAGTGACTTTATCAGTGTTAAAGTTAAATCTAATTTAAAAGTGACTTTACAAGTTATAAAGTTACCAAATCTAATTTTAAAGTGACTTTATTAAAGTCAATGTGATAGTAGAAAGTGAAAAAGTGACTATGGAAATAAAAGGCTAAGTGGGTCTTTATTAAAGTGGGGTGAATTAAAAAATAGAAAGTGAGAATTAAATGCACATTTAATCTCAACCCTTGATCTAAAGCTATCTCAACCATTGGATTTAGGGATTCCCCAAAAGTCACTTAGGGTTGGGTTAAAGAAGGAAAAGAAAGGAAAAGGTCATTTAGTCTTTCATGAGCAGATTCAGAGAGAAGAGAAGGAGAGGAAGGAGATTTTTGTGCAGTGAGTTGAAGGAGAGCAGAACCTTGGCACACATACTGAGGCAGCGTTCCGGAAATCCGTACAGCAAGGTTGGCACATAGTTCAAGGTAGATTTGGGCACGATTTTCAAGGCAGTTTTCGTATAGAAGCTTTGGCACACATTCCTAGGCAACCATACAACATTTTGGCACATATTTCGAGGTGAAGTTTTTGTTGTTTTTGTGGCATAGTTTTCGAGGCAGACCATACAATTTGCTGTTGTCCCTGTGCATGAAAATCGAGGCAGAATACATACATTTATTTTTGCCCCTCCGCATGCAAATCGAGGATGACATACATCAACATTTATTGTTGTTTTGCATGCAAAGCGAGGAGGCCATACAACATCATTTATTGATGTGTTTCTGGACACAAAATTCAAGGAGTTCGTACATCATTTATTGCTTTTCCTGTTTTACGAAAAACGAGATAAGTTGTATTTCTTTGGTTGCTGGAATTTTCTGTGTATTTTTGTTTCACTGTAAAAGCAAATTATCATAAATAAATAAGAGCTCTCGATTGGTTTTCCCCAAGAGTTGTAGGCGGTTTTTCTAGGGTCATATTGACAAAAAATCAACGTGTTAATTTTTTTGTGTGGATAAAATAGTTTCTGTGTTTTATTTCTGCAATTTCCAGCATTGTGAAATTTCTAGAATTTGTGTTTTCAGAAATATTGATCATTTCCAGCGTTTTGAATGTATGTTGATGGGAATGGGCATTTAACTACATGGGAGTGATAAGGAGAAACTGATAGCCGTGGTTAGGTCAAAATTTCTACATTTCAAGAACTCCCCATCACAATCATTGCTCGTAATATTAAGCTTTGTGGATGCGACAAGGTCATGATGGGAGGGGAAGGGGCGATGATGGAAGGAAGGAGTGTGATAAGAGTGTTGCTTAATGTGATGGTCACATTGGACAGGGGCTGTTATGAAGTGGTCATAATCCTGAGGGTGTGTCCAAGGAGGTAAAATATATTCAATGAGGGCCCTTTTCCTTGACACTATGCTTAGGAGGAAATGGCTAATGGTCACTTGGGATCATATGACAAGGGGTTAGGGAATAACTTGTGGAAGACTTGAGATGATGAATAAGAGGAAATTCAAAGCGGAGGTTTTAGTATTATATTCAATGGGTTTTTCTTCCTCAAAATCACAATCTAAAGGCTGAAGTTATATAGAAACACAGGAAAGATATGTAGAAGCCTTATCGATTTCATCATCATCAGCCTTAGAGATAGGGTCTTCCCTAAAAGGGGAATCAAATACTTCCAAGTTCCCCCTTTCATGCATGGGCCAATAATAATTCTCCTTCCTAAGGGTATTGATGGATATGTCATCATAATTAGTGCTTGAGGGAAAGGGAAGACCAACATCAACCTCATCCTCCTTATTGGTGTCATAAATGGGAGCATAATCAAATTGAGGACCAACAATTTCCCATTTTTCCTTTTCAATGTGGAAGTAATCCTCCAATGTCGTCTTCCAAGGGGCAAATGGGATTACCTTCCTCAAGGTTCTCAAAAGAGGAATCAACGAGAGTAGTGTTTTTGAGAAAGGTAAGGGTAGTCTCACCGTTACTTTCCATAGTCTCATCCTTCCCAATGCACATATTGTCGGAATCATCCTTTTCATTATGTGGACCTAATGAGGATTCATCTTTTTGCTCATCATTTAAATCCCTAAGATCCCCTCCAACTTCTTTATCTTCCTTACTAGGTAAGCAAGACTTCTCTTCTTCCCTCTTCTCTTGGAGAACCATAGCTAAGGTATTTGTTATATGAGCTTGGTACAATGCTTCTAGGAAGATGGTTTTAGTAGGGTTCTCTATATATTTACATTTCATTTAATAGAGCTTCTCCTCTTGCTAGTAGAGATGGATGAATAGGTCCTTAGCATTATATTCCTTGACTAGGCCCCTGCATGATCTACTATATTCATCCATTCTTTCTTGCATGGCCTGAAGGCGTTTAGTGTCAAACTCATTGTCATCTTCAGAGGAGACATCCCCCACCTTGTCGCTATTGGCCTCCAATTATATAACTGATGTTTGCTCATTAACTTCACTTTCTTGATCATCTTGGTCATCCACATCCTCATCTGAGAATGAGCCATATTTTTCTTTGATTTTGTGGGACAAGAAATTGAATGCACCAGTATAATAAGCAAGCTCATAGAAGGGATAATGTGTGGGTTTCTCTTCATAATCTTGCCTTATGTTGTTGAGGTTTGACCTACTCTTGCTATAAAAATTGAGTATGAAGTCTTTGTTCTCATGCTCTATTAGATGATCACAAAGCTGAGACCACAAATCCAATCTTCCCCATAAAGCTTGTTCTTCTTCGGGGCTAATGTCATGGACACTTTCTTCAACCATTTCTCATGATCTTGCATATAATGCCAAAATGGAGTAGCTAGGGTGAATTAAAATGCCTTGATAGATGATTGCTTCACGCCACAAGCATTTAACTTTGAAGTTCGATGAAGAACTAGGGCTTCGTTCTTCCAATGGAGTTGCCAAAAATGTGAATAATGTCATATGAGGAGCAAGACACATGTCTCATGTCCCCGACAACGACGTCAAAAATGTTATCGCTCAAACTAGCAAGGGTCCTAGGAGGTGTTCCTATATAGTAACTACTAGGTCGACGACAACAATGGAGTGATATCCCACTGTCACCTCAAATAAGGCTCCCTGCTCTTTATAGACTTTCACCGATGGGGGGAGTCCTGATAGATGAGGAATCGCGAAAATTTATAGTCAATGGTAAGATAAGGAAGTGATTCCTAGGCCTATTCACAAGAGAGACTCAATTAGATGGGTTGCTTGCTTTAGGAAGGGCCAAGAGGATCCTTAGGGCTATGGTTTAAGAGTATGCCTTGTCAAGATGGTTCCTAGACCTAGAGATCTCTATGGAAACTCGACTTTAATGTGATCTTTGTGAAATTGGCGTTAATAGGTTGTGGGACCACACAAGGCCAAGCAGGCCCAAAACTAGGTCAAGGGTATGGAATTGATCAACAAAGGAGGGGCTTGACCTAACTTTCGAAGGGAAGAGGATCAATGGCCAAATCTTCTTAGAATATAGAATGCAATGATCCAAATGAGGTCACTAGCCAAGGAAACCTAGGGCAAGAAACGATCCTTAGGCTAGGGTTTGCAATATCCCGAGATCCCACTGTTGTAATTTCGTGAAATTTGGAGAGCCTCTAGAGAAAACCCCAACGCAGTAGAGGTCAAGAGATCAAAGTCTTTTGATTGCTAGAACGCGAGATAAATGATGCCCTAGGTTACATATGGAGGCTAGGCCTAGAAAGAGAAGGATATGTGAGAGAAATAAGCTTTAAAAGTGATCACCTATGGAGGGTTAGTGCCTTGTCCTTTGGGTGAGATGGAGTCTAGGATAATTTATTGTTTAGAAAGAATTTACCCAATCAAGGAGGCTTTCAAACAACTTTGCATGGCATTAGGGCATGCGAGCAGATGCTTCAAGGACTTTATACTTCGATTTGCAGTAATTGATGACTTATCGAGATGCTTTTAGCACAAATTATCTCTAGGACCATTCACCCATTCATACATGGCCCATGACATGATGCAACATTATAAAAGATCACAATTTCCACTAATTCATACAAAAAAGCAGTAAATTTTAGACTTGTATAACGACAAAAGTAAATAACAAGAATAATCATGAAAAGAGCATTTACATGTACAAGAGAGTATATCCAATCATCAAATTATGCTAACAATGAAGCTCCAAGATAAGAGAGAGAGATCCAAACATCACAATTCATCCATATTATCCAAACTTGTCCTCCAAAAGGATAACGAAAATCTCATAAGAGCTAAAAACCTGATGATGAAAATAAATTATCTCACTTCTATTTATACAATCCTCTAAGGGATTCAAATGGCCTAATTTGGCCTAGTAATGCCCCTAAAACAAAATAATGTGCATAATAACAATACTTTTGGTGACAAGCCCAACAAGTAGCTCAATAACATAATAAGAAGCCTCTCAGGAGTGTCTAATGATCAATAGAGTGATTCTTGGGCCTTTGAAAAGGCCTAATGAAGTCCAAATTGTGCCATGATGTGAGAGTGGACCTCAAACTTAATGGACAAGGGGTTGGCCCCTTGTTTTCAAGCAAATCCTTGTGGTGCCCCCAAGTCGCTGTGAGGGGCACAAGGACATCCTCCTGGGTCTCCAAGTGGATCGCAAATGGCTGTAAACCATTTGTAAGGATTAGGATGATGTCATCAGCCCTCTGTGGATCTCATTTGGATCACGGATCATCTGCCAAGAATATGGTGCAAGTGTGGAGCCAATTGGGCATGGTGAACCAGGTGCATCATCCCCATCCAAAAGGTAGAACACGAGCAATCAATGAGTGGTGTCGGGGATCCATGAAGTATCTCTGCTATGATGGAGGTCCATGGCTCTCAATGCCCTACAAGTGCTAATGTGGCCCTCTAGAGGGGTAGGACCTCATATAGGGAGACCAAGCCCCAAATGGAGACCCACCTGCAATCCTGCATAAGATATAATGCGTCCCCTTGCCTTCCAATGCAACAACTCATCAGAATAATCAAGTAAAAGAGCTTGCAAGTCATGGAATCAATGGGGCACTTCATGGTGGCCTGCCCTTCATTAGTGGGCATTGCCATGTACAAGTGTCTCCAAGCTCAATAGGGGGTTAATCAAGGACCCTATTAGGTTGTTTCAACCTCTAAAATCGTTGACATGTCCATGGTACGTCCCTCAAATGGTAGGTGACAAATGATATAATAATGGAGCAGAGTGGGGATCAAGCGAATCATCCAGACCACATGTCATGGTACAAGGGTAGCTATAATAAGGGAGGCCCACATCTGGTATATGAGTGTAAGAGGGAGCAAATCGTGGTACATGAGTTATGCTGACCTTTGTTTTCCACCCTTTTTCATATGCCTTTTGCCTTTGGTTGATTTTTCTTCATAACTGCTCGGGGCTCCAAGGGATGAGAGCATGCTGTGTAGTATATAACAATGCATACCCCCTTAAGGTGGGGCGGTTCATCGCCCACCAGGGGTTGGGACTATCATGGGCTCCTTAATGATGGAGTGGGATCTTCTATGGCCCATAGGAACTGTTGGGGTTCCTATGTTTTGGCAGATTTGGCAATACCAAAAAATAAGACAACATCAAACCACTTTGGGATCCTAGGATCTAGCCTTCCTGGATCCAGAGAGGGATCTCTCCATAAAACAAAGAATGATATATATCTTTGGAGCTCAAAATGAGGTGTTAGGCTAGTTATGAAGCACAAAGGGGGTTTTAAAATGATTTGGTTGTTGGCTGTTGCCGTTGCTGTTAGAGGGACTCATTCTGACTGTTAGAACAGTCTTGGGAGGGAATAGCAGAGTAGTTTGTATGTAGTAGGCTGGGAGGAGAAAGTCTGGACTGTAACAGCCATTGAGCTCAGTGTTTGTGACTGGTTTTGCATCAATTAATCAAAGCATATTTCACAGGATCATGGTCTATTACTATTGGTGATGTTTTTCTAACTCTGTTTCTTTTCGTTCACATGCTGTTTCATGTTCTTCTGGTAGGCAACAGAGGTATAGCATAGGATTCACCCTTGTTAGGTGCCCTATGTTCCTGCTCTCCCTACCTTTAATGTTTTCCGCTTTATGTGTTATCTAAGAGTGAATTCACGTGGTTTAACCAGCGCAGCGGATGTTATTGCCTGCTGGCTGATGTATGAACTTGGGGGTTTGCTGCTTGGATGTTTCTTTGCCAAATTTATCTCTGTTTTCCTTTGGAGTTGCTAAAGCAGACCTGGAGTTAAATGACCTCTGGTCTGATCTATAAGCTGCCCCTTTGTCCTTCTTTGAGAGCTGCCTTTGAGTATGTCCAAGCAGGTCTGGAGTTAAATGACCTCTGACCTGATCTATAGACAGAAATTGGGTTACTCTCCTTCTTTCACTTTCCTCCTCAATGTTCCATCCCACCATCTAGTCTAAAAAGATCCTTTAGTATTAGATGACTTGCCCTTTGGAAGCCTTGGCTAGTGGATGCAAGTAATTTCCTTTCATGACTCCATAGCCCAATGGATGGCACAGTTTTGACCTATTCTTTTTGCTGAAGCATCCTGCTGTTTTGTTCCTTTTCCTCCCATTACTTTCTCAGTCCATGATCTCATGACCAACTCAACAACCAACCAACCAAATCATTTTAAAACCCCCTTTGTGCTTCATAACTAGCCTAACACCTCATTTTGAGCTCCAAAGATATATATCATTCTTTGTTTTATGGAGAGATCCCTCTCCGGATCCAGGAGGGCTAGATCTTAGGATCCTAAAGTGGTTTGATGTTGTCTTATCTTTTGGTATTGCCAAATCTGCCAAAACATAGGAACCCGAACAGGAACCAAGGTGATGGCCATGTATAAGGGGTAGAGCTCATGTTTGGCTTTTGCCCAGATGCTAAATTTGTATTTGCCGACCATCTTTTGCATTTTGTGATACATTTCTTGTTGAGAGAGGCCAAATTATGTTTTTTCTTTTCTTTTTAGCTGCATCAACCTCCGTGTCATCTTTCCAAGCTCGACCCAAAGTGTGGACAAGGGGAGGTGGAGGGTAACCCTCTTTGGACCCAATGGACACATGTGGACCCAGATGGGAAAAGAGATGAATTGGGCTAAAATGAGTGGAAGGGGGTGATATATGCGGTGTCGGGAAATGAGACCACGCAACCAAAATCGGGGTTTCCCATGTAGTGCCAACCCTAAAGCTAAAGGCTTGTAAAGGAGGATACGAGGGTAACCACGAAATTGGGCAGTGGAGACAAGAATACAGACCTAACCCACTCTTTTCGCTGAATCCCCCCACCAATCCATGATCAAAAGTGCCCATGACAAGTAAGGAAAAGTACTCAACTATACTAATGAAAAGCCATACCTTCGGGTTTGGGAGGCCCACCTTCAAACATGCAATCATAACAAGTGGGTGAGGTACCACATGGCTTACTCAGGTGGCGGAGATAATGGCACATCAAGCTATCTGGTGGCTACAAGGGGCTGCCGGCTGAGGACCATCTAGGAGAAAATTTTTCTCCTATATACACTGCCCAAAAGTGGTGGGTAACATGCCCCATGGAAGAATTCCAGGATCTGACTAGATTTGTTGCAATAACATATAATATTCTAGAAACAGAGAACTCATTTTGGACTTGTTTGTATTTACTTGGCTCATCATGGGCAATTCAGCAGCATCTGCCATTATTGTGGGTAGAGCTGCTTTTGACATGTCCTTATCCATTTTTAATTCATGTTTAATGGAATTAGGTTTTAAAATGCCAAAATAAATGTGCCTAGTATATTATGTTATTCTATAAAGTTGTTGTGAATGCTTCCCCTAGTTGCTGCCACTGTAAATAAAGCATTTCTTGCCCCAATATGTTTTTGACACTGTAAATAAAGCATTTCTTGCCCCAAAATGTTTTTGGAACAAAATACCGAAAATTGGTTTTTAGGAACTGATTTGTTTTCCAGGAAAGTGATCTAGAAATTGGCCTTTTGAACTTTCATTATGGACTTGTGTTTGTATTTTCTTTGCTCACCACGGACAGAGCACTCACGAGCATCTGTTGTTATTGTGGATAGGACTGCTATGGCCATGCCCTGATTCATTTTCTTATTCATATTTGATGGAGTTCGTTTTTTAAACACTGAATTAAAGGTGTCTGGTTTATTATGTTACACTTTAGGTTGTTGTTAATTCTTCCCTAGTTGCTGCCAGAGTAAATAAAGTATTTCTTACCTCAGAATGCTTTTGGCACAAATTGTTTTTGTGCGCTGGAATGTTTTCCAAGCGTTTCTAGGAAAGTGATACAGACATTGGCCTATTTTGGCAAATAGAAGTTAAAACCAATAAAAAATTGAAATAGAGATAAAAAGCAATGCCTGAAGAAATGGATGGAGGGCTAAGATATGTATGTATGTATGTATCTGTGTGTGGGTGTGTGTTGTAGTCTCGACATCTCTTAAAGTTTGGAGGCTTATCTATCCATATTTTTAGAGCCATTGTCATTTTCTTATTTTTTGTAGCATTAAGTTACACTATTATTTTTTTATAGAGAGGAGAATTAAAAGTAGTATTAGTGATGGAAATATTTCAAAAGATAGCACCCGAAGGAATGGGTGGAAGACTATGTGGAAATTTCTTGGAATTCAAAATTCAATGCAAACCATTTTCAACTTAGAAGGTTTCTTAACCATTTTCGACTGAGAAGCTTTCTTGGATCTTAGCCCTGTGACTTTTCAGATTTAGGGCTGCTGTAAAACAAGGTACAAAACAACAGTGGAAAGATTAAAGTGTTTCACTTCCAAACAGCCCTAACTTCATGTCAATTCAAGGAGAAAAGCGACCAAACCACAGGGATAAGTTTCATCTCTTTTAGGCAACTTATCAGTGAATAAGCAGATCTGAGAAAATTCTTTTACAGTGGTATTAACAGCAGTACAACAACAGTATGACAACAATGCAATAAGCCCCTTATTTTCTTCAGTTAGATGTCAAATCACTTAACAATTGTCCTTATACTTATGTCAGATCAGCATGGCATTTATGGCTGTAAGTAACAATTGATAAAGAACATATATGGCTGAAAACAAAATCTGCAAATTGCATAGTTTTGGACAGTGGGAAACTTCATTAATAGGCTCAAGATGAAGTGCATGTTCATACCATACCTTTTCTCAAGGCTAATGCAAATCCTCCCAGCTTTCCAACGCCTATCCAGGGAAAATCAACAAACTCTAGCAACCAAGAAGATCTGGTATGCAAGAATCACTCCAACATATCCTCCAAACCAAGATTTCTTCTCCTCTTCTTCTCCACAATTCCAACCTAGGGTTCTATCACAAAAGTGTAATTTCTGTTGTTGAAGGGGTACCGAACCGGCCAATTCCGGTTCAGAGGGCCAATTCGGACCAGTTTTGCAGAACCGGTTTGGTTCCGATAACACTGGAGAAATGTAATTGAATAATACTACAATACAAATTACAATCACAAATGCAACCTAAAATAAGAAAAAATGCATAGGTTCTATAAATAGGATAGTAAATAAAGCTCTAAATCTTTAGGGTTACTCCAAAAAATGTTTACACCATGATTCGGGTGCTTCATGAGATTTGGGGTACATGGTGTGTGTTCAACCCCTAGATGGTCGGAGATGGATTGGCACAAGAGAGATAGCTACTCAAGGGTTTATTTAATTGAGATAGCTTGCTCAATTGATGCTTAACCATAGAGATGATTGCTATCTTAGTGTTTTTTCCTTAGGCATTAGAGTTGTCTTGACAATTTGGAAAACGCCCTTCAATGGGGCCCCATGGAGGATCCACTTTCCTGGAGAGTGCCCTACATGGGATGAGAGCATTGTTAGCATAATTTGTCCCTTCCCAGGTCAGTATAAATTTATTTATTTATTTTTTGATCTTTTCAATTGGTTGGATCACATCTAATTCTCCCCTAGGCCAACCTAATATTCAAGCCTGTGGTCCTCAGCGTAATATTCAAGCCTATGGTCTTATTATTGCTATGCATTTCATGGTAATGTTAAAAATTTAAGTAAAAGTGACATTCTCCTTAATCTTTCATTTCATCCTTTTATCTTAAAAGGATGAAATGAAAGATTAAGGAGAATGTCACTTTTACTTAAATTTTTAACATTACCATGAAATGACTCGAGATGTTTGAGAGTGGTTCCAACCTCATTGGATTTCATACAAAGAAAGTAGAATTTTAGATTGCACTCAAAATCCAGCAGACTTAACAATTTTTCAGGATATCAGGATCGCAGGGATTGCCACATTTCCATTGGATTTTGTCATGTATGAGGGTAAGGAACTAGTATTCCTCTATGTCCTTTGATGTTAATGGCAATGGCTGTCAAACTCCTCTATCATGACTACTAAAAATGTGCTCATCACTAAAATACAATCTTGCCTTGACATGCTACGCTTTTTATATCAGGATGATGATTCTGATGATGACATTGACAATTAGCACTTGTAGGCTGTAGCTGTAGTATTGTAGATTGTAGTATCATACTATCATGTTATTTTGGACTATAAAGGCCGTTTAGACCCTGCTGCTTGATGTTTTCTGGTTCAACGATGTTTTGCACTAAGTGTTATTTTGGTTATATGTATTATGCACTATTACTTGCTATATAAATGAGAACTTTTGCATATTTGTTTATAAATGGTTTGGATTCATATGGATGCACATGAATATAAATGTTTTTCTTTAAGATATGAATATTTTGTGTGTTTTTGGTAAACTGTTTTTATTTTATTTTTTTGGTTCCGACCAGTTCTCGGTCCACAATGTTTTTCGGTTTGATCACCGGTTCGGTTCTGATAACATTGCATTTCTCACATAGGATCGTTATAATATGGTCTTATTAAACTTGGTTGAATTCTAATTAGTTGTTCAAAGGGTTACTCTTTACAAGAATAAATGAAGGGAAGTAGTTTGAATTTGGCTATTTTGTAGAAAGTTTTGTTAAGTCCTTAGTAAGGTTAATTTTAAATTTCGCATGCCAAATTTGGTTATGTTTTTTTTGAAGAGTCTTATCTATCTTTGTTAATTTTATATGCTTTGGTTAAGCAGTTATAATTTAATTTCTATTTGTGTGAAAGGTTAAAGTGTCTTCTCTCTCTTATGAATCAATTTATCCAACAAAGATTTTTATCCTTCAGGTTAATTATAAGGTTTGCATGATCCAAGAGTTCCCATTGGGTTTATCAACTTGGTAATCATTTGTTGTCCAATAATAAATGTCGTATCTTTCTAGCCTGAAGTTTGGTTGGTGGTTGGAAAGCCAAACCATATCTTGTCATCATTGTAGCTATATTTGGTAATTAGCAAGAAACATAATGTCATTTCTACCCTAGTTGTGTAGAACTATCAAATGGCTTTCTAGGAATCCTCTTGATGGATCCCCATTCTTTTATCATACCACACTATGACAAGTGCCTGTGTTTATGTATGGTTTTAGGATGTGGGATTAGTATGTAACCCATGTAAAGCATACAACATAAGCCCTGAGGATATGGGTGTTGGTATACCTGGAGGCTGGGATACATAAATATACTGAGTCTGAGATTATATTTAAGAAGAATTTGGATAAGATATACTTTATGCGACACATATAAAAACACACACACTTGAATAAATATATAAAATTGTTTTTGAAAATGACACTCATTCTATGTTAGATTCCATAGGGAAGAAAAGTTTTCAAAATAATTACAAAATTTATTTTGTGTGCAATTTTATGCAGTCATACGTGGTTTCAAATATTACTATTTTTCAAGTTGTAAAACGATTCCTAAACTGATGGACAAGTAGAGAGACAATAGATCTTGCTTCTTACAATTGCCACATCAAGTTCTTCCTATGCCACAAGAACAACAGATAGTTTGACTGATAAGTTATTTGAATGTTTTATGATTTTATCTTCTAAATGTCTACTTTCTATTATATGCTTAAAATTTTGGTACTTTCTACCTTCTATTATCTATGATATTCTAAAAAGTTTTATTTATGTTTGTAATCTAGATGGTTGATGCTCGAATAATTAATGTACAAAGGATGCCATATCTATCTTGATTTATGTACAAATATGCATGTTTTCATTTCTCCTACAACTAATTTGTTGTTTTGAATGTTTTTTTTTTCAATATATATATATAATACGCTTCCGAGATGCTTCGCTTCCTAGATTTTTGGAAAATGATGCTTCTAATGCTTTGCTTCCAAAAAATGTTCCCACTTCGTCCCTGCTCCGACTGTTTTTTCCTTGACCAACATTCCTACATAAAGTCTTAATTTTGTTAATAATTGTATGACTGTTCACGAATACATGGAAATTCTATCCAAAGAGGGTATCGGTCTCATGATGCGTACTCTGTTTGAACTCCTTCTTGCCAGTGGTGAGCTTAAGCTATGGCACCTGGAGTCATCCAAGTCCCATTTAGCAACATATCCTTATGTAGTGGTGGTGGTAATAATAATTGCTTGTTTCACAGTTAGTCATGACAACGCTTGAATTTTCTGGAGTTTGAACTGTGAGTGAGTTTTTTTGGGACTTTCTATCTTTTGAGTAAGTAAATTTATTAATGTCCAACTGATAACCACAAAAGTAGGTCAATGGGACTGAAGAAGAGTACAGTCAGTATGACTACGTTGTGGGAGTGCAAGCACATCTCCTATAAAATTGCTAAAAATAACAGATGGAGAGAAAGAAACCAGTGGTAGTGCTGCCATTACACGTTTATAAGAGACCATGGTATAATACAAAATACTCAATAGTCTGCGGCATGATTCAAAATAACAGTGGCATGCCAAAAATGAATGAGTGAGTGAGATGGTAAGGTCTGGCAATGGAACTAGAGATGTCAGGGGCTCCTGACTCTAATGACCAATGGCGAGGGAGGCTAACTGGGTACAGGTTCGCTGTCAAAGTCCCCTGGGGCCAGCAGTGGATCCGAATATTAAAATTAATTCTTCAATCAGATAGGGACACTCCACCTGTCATTAGGGAGAAGTAAGCTGAAAGATAGGAAAGAGTGCACTGTGGTTATGATTATAAAGGATGCAAAATAAAATATAGCTGTTGTGGAGAATTGGTTAGGTTTGTAGCAATCTCCATGATTAAAATTAACAGGGTGTTTTACTTGAGAGCTTCCTGAATGATACGCGAATAGTAATAGGGAGCTGATGCAAGGTTTCTGCATTGGTTAAAACTGATTAAGTGTTTTGAATTGTGGAAGTGTTCTGTGATATCTGACTTAGAGATTCAGTTATGGAATATGTCAGCTATATGTTCTTTGAGGTGGGTTTTGATTGATCTACCAGTGTGGTCAATGTAGGATTTGCCCCTAGTGTAGGGAATTTCGTAAACTTCTCGGTTAAGAATATGGTCAGATTTATCCTTTGTGGTTCATAAGCCCAGCACACTCTTTTCTATGTTTCAGCTCACACAGTTCAAGCATCATTAATAATAAATATTATCAATAGGACAAACCTAGGTCAATATTATACACTCACAGGAAGTATTTTTTATTTTTCAGCATTTTCTTTTCCTAATTTGTGATAAAAGTAATGAAGCAGCTCTCCTTGAAATTTGTTTTGTCTAAGGTGTTTTTTGGTGATTTGAGGTCTTGACACTGTCTCGGAGTTTAATTTCAGGTTTACATATTTTTCATAGTATTTTCAAAGTAAATACACATGTATACATATGTATTTTTCTCACTCCATTAACTTGCATGCCATGGCCATTTTGCAGGTGCTTTGTATCCAAAAGCCAGAGGAATCCATTGATCTATTTATGGTGGAGATTATGCATATGAGGCAGAAGTTCGACATAGATACTCATCTGGTTCGACCTCAACCCTTCTATTCAGTTGTTGCTCCCACTTATGCAGTTCCAAATTGTCGCAATCTGTACATGGTTGGTTTGTTCAGGCTATAAGCCGCTAGTTTGCATGGAGTCCTGAGATGTAAATTAAATCATAAACTATGGATGTAATATGTATAACCTAAAAAAAATTCACAAGTATATCATTATGCATATGGGCTTTTGATTTTGAACTATAAAAATTCTAGTTTTGCAACATGATCATATGGGATTTGAAAACAATATTTAAGAAATTGTGTGAAACATAGATATACCATATTGTATATAAACTGGCAGTTCTCAAGTGGAAAAGTTGATTATGGATTGGCAGGCGCATCTTTATAAAATGGATTGAGGGTTGAGGAGAAAATTCTCAGCAGTATTGCTGTTCTGAGTTGTATATGCTGTTTATAGAGAAAAACTCAGATTGATTGGCAGCACAATCTGGCAGTTCTCGAGTAGAAAGGTTGATTAAGGAGTGGCAGTTGCAACTTTATAAAATGTATTTAGGATAAAGTAGAAGAAAATTCCCAGGATTATCACCGTTTTGAGTTGAATGTTCTGATTATAGTGGAAAAATGTAAGTTAACAGGAAATAGAAACAAATACAGATCCAGATTTGGATCTGGATCAGCTTACAGTGGGAAAATGGCACGTACAAAACAATATATATATATATATATATATATATATATTATTTCTAATTTAAAAAAAAACATATTTGAAGATAAAGAATCAGAACAACTCATGAATCACAACAGTAGAACTGAAATCATTACATAATTTATAAATTTGAATACTGAAATCATGATGCATCACGTTTTATACGAAAAGGATAATTATAAATACAAAATTGAGTGCTGATCAATGATCACTTTATTGATATGATGGTGTAGAGTAGGTCTAACTACATGTCCAAAATTGGGTCTACATGCTCATCATTTGAATATTTCAACTCTACATCATGATCAACCTGTTATCTTCCTTGAAATTTGCCTTATCTAAAAATTCCATTCTAGTTACAATGGTAAATGAATATATTACACTGTTTGAGAACATGCTATAGTCTATGTATTATGGTGTTCTAAGAGGACTCTTCACCTATAGTTGGATGGTTTTGATCTAATTAAATTTATAATAACACAGCCATCCTTTGTATGCTATATATTATTATTTATGTATTGTCTCAAAGCTGTCCCGTTAGCATTATCAAAAATTGAAAATTAAAATTTTGATGTGTTAGACCTTTCCTGCTAGCATTACCTTGTGCTATATAACCTGTAGGTAATTAATAACTTATACAACTATACAACCTGCAGATTACTAATAAATAATTAGTAACCTTTGTACTATATAACTTACTTATACAACTATACAACCCGCAAATTACACAACCATCCTTTGTTCATGGCATGCGAGTTGTACCTCCTTTATGACATGAATTTGTTGCACCTCATATATATATATATATATATATATATATGTCTCATATCATTTCACCTTACTAATTGTGCATTGTGAAAGAAGAATTCGAACTTATTCTCTCTCTTACGCACTCATTAAAGGCATGCCATGAACGTTTTCTCTTACACTTAATGCACATGTTACACTCTCATTTAAGTCCATACATTTCTCTCCTAAATGATGGCACTCCTTAATGGCATATTTACGCTTGTCTAAGGCATGCGTTTCCTTTCCTTAATGGCATAAGTTACTCTTCCCAAAAAGGCATGTGTTTCACCTACCTCATGGCATGCGAGTTGTACCTCCTTTATGACATGAATTCGTTGCACCTCATATATATATATGTCTCATATCATTTCATCTTACTAATTGTGCATTGTGAAAGAAGAATTCGAACTTGAGAGAGAGAGTTGGAGAGACTTGAAGAAGATTGTGAGCAATGTTCCATTAAGACTCTGGTGTGGGGAGATGCACAGGGGGGACGTGTGGGAGTACCCTCAAATTTTAGGGAAATTTCGGGGGTGCGGGGGGGACGTTGAGGTGTATATATATATATATATATATAAAATTCAAGTTCATATTCAATAATGAAAGCATAAATAGAATAATAGTAATAGTAAATACATTGATCCACACAAAATTTAAATTCATAATTGAATTAAATGATGACATATATTGATCCATCATCATCACATACATCATTCATATTACATACTCATCATTCATCGATACCATGAGATTCAAGAATAAAATCCAATAATGAAATATTCAAATACATTGATCCTTATCATTCATCATTCTATAATTTACATTGATTTAAAAATTAAATTCATCATTCTATAATTTACATTGATTTAAAAATTAAATTCATCATTCGTCATTCTAGAATCTAAATTAAAAGCAAAACATACTAGTATATTACTATATACTACATACTGAAGTTTGAACACTAAAAGTATCAAACTCAATAATAGTTAAGAGTGAGGAGACAATAATCAGTCTAAGGTCATCAATATCTAGTGCCACAAATCGAATATTAAAACTGAAAAGTAACAATGGACATTGAGGAATTTTCAAATTAATATGTGAATTTTCAATTTTTTTTTTTTTATAATATTAAATGGTATTATACAAATTCGAGGGTGGACGCGTCTCCCCTCAAAAGGGGATGCCCAAAAGCACCACTTTTGAGGGGGGATGCCCAAAAGCACCCCTTTTGGGGAGTTGCATCCCCCACACTGGGGAAACACACCCCCTGCGTCTCTCCATGACTTCCCAAAAGGGTTGCGTGGGGAAACACACCCCCAGAAGCCCCCCCATCTCGGGTGCGTGCACCCAAGCCTAGGGGACATGTCCCCATGGAACACTGATTGTGAGAGAGAGACTTGGAGAGTAAGAGAAAGACTTGATGAGCCAAGGCTGATTCAGTGTTGATTCAGTTGAAGTGAAGGTTGATTCAATGTTTGCATCTGCTGCTGCTACCAGTGATCTTTATGCTTCAACTTGTTCAGATTTGGGTGAACTTACTCATTCTCTTGATCTCTCATTGTACTCTGTATCTCTCTTGAACAATTGATATCTTATAGAAGAAGAATCTGGTTGGGTTTTCCCCTTGTGTTGTTTTCCCCTAGTCATTGGACCTAAATTGGTTGTCTTCTATTGTGCATTTGGTTTATGATCCATGTATAATTGCTTAACTGATAGTGCAACAGAAAGAAGCTTTGTAACAAGTAATTGTTACAACATAGAACATCAGAATTTCAACAGTTAGCATTATCATGTGCTATATGGCCTACATTTAATTAATAACTTACACAATAGATAGTGTGCAGATTACTAATAAGTAATTTAAGTAAAAATCTAAATAGAATATTTGCTTTTTAGGGTTTAAAACATGCAACAATATGCTCAAGTACAAAATAAACTAAAAACTCTAATGTTATTTGCTTGGGATCTGGTGTGTGAGGGCTAGCTTCCATGAGATCCATTTTAGTAGCATGAGATCTGTTTTTGGGTTTGAAGGATGCATTTACATGGTAGATCCTATCCGGATTTTGGTGGATTTGTATCCATATCCATATCCGAAATGTGGATATGTGGATCCAGGATCAAGATCCCATGGATTTGGTAACAAGGGAAAACCTAGATTGGTTGACAACATTACCATGTTTCCAGGCTGCACTTAATGATCAGAAAGTAAAATCTCTGACTCTTTTAATAGATTCATTTTGTAACAACACTTCCTTTTGTATTTTGTATGAGCTAATCCAATGCTTCTCTCATTTCTTCCTACCATCAATAAGTTCGTTAGTGGTAAGTTCTGTTGGTAGAGATATCCACTTTAGGTACAAATATCTGAAATGTCATCTAATTTTAGGTACATATATCAACTTTGTCAATAAGAATGAATGCGAATGAAACACATGATTCCAATATACTTTATGGAATTCTAGGATGGCTTCATAGATTAGTATTGGCCTCTTAGACCTTAACGTTCAACCATAGTTTTAAAAATTCGCTGGACCGGCTCGGAATTAGTCGAGTCAACCGAGCCAAACCCCCGATCGGACCGACTTGGTATAAAAACCGGTCCGAAGGCCGGTTTGTGACCGAACTGGCTGAGCCTTACACAGACTCGGCTAGTTCAGTCGCAAACTGCCAGCTCGGCCAAGCCCTAGCTAAACCGGCCGAGCCAGTCCAAGTCGACCGCGGGTCCCTCTTTGCCTCCAAATCAAACTTGAAATTAAGTTTTATTTGCTGTTGGGTTTTTATGCAGGCTTTTAACCCCTCCCTATCCTATTAAAGCTACCCAACCCCTCTCATTTACTCACATCTATCTCATTGCATTTGAGTGAGGATTTGTGAGGAATTTGCGAAGAGTTGTGGAGTTGGTTTTGGAGCAGCTTTGAGGAGTCTTTTGGGTAAGCTTTGGAGCAACAGTGAGGAGCTTATTGGGCAAGCTTTGGAGCAACATTGAGGAGTTGATTTGTTGGAGCTGCATTGAGGAGGCTAGAGCCTAGAGGTATTTTGTTTTACTTTCTAAAATCTGCCTTTGCTTGTTTTATTTTTTTTGGAAATCTGAAAGTGGTAAACATATTTTTTTGTTAAATGAACATAGAATGACTAATTTTTTTTATTTTCATTTTCAGATTTAAACCTTTCCTTTCCAAGTCAAAAACTCAGTCCAAAATGGCCCCTAGAATGAAAGACGCTGCTTGGGCATATGCTGAAATGGTTGATGATCAAATGCATTGCAAAGTTTGTAAGAGATAAATTAAGGGGGGTGGAGGGGGCATTCATAGACTGAAACTACATTTCGCTGGTCTTAGAGGCCAAATCACCCCATGTGAAGCACCAATAGAAGAAATTGGGGAAATTAGAAAGGAGTTGAGAGATCAATTTCAAAAGTTTGATGAAGACAAAGCTAGACAAAAAGAAATAGAGGCTGAAATTGGGAGGAAGAAAAATATACAACACATGATGGCTGCCAACCCAACTTTTGATTATGAGGGTTTTTCATCTATGGAGTCTATTTCTGAAAAGGGTAAGGGTGCAATGAGAAATAGGGGTACTATGAAAAGTATTTTCACACACTCTTCTCCCTTTGATAGTGCACATGGTCCTAGTCCTACAAGTAGAGGTCAAGTGCAGCCCACTTTAGATCAACATTGGAAAAAAGAATTGAGAGAAACTGCTTGTGATTACAAGGCTAGATGGTGGTATTATGTTGATATTCCCTTCAATGCTTCTCATTCACCATATTATGAAACTATGTTTGATGCCATATATGCTGCTGGAAAGGGCTTCAAAGGCCCTACTATGCATGAGTTAAGAGGATCTCTTTTGCAAAAAGAGATTGTGTCCATTGATGATTATTTGAAAGAATTCAAAAACTAATGGACACATATAGGATGTACCATCATGTCAGATGGATGGATTGATCAGAGGAACCGTACCATCATAAACTTTCTTGTCTTTTGCCCAAGGTTGTAAACATCGCGATTTTTTCCGGCCGCCGATTTTATCGGCGATTTTTTCTCGATTTTTTGAAAAAATCGCCGATCGCCAAAAAATCACGATTCGATCGGAAAAAATCGTTGCCTCCTAAAACATCGTGATTATAATGCGATTTTGATGTTTTTGTTTTTCATTTTCACATGGACAGGTTGGGTTATGAGAGCTAAGGAGTGAAGGAGGAGAGCCAAGGAGGGAGATACGTGATCTACAAGCCCAAGATTGGACAAAAGTGAAGAATTTCTTGCAAGCCAAGCAAACAAAAATCGAATTTGGACCAAGTGTCTTCGGCAAAACGTTTTTTCCAGGTATGGCCATCAAATTTGACCCATTTTTTTTGTTTTTTTCTTGTTCTTCCATGGGTTTCTATTACCCATGTATTTTTCATCATTTGTGATTGCATTTGGTTGTGTTTGTTTTTGTTTTATTGAGAGGAGAGGGTTTATTTTGGTCAAAAATGCAAAAAAATGTTTGTTAAATTTTGTTTTTTATATTTCTTCTTGTGCTCTGAGTTTCTTCCCATTATTTTTGCTTGTGTTTCAACATGTATTTTTTCCCATTATTTTTGCATTGAGTTGAGGGTTTTTTTTTGTGAAAAAAATCAAAATGTTGTATGTAAAATTGTAATTTTTTTATTTTATTTTTTAACTTGCATTTTTCTTGTGCCCTAGGTTCAAATTTCAACGTTCAAAGTTCAAAGTTTCCAACATGCCAAGGAAATTAGATCCTTTATGGGAATTTGGTGAACCTGATCAGGGGTTTGACCGATCAAACTTGACTTGCAAATTATGTGGTCATCACATGACAGGGGGGGTATATAGGTTGAAATACCACCTGGCACAAAATCCTGGGCATGAAGTAGGCCCTTGCACAAACACCAATCCAGAAATAATCAGAAGAGCCATGAACTCATTGGGAGAAATAGAAACCACTAAACTCAACAAAGTAGCTCTGAAGAGTCAAATATCAGGGTTTGGAGTTGAACGTGAGAGTGGTAGTGGCTCTTCAGCATCAGCCTCTTCTACAGGTAGCCACGTAGCTGCCTCCTCATTTTTTGTTCCTAGAACCACTCCCAGGGCACAACCATCTATCTCCTCCCTTATTAAAAAAAAGGAGAAGGAAGAAGCTGATAAGTTGTTGGGCAAACTGTTTCTTTGGAGTGATATTCCTTTCAATGTTGCCAGGAACAATCCATTTTATCAGGCTACGATTGATACTATCGCTATTGTTGGCCCAGGATATAAAGCCCCTTCATATAATGACCTTAGAGGGCGCATTCTGCAAAATGAGAAAGCTGACTGCACCAAGAGATTGGAAGAGTTAAGGGCATCATGGGAAGTCACAGGATGCACTGTGATGTCAGATGGTTGGACTGATTAAAAGGGTAGGACCCTTATTAACTTCTTGGTCAGTTGTCCCAAGGGGACAATGTTTATGAAATCTGTTGATGCATCTGCACATGTCAAAGATGCAAGATTATTATGTGATTTATTAGATGTGTTCATTCTGGAGGTTGGGCCCCAAAATGTTGTCCAAATCATAACGGACAATGCTGCAAACTATGTTTCTGCTGGCAAGATGCTTATGGAGAGGTATCCGAACATATTTTGGACACCTTGTGCTGCACATTGCCTGGATTTGATGTTGGAGGACATCAAAAAGATTGATTTTGTCAAAGAGATTGTAGAATCATCAAAGAGAATCAAAAAATTTATATATAATCATGCATCTGTGCTTCATTTGATGAGGACATTCACCAACAAGAAGGAGTTGGTGCGGCCTGCTATTACATGATTTGCCACTACTTTCATATCTCTTCAATCCCTCCTGAATTCTAAGTGGGATTTGAAGAGAATGTTTCTTTCAGATGAGTGGCGTGCTTTGACTATCAGCCGCAAATCAGAGGGAGAGGCCATCTGCAGGTTGGTGTCATATCGGGAAAGTTTCTGGACTGGAGTGGAAGAGGTGTGCAGCATTACTGAACCTTTGGTAAAGTTTCTTAGATTGGTGGATGGAGACAAGCCCGCAATGGGCTACTTGTATGAGGCCATGGATAGGGCTAAAGAAGCTGTTCGCAGCTATTATGATGATAAGGGTGATGAGGGGTTTCAGAGACAACTTCTTTTATGGGAAGTGATTGATGATCGATGGAACAACACACTCCATCGTCCCATTCATGCTGCAGGGCTCTTCCTGAACCCCGCATTTGCTTATTCATGTGGTTTTCTATTTGATGTTGAGGTCATAGATGGCTTTTTCACTTGTGTTCAGAAGATGGTGCCAAATCCATCAGAACGTGCAGAGATATCCAAAGAGATGGAGGTATACAGAATGGCAGGTGGCACCTTGAGCTTCGACATGGCTGTCTAGGATAGGACTACTAAAATGCTAGGTAAGATTTTCATTATTTTAAATTTTTTCTTTTGTTTGTAACTTTATAAGTTTATCTTATTTGTTGTAACTTGTAACTTGTAGATGCATGGTGGAGGAGCTACGGTGGCAGATTACCAAAACTCCAAAAACTTGCCATTAGAATACTCAGCCAAACATGTAGCGCTTCAGGATGCGAGCGCAACTGGAGTGTATTTGACAAAATACACACCAAAAGGCGCAACAGGGAAAAAACTTAAAATATTCCAACTGATTTTTTGAATTCATTAAATATATATATTTTTTAACTATTTAATTTATTAATTTATGACCCTTGTACAGGTTGGAGGCCCAACGGCTCAATGACATGGTTTACGTGTACTACAATCTTAGATTGTGGGTGAGACAACTTGAGAGGACCCCTGATATGGAGGCCATCTCTTTAGATGCGATTGACACCACTGCTGAATGGAGGGTTGAGGCTGAGAGGCCTGTCATGGAGTCAGCCCTTGAATGGATAGAGCAGGAGGTAGTGGAGGGGGAGGACTCGGAGGAGGAGCAGTAGCAGGAGGAGGAGGTGACACCACCTACCACTACTACAGGTAGAGGATGTGGTCTGCCTCCTTTAGCTCCTAGTGCTTCAGGTTTCTGCTTTGGTGCTTCAGTTTTTACTTCTAGAGCACGACAGTGCCCATTGCCAGTCTCGCCAGCTTCTTCATCTAGAGAGAAAGGCAAAGCTGTTGTATTTTCTCATAAGAGGGGAAGAGGAAATCAATAGTATAGGACCATAGGTTATATGGTGCATTGACATTCCTTTGTATATGACATTATGACTCATAATATGAGATACATTATTATATTTTTTGTTGATATTTTGAGGCTAAGTTGATTCTTGAGACTCAGGACTTAGTATTCAGGACAGGATTCAGTTTTATGTGTGATGTAGCACTAGACATGATATTACACATCTTATATATTAGTTTTTTTTCATATTTATGTGTCAATGCATTTATTTTATGCTGTAGATGCTTTAGATATTAAAAAAATTGAAAAAAAATGAATATTTTTGTATGTGTTGATTTTTTCTCGATTTTTTCCGATTTTTTCCCCTCGCCGATTTAATCCCGATCGCGATGTTTGCAACCTTGCTTTTGCCCATGGGGAACCATGTTTCTAAGATCAGTTGATGCATCTGATAGGGTGGAAGATGGACACTTGTTGTTTTAGCTTTTGGATGAGGTTGTTGAAGAGGTGGGGGTGGCAAATGTTGTTCAAATCATCACAGATAATGCCTCTAACTATGTTCTTGTTGGTAAATTGATAGAGGAAAAACACCCAACCATCTTTTGGACCCCATGTGCTGCACATTGCATAGAGCTCATGCTTGAGGATATTGGTAAAATAGATTGGATCAAGAACACTATAGAGCATGCCAAAAGCATCACAAAATATATTTACAATCACTCAAGGATTCTGAACCTGATGAGGAAACACACACGGATTCTGAACCTAATGAGGAAACACACAAGGGGCAAGGAAATTAATAGGCCTGCCATCACTAGATTTGCAACACATTTTTTGACATGGCAATCTATGCTTTCCCAACATAGAAACTTGCAAAAGTTGTTTTCTAGTGATGAATGGAATGAATGTCAGTGGGCTCGCAAATAGGATGGCAAAGATGTGAAAAAGAAAGTTAATGAAGAAATATTATGGGAAAAGGTAGCAAAGATTGTGAAACTTGCTGAGCCACTAGTTAAGGTGTTGCAGTTGGTGGACGGGGAAAGATTGGCTATGGGCTTCATTTATGAGGCTATGGATCAAGCAAAGGAGCAAATAAGGGCATCATACAAGGACATAGTGGGTAAGTATGGGCTCATTTGGGCAATCATTGATCAAAGATGGAACAATCAACTCCATCGCCATATACATGCAACTGGGTATTTTCTGAACCCAAGGTATCATTATAAAGCTCAGGAAGCAAGAGCTTTGACTGGGGAGGTTAGAGATGGATTGATTGACTGCATTGATCGCATGATCCCCACAGGGAGTGGCCAATTGCTGACACACAATCAGATCACTGTGTTCGGCCGAGCCACAGGTATCTTTAGCAAGAACCTTGCAAGGATTGCAAGGGAATCAGAGGAGCCAGGTAAATAAAGATTTTCAATTTTCAAATTCATATTTTATTTTTTTGTATAATTGTTTATAATTTCAAAGTTGGATATAATTTGTTGCGCTAACTAAAACTCATTACACAACTATGTTTTTTGCAGCACAATGGTGGGAGGCATTTGGTAGCCATTGTCCTGAATTGCAAAGGTTCGAAATCCGCATTTTGAGTCAAACTTGCAGTGCTTTTGGATGTGAGCACAATTGGTCTATCTTTGAGAGGATTCACACAGAAGAAAAATCGTTTGGAGCAAAAACGGTTAAATGATCTAGTGTATATCCAGTACAACCTCCGACTAAGACACAACCAATTGTTGAACAAAAGACCTGATTCAAATCCCATTGTGTTGGAGGATATTGATCCAACATCAGATTGGGTATGAGAGTCCTGTCCACCAAAATTTTACTCTGATGAGGATATTGGTTTGGGGATGGACTTCGATACACAGGTAGAGAGCCTTTGCTCAATGCAGATCCACTTGTAGCAGGCTCAGTCCCAAGTCCTCCAGTTGCAACTGCAGGTACTTCCTTTAGTCAACCATGGCGAAGGTGCATAACTTGTTTACCTCAGGCTCAATGTGCTACAGTTCTAGTTGAGGATGTTGATTCAGAGGAGGAGCGAGCAGTTTCCCCCTCTGGTTCAGAGTTTGAGGCAAAGGATATTGCCTTGTTAGATGTCTAGTAGTAGTGACTATTCATGTTTTGTTGTAGAGGCCATTTAGAGCCTCTTTGGTTATGTTTTATGTTTTGATCTCTATATCATCATCATGTATTGGACAATGCACTGGGTTCAATTTTGATATAATGGATATATTCATGAGCCTACTTTGATCATATGTTGTCTTTTGTCTATATTGTAATGTTTTGTGTTTGAAAACATGAATGAAAATATTTAAAATTATATTTTTTTAGAAAAAAATTAATATTTAATGTATTTTTTACAAAGACAGAGTCATTGAAACCGAACCGGCCGAGTTGATACCGAGTCGGAGTCGGAGTTGGAGCTGACCCTCGGCCGTTTCGGAACCCGAGTCCGAGTTTTAAAACACTGCATTCAACCCAGCGGTTGTAATGCCCTTGCAAAACTCTGTAATTTGCATATACCATTTTTCCCTTGTGATTCTTGTTGTGGTGAAGCCTCATTATTTCACTCTAGCATGTGCAACCATGGGAAAAAGTGTGCCCTATTGTATGGTTGTAGGTGTGATTCTGAAATAAACTTATATATAAAATAAAATTCATGTAGGTGTAACTCTGAAAGAAACTCTTTTGTTTGTCTGGTGAGTAGTTACATTTTGGTTTGTCATGGCTCTTGAAATGATCATCTGATTAGCATTTGAATAGATTGAGAGTCTATATCAGAAGATGAAAACACCATTTGTTAGTGCTTTGTCATTAAGCACTAGAGTGGGAATCTTTTGATATGCTTGCAACAGTAGATCCAGTTAATGATAGTAACATTATGCTTGCAAAGTATGAAGGGATAAACACTTTCTAAGTGTGCATGATGGAAGAGGTATTGGAAGCATGGTACCGAGAATCAGAGATGAGAGAAGCTCAAAATTTGATTGATTAAGCAGCTGCAATTTTCTTACGCTGTTACTGATTGTATCCTCTCAAAGAAGCTGGATTTTCCTTAGAGCTTTTAGAAGGAAATTTCAGCAAAGATATAGACTTGGAATTAGGTGCACTTTTACCGGAATTGATCTTGATTGAGCATCTGAGGTTATAGAAATAAAGTATTTGTTTGGAATCTGGACGGCTACAGATCTACTTTGTAAAGAAGAAATGATTCTGATTATGAATTTGTTAAAAACAATATAATAAATCAATGTTCGTACTGAAATATATGCATACCAGAGACTGGTAAGCGCAACCACTGGTTTGGACTATTGCTTTATCATTGTAATAGAAGAAAAGCTGCCTGTAAAGTTGCATCAATAAAACAACCTTTTACAGCAATTCCAGTCAGAAGCAGTAGAAATTCAGTCAATCAGAAGCAGTGATGGTAAATATATTACGGTTTACCCATATACTGGCTCACTGACTATTTTCCGATTGAAATAGAAGGCATTTGCTTTGGTACATAAAGACACAACAATTGTTTAAATGTATATTTTGTAAGAAAGAAACCGTTGTGATGTGTCAGTGTCAAAAGCGGTAATGGTAAATGGCTTACCTATATGCTTAATACTGGTTCACTGACTATTTTCCGATTGGAACAAAAAACGTGTGGATGTACAGGGAAGGCACAGTAACTATTGAAATGGCTACTTTGGAAACAAGAAACTGTTGAGACGTGTGAATTATAAAAGAAAAACTAAAAGTAATATTAATGGATGGAATATTTGTGGACTAGACACTTGTAAGCTTGAGTTGTTTTTCCCTTATCTGCATTTCCACATATTCACATTAGGAATGTGGAATGCAGTCTTGTTGCTGTCTCTTTCTCCACATTGCTGCATCCTTGCCTGAAAAACATTTAGAGCCGTTCCCCTAGGCAACAGAAAAAATAAATGAAACCTGAACATAAGGAAAGTTTTAGTTATCTGAAAAATGGATGGCCTTCAAATGATATGTTTCTGTCGCAACTTTGATTCACATCTTTAACCAAGTGAATAGTTCTTATGGTAAGCAGTGATAACTAGATTAGGAAAGGTTGAATTTCATCAGCACAAAAGTTTTATGTGTAGGGAGCAAATCGTCTGTTTTAGTCTGGTGTACCTTTTCAGTTAATATGTTTAATTTTTGATTTTTGTCCTTCTAAACAAATTGCTGTCTTTTCTAGTGCATTGGCCTGTGGTTGACAATGTGTTTTTATGCCAGATAGAGAGATTTATGATTTTATGCTTTGTTAGGTTGAAGGCCTTGTCCTTGATCATGGAGCCCGGCATCCGGACATGAAGAAACGAGTGGAGAATTGCTACATACTGACGTGCAATGTAACTTTAGAATATGAAAAGAGGTATATATGCTGATTCGTGATTTTGACTTTGCTCTAATTTTTTCCTTCAATGGGTTACAAGCATTGCTTATTCTAAAATTTTAATTTTCTTAATGCTGAAGATTACATTGAAACTTTTATGGCATATAAATATGGCTTCTTGTGCTGCTGTACTTGTGCACTGTAACAACCCAATTGGGTTTTCTTCTTTATGTCTATCTAGTAGCATGTAATACTAAATAGTCTAAACATCTTGTTTACAAACATAGATGTTTGTCTGAAGTTTCTCTTTTAACATCAGGCATTACTGGTCCATGTCTGTCTTGATTCTAGTTTTAATAGTTAGCTGTTTCTTTTCAATAGAAGTTTCTGTTCTGATTTAAAATGACAGTGTTTGAACTTAAGTATAGCTAGAAATATCACCTGTGTTAAATATTTATAATTTTTGTTAAATATGATTGCTAAGATTCTGGCCTTCAGGTAAAATACAAGCTAACAAGTCTTGTATGTCTTCTACGCATGGTCTTAATAGTAAACTTATAAGACTTGACCCGAATATTAGCAAAGTAACACCAAATTCTGTGTGTTGCTATATGTGGCTCTTTTTGTAGTTTGGCATGTTGTTTGAATTACCTTGCAAATAATTTTCGAGGATGGCTTTTTTTAAAGGGTAGTTATGTGAGATCTCTGCTGGGGTTTTGGGGTTGTGAGAAGGTGATATAAATGGGAAGCACATGGCTATATTTGCTGACTGAAATTTCTAACGGAAGCAACTGAGATGCATGAGCTGAAAGTTCACCATGCTTTTTTTGGCAGAATGATTGCATCACAGCTGCTGCCCTTTGTCAAAGGGGTGTTACCAGACACTTATGAGTTTGAGTTGATCTCTAAGTTTGACTTTACTCTTTGAGAAAATCAAGCAGAATCATCTCTTGTGAGTCTGACTCAGGCTTACAATTCAAACATAAGTCAGATTCACAGGTCAAACACGAGTTGATTTGATTCATGGTACTAGCAAGCCATGCTTGCAAGTGAAAAGGCATTCATTTTGCTTTTTTTAGCGACTTGATTTTAAAGCATACAACTTGTGGATCGTCAACATTTTAGAATCCAAGGGCTTTTGTTGTATTGAGTACCATCTGTGTATTTTGAAACATTGTATTCAAAACTGGAACCTGTGACCGGACCGGTGCACCCATAAAACTTGTTTTTGAACCGAAACTGGAAAAACTGGACTGGTTGGATATGGATATCAATAAATAGGTCTTTAAAAAAATACACGAAATAATTAATTTTTAATGAAAAATACTATTTTTAAGATTTAAAACCATGATTCCAAAAACAATAAAGACAAAATATGCAATGTTTGCTCATTTATATACCATGTAAAGGTGAATGTATGAAAATGGCACCGAGTGCAATACATATCAGCGACAAAATACATAATCAATGAGGCTCTAAATGGCCTCTAGAGTCCAAAAACAATGCTACAAGCTATGGGGCCACTGGCCTACTACAAGTCTACATATCAGTGATCAACATGATCACTCCTCATCATAATCAAACTCATCACCACTACTAGACATGGGATCATCAACATGAGCTACTGGCATAGAGTTTGAGGAATCCTCAGTCTTTTGCAATTTCAGTAATAGTAGTAGTAGTAGCAGCAAAATGCAATATCCCCAAGGAAGATTAACAACGATAAACAAAGCATACATAGCAAAAAAAACACCAAATTTACGCAGTATTAAACACCAGAAAGACATCAAAATCTGCGCAGAACTGAGCCATTTTATTATGATAAAAAGGGGGTACAATATAAGATCATAATGTATGCACCTGGGCTTGCCCAAGGCAAGCTAACAAGACCCAGGTGATGAAATCAATTGCTCAACCCTTAGGAAGATGTCCCCTCAAATGCTCTGCGCTGGCCCTTGGAAGCTGCACTGCTGGCTGCAAGAAATGGCTGCTAGGTCCTCTTCCGATGCTTAGGAAATTTCGGGAAATTAACTCTGGTCTCCCCACAAATAACCCACCAAAACCCAGAAAGGGTTTGGCCAAATGTTGACCTCCGAAATTCAGCTGAATTTCCACGCTCACCTCCAGCTGTTGGGTAAATCGACCCTCTAGAAAATAACATTGTTGATGGCCCCCAAAATGGCTGCAATGTTCAGCAAAATTCCCCTCGCACAAGTACCAACCTTCCTCAGCTCCGGTTCCTCCTTTTCCCAAGCTCCCACGTGTGGTACGAAGGCACCACTGCGCAGGCCCACAACCTTTGTTGGTGGCTGAATGACACATCAATCTCACACAAAATGAAGCCGATTCAATGCTCCAAATCTCCAGCAAATGGTGGCCCTAGTCTCTCTCTAAAAGCCAAACAAATCCCCAGCTACACAACAAACTCCTCCAAGTGTTGCGTATTCCGCTTTCCGTGCCCAACTTGCTGAACCAGCTCCCCGAATTTGCTAGGTAAGCTCCCCGACCAATTCCAACGTAGTGCAGATCACCTCCTTGGGTTGGCACTCGAAGTCCCATCGAAGGTAGGGTGAGATTCTTGCATGAAAATCTCTTGTGCTCAACAACACATGCAGACTTGAATCTCAGCTCAAGCATGATAGTTAAGTGTGAATGTCAAATGTTAAAAAAAGTCCCAAAATAATGAATGCACCTCCTATTTAGCCTTGAGCCTCCAATCCTCCATGTGGGCCCCATGCATCGACCCTCTTTTCTCTCTTCCCTCTAAGAATGCGTACTAGCCAAGGGGGGGCGTATTTCCTTTTTGGGGGTGGTTCTCGCTATCCACTAGCAATTCGATTTCTCGTCCTCTTATGTTGGGGTCATCTTTTAGCCCAAAAATCACAAGTGGGACCCCACAACCCACTTTTCCTAAGTTGCAATCCAAAATTGATATCTCCTTTCGCAACATTGCTAAGTGGGAATATCACAGTGCTTTTCGCCAAGATGTTGCTTGCCCTCAAGCAACTGTAATGCTGGATGTTGCAATATCTGCTCACCCTCCCAAGTGGCATCCTCATCTGGTAGGTTCTTCCATTTGATCAAGAACTCTCAAATGACTCTACTCCTCAATCTCCTCTCCCTACTCTCCTCCAAGATAGCCTCAGGCTCAAGAATTAGATGCCCATCATCATCTAGTGGAGGTAGCTCTCTGGCTACTGTCACTTGCTGTCCCAGTACCTTCTTGAGGCACAAAACATGGAAGACGTTGTGCACTCTGCTCCCCTACGAAATCTCGAACTCGTATGCCACTTCACCAACCCTCCTAGTCTCTTGGCAAGGGCCATAAAATCGTGGCTATAGCTTCTCGGCCCCCTTCTGTTTCAGTGTGGACTGCCTTTAAGGTTGGAGACGCAAGAAAACTAAGTCCCCCTCCTCAAAATGTCTCTCAACCCTGTGCTTGTCTGCATACATCTTCTGCTGATTTTGGGCTGTTTGCAAATTATCCTTGAGAGCTTTAAGGATATTTTGGCTCTCCTGTATCCAATCTTTGGCCCTTGGGGCCCGACTATCTCCAAAAACAAGGTCAGCAAAAGACAAAGCATCATATCCAAATAAAGCTCCAAAATGTGACATACCAATGGACATGTGATAGGTAGTATTGTAGCAATACTCCCCCAAGTGTAGCCATTTTGCCCTAGCTCGCTGTTGTTCCGTCACGTAATTCCGCAAATAGCCATCCACCCATTTGTTAACTATCTCATTATGTCTGTCAGTCTGAGGGTGGTAGCCAGTGCTCGGTGTGAGCTCTGTTCCCACCAGCCTGAAGAGCTCCTGCCAGAAAACCCTCATGAAGTGGCTGTCCTTGTCACTCACTATGGTCTTGGGAAGACCATGCAGCCGGAAGACCTCCCTGAAGAACAACTCTGCAACATGTGAAGCTGAGTATCTAGTGGGAATGGCGAAGAAGTGGGCATATTTCACCAGTCTGTCCACCACTACGTATATGCAATCACAACCCTGCAGCATGGGAAGTCCTGTGATGAAATCCATCGAGATGCTCTCCCACTTCCCCTCTGGAATAGGGAGCGACTGTAATAACCCAGCTTGATGAGTCAACTCCCCTTTGTTCCTCTGGCAGACCTCACACTCCTGTACATGCCTCAGCACATCCCCCTTGAGGCCCTTCCACGTGAAGCACTCTCTGACTGTCCTGTAGGTCCTCAGGAAACTCTGGTGTCCTGACAGTGGTGTTTTGACTCTTGACTTTTGACTGGTTAGGGCACACACTGCTGCTGATTTGACTGCTGTTGACCAGGGACAGAATTGCAGATTTGACAGGGCTGTTTTGGACAGTAATTTGACAAGTCAATTTTGACTTTGACTCTATTATTGTACTCTCTCTCCAAGCTGAACATTTGATATAATAATAAGAAGAATTGATTAAAGGGTTTTCCACATCTTGGAGTTTTTCCCTGGCATTCGCCAAATGCTGGTGTTCTCTTGTCTTGGCTTGTCTTCTGCATTTATTGTTTATGTTCTATCTACAGTTACTGTCAATGTGAATAATGGTTAATGTGATTGCTATTGGAAATTATCATTGGGCTATCTAAAGGACATTGAAGAAATCGCTGCAAGCATAGAACATACCATTGTTATTTAAAATTAACAATTTGCAACCAATAGTCATGTTTTGGGCTTGGTATTAGTTGATGGCATAAATGAAGGTCTGGCAGCAGAACCTTCTTGAATGTCTTTGCCTCGCAAGTCTCACCCCATCCTTACTCCTTGTGATTTTGTGAGTGAAGGGCCATAAACGATCCATCTATGGTCGTGGGATGCTCTGAACATCCTGTGTAATTAGCAGTCCTCCCTTGAAGATTTTTGTAAAGTTAGTCTTTGTGAAGTACATTGCCTTTTTAAGATTTCCATGGGTTCCCCTTTGTAGCTCCATCATACTCAAGTACGTGACCTTACTGTGATGGTCTATTGACTAGGGGCATTATTTTCTACTTTCTAAGATTTATACTTTACCTTAATCATCCTATTCTATGCTGATAAGTCCTAGAAATTTGTGCTAGTTTGTAGTTGTTGCTTGAACTAGCCAAAGATTGCCATTCAAAAACAGATTGATTTGACTAGTTAAGTATATTTTGTAGCAATGTTTGAAAATTAATGCCAGAATTGTATGCTGAAAATTTTTTAACAGTTTTTTTAGTTCTTGTGAAACATACATATCCTTATGACAGTTTGAATCTGCTATGCTGTTCCACCCTTGTTTCATCTTGATTTGATTGTCTCTTTCTTGAATAAAAAATGTTGCCTTTAATGATCTTTTGACTTTTCACTTAATTATTCATTATTACAAGGTTTCTTGAACTTGGTTCTTATATTCCATGAAATATTTTTGTCATGTGCTAATCAAGTTTCTGAGCCCAGACGTTTCATATATTAATATGTGTCTTGTTTCCAGTGAAGTAAACGCAGGTTTCTTTTACTCAAATGCAGAGCAGAGGGAGAAAATGGTTTTAGCAGAAAGAAGACAAGTAGATGAGAAAATTCAAAAGATCATTAACCTGAAGAAGAAAGTAATTTGTTGAACATTAGGAAGTGTTAAAAAAGTTTACATAATCCTTCTGATAATTTACTGGGAGCAAATTCTGAGTCAGACAAGAACGAAATCTCAAGTTCACTTCATAATGTTCTACTTTTTATGTTTTGCAGGTTTGTGATGGCACTGACAACAATTTTGTTGTGATCAATCAAAAGGGAATAGATCCCATGTCACTCGATCTTCTTGCAAGAGAAGGGGTATGTTGTATGTTTTTATTAATTTATGTTCAGTTTGAACTCATCATTAGAATTGGATACATTTGTTATAGATAGTGGTCCTAAATAGGCCCTAAATATTATTTAGGGGTTTTATAATATAGTGATGTAATCAGGAGTAAATTAATCTAATCACTAAAGGATTAGGTATTTGGCAGGTATGTAAGTACTTTCCTCACTCCTACTATGCAGAGAGACATTGCATCACTTAATAATGTATGAATCCATTTTCTCTGATTGCTATGTATCCCTGTCTAAGCCTGTGGGAGAGTAATAACTGACTTGGTATTAGAGGCTCAGTTGAGAAGAAACTGAGGTTGGAAGCAGCCAAATGCCTAGGGATTGGTTAATCAAGAGATGGTTTGAGTAAAATTATAAACAAATTGAAATAATATCTTCCAAATTTTGCTTAGAAATTGTAATTTTTGATAATAAATTATTGTTAAGTAACTTAGTTCTCATTGATGAAAACTAAGTTACTTAACGATAATTTGCTTGCCTAAGAGCTCGTCTTTCTTGGACGTAATGAAACATGTCAACAGCCCAAGACGCAGAGGCATCTGGCAGGAGTGAATGCCTGCCCCTTTACGGACCACCAGCGGGTCATTCCAGGTGGCAGGGTTTCCTTGAATAACAGTGATGAGTCAAACTGCATTTATGGATAGCAGCCAGAAATGGCTGTCCTTGCTGCTTGTTTGACACCTGAGTTATGATAGGTTTTCCCACTGTAGAAAATATTTTGTTATCATCAATGAAGAAAGTGTTTTGCTTATTCGTAAAAATTCAGAGTTAAGCTATTTGAACAGAAAAAAGAGATATGTAGTTTTCAAGTAGTTGGGAAAATACAGGGTGTAGTTAATTATATTTATTTTAAATGATTTGCATTGATGTATATTGGGAAGAGACAAATTGAAGGTCACTATGCTATGAATCGATAGGTTGCATAAAGCAACATTTGTAAGGCTGACCATGTTACAGGGAAACATTTTTCTTAATATTAGTTTATTGATGATCACATTTGAGGGGCTGTTGGGTAGGGTTCTTGGTTGTGGGTACACGGACATTGATAGAGTCAATACAGTCTAATGGTCATCTCATGTATTTGTTAGGTGCTATTTTTATATAATATAGTGACTTTAGGCATAGTATAATGAAATCACATGCCATGCTACTAAGTAAAGATAGGAGAATTACAGTATTAATTAGCATCTAATTCCTGTTTGGAAGGTTGAAACTTGACATTAAAGCGTTGAGGAGCTAGTGTATGAAAAATCATTCTAGGTACCTTAATGCATGTGTGGTTAAGAATCATGTCACACAGGAGGGAAGGTGAGGCAATGAAAGACACATGCAATGGAAGAGAAATGCACACACGTCAGTAGTGTAAGGCAGAGTCAATCCCCCCCCCCCCCAGACACACACACATATATATGCCCAATTCTTCAAAGAGTCTCATGAGTCATAACTAAACCCACCCAAATAAATTTAAGTGTTGTAATTCTGGATGTTTGTGATATGTGTGTGCATGTGTTCATCATCAATGTTTCATATTCATTTTGGATAAAACTCACCATCAAATTATTCAAACTTCAACTTCATAGTCAATTTTCAAACATTTTCCATGCAGTGATTAATCAATCGATAATTTGACATTTTTTATTTAACAATGAATACTCATACAATTAGAAAAACAATGAGCCTGGTCATTCTCATTAATAGCTTGAGTCATAAACCAAGGGCACACTAAATTAAAAAATTGCCTTGTGTCGTTTCCAAAAATGATATAGGAAAAACATTATAGCTGATTCTCCAGCATGTTTGTTGGTCTATTGCATCCTCATCGTCATGGATGTTGCTAAGGTCCTTGATCAATAGGCTCATTAGGTAGTCATATCTCTCAGGCATAGGCTCCAATTTGATGACAATAAGTAGAGGTATTTCAAAAAGGCCGGATGGATGTGGCATCTCATCCACACATATACCATCCGTTATGCTATGGAAAGAACCCTTATTAAGGGTTCTCTTCATTGAAAGGATGACTGAATAAGTGCTCCAGTTCATCTCAGAAGATGAAGAATCAATGAAAGTAATCATATGGAAAATACTTGCAATTTAGGAGCCTGACCTAATCAATTGGATCCTTTTTCTTATGCCTATTGCCCAAAGTAGCATGTAAAGCAAAAACACCACGCCCATGTGAAATTTTGGCAAACTAGGAATGTATGTTGGATGCCTTTTCTTTGAAAAGATATATTTTGTTAACAATATTCGCGAATTCTTTCAGCACCTCTCTATATTTGGAAGGAGGCTTCCTTCTTATTATAGGATCATACCATTTTGGATTAATTGCATAGGATGCCATATGAAGTGGGGTGTTAAATGCATGCACATCACACACGTAAATTTATTTGTATTTGCATAAGGGGGCATATCATACATTAGCACTACACATTCCATAACACATCACTATGCATGGTGTCTAAAAAATATTGACCCGCACAAAGATATATTGCAGGGTTGAAAATAGTGAAATAATAAAAAAAGTATGACCGTTAGTTTCCGACAAAAAAAGATAAATAAAATAAAAAATATAAAAAGTGTAATAGCCGACAACCATGATCGTTAGAGCAACAAATGTATAGTGCGAAATAGAGTTTTCGTTAGCGGGTATAGAGGTGCAACACAATGCGTGAGCGTTAGATAGAGTGACCATCAAAGTCGTGGAGGATATTTTATGTGGCCATACAACTGAATGTGACTATACATAATCAAAGGGCGGTATGGGCTGTAGCAAAGTAAACACTAAGTGAGTTGCCAAGTCGCCAAGGATGTACAACAATTGTATGAGGGCATAAGTGACAGGTGAGTTGTATAACCACTAGAAAAGTTGTAGGGATACAAAGGACATTGCCAATAGAGTTACCGGATTTGCCAACAGAGATTGGCGGAGGTCATTCTTTAGAGGGAGAGAGGAGGATGATACCAATTAGGGGTTTGGTAGAGAAATAATTTTATTGGGTGTTTTAAAGTACTAAAACACAAATCCACAACAAATCTTAGTATATCTATGAACCTACAACTTCTTGTTTTCTTTTGGGTGCTAGAAGGACTTACACAATGCAATAATTATCGAATCTAGAGATGGAAACGACCAATTTGAGACTTGAGGACCAGTTGGATGGAGCATCTAATTTTGTGCCTTGGAAAGCTAGGGTTACCTAGTTGCTGAAAGTCAACGACCTTTGTGTTGAAAAGTGTAACTAGGATCGATCTTCATATTGACCATGTAATTATGTATTTATGTAAAGAAGAAGACAAAGATAATAAAATGTATATTTGTTGTACTTGCTTCATGGGTTTCATGAGCAAGATTTTAGTATAGATTAAATAGACTCTTTTTTGATGTCTATTAGGTTTTTGTCTTCTAGGAATAAATATAATTATGTGTCTTATGTATGAAGGATCTAGTCTAAATTCTCCAAGATCTTGTCCAAGAATCCATGGAGGAAGAGCTTATGTCAGGCCTCAAATCTATGCCGGAAGAGAAGCTATATTAATATGTTAAAGTCGACCTTCATCAACTGGACTAGTCGGCTATAAGCTAACTGACAAGTAGGCCTAAAGGCAGTGCAATTACCTCTATATATACCTCTGTCCTGCGGCTCATTCCCACTCAAATTTTCTGTCATCTCTGCAACTGAAGTGCAGGCTATCTTTGAAGTTCAGTGCGGATTAAAAGGACAATTTCAGTGCGGATTAAAGGACAAGTGTAGTGCGGATTTCAGTGCAGATGTTTAAAGGGTTCAAAACTGGTCTAGATATATATATCCGTATATCATAAGGTGTTGCAGAATACATTTCAGTGCAGATGTTTGAAAGGTTTCAGAACTGATCTATCTATCTATCTATCTATCTATATATATATATATATATATATATATATTCGTGTATCATCTAAGTGTCATAAGGTGCTGCGACATCCTGAAGCAGAAGTGCGGATCACCTTGGTGCAACAACAATGTTAATGTGCGGATCCACGAAGTGCATGAGCATGAGCATGAGCATGAGATCATCCTGAAGTGTGTATCTGTCCAAAGATAGTTTGCAGACTAACCTAAAGTGAAGCTGTTGGGATAATGGTCTGCAAAGAAGAAGCTGTCAGAAAGTGAAAGAAAGAAGGAAAGTAATTTGAGATTTACTTTACTAACTATAGCCTATATATATCTCAAGCAACTGAAGATTCAACTGAAGGTTCAAAGGAAGTACTGGTGCAGAACATTGCAACTTGCTGAAGAGAAGAAGGAACAACATTGAAGGATATCAAAGAAGTAAGGACAAGGTCTTGAATGCATAAATAGGTCAAGGGTCTGATTCTGGGTCATGGTACTTGTCATCTGAAATCTATAAGAAGAATTTCTCGTGGGTTTTTCTCTCCAAGAGGGAGAGTTTTTGCCTTGGCTCTAGGAGCCTAATTCTTGTGTCTCGTGTCTTTTGATAATTGACTTGATGAAAGATTTAATAAGCTACATAAGTAACTCAAGTAACCTCACAAGTAATTATCAAAAAGAGAATTTTGAATTAATCACCGGCCCTACAAATTCTCAACACTTTGGGAGATTGTTGATAAGGAGATTTAACAACCAACAAATACAACATTGTTTGCAACCCATGAAAAGGACGTTAGAGCTATGTGGGTCGTTCTTTAGAGGGAGAGAGGAAGACAATACCAGTTAGGGGTTTGGCAGAAAAATAATTTTATTGGGTGTTTTAAAGGACTAAAACACAAATCCACAAGAGATCTTAGCAAATCTATGAACCAACAACTTGTTTTCTTTTAGGTGCTAGAAGGATTTAACACAATACAATAATTATCAAATTCAGAGATGGAAACAACCAATTTGAGATTTGAGGATAAGTTGGATGGAGGATCTAACTTTCTGCCTTGGAAGGCAAGGTTTACCTTGATGCTAAAAGAGAATGACCTTTGGGAGATTGTTGATAAGGAGATTCAATGACCAACAAATGCAACATTGTTGGCAACCCATGAAAAGGACATTAGAGCTCTGTGGGTCATCATAGATGCCGTGAAGGATCACTAGGGAGATGAAGATGGAGAGGAAGACAACTAGGGAGATGTTCAGGGCAGTAGTGGACTTGTTCTAGAGTCACAAGATGAATAGGAAAATGATCTTGAGAAACAAACTCAAATCCATCTAGTTGTCAAGGTTTGATAACGTTTCTAGTGGCTTCATGAGGATCACTGAGACACAAGATCAACTTGTAGCCACTGGGGAGAAAGTGGAGGACATAGAGCTCATAATCGCGTCACTAAATGGTTTTCCCAAGTTGTGGGAACCATTTGTCTAGGGGATTTTTGCTTGGGAGAGGCTTTGGGATGTCTACATCTGGTAAGAGACTCTGGAGGAGTCTAACGACCAACAAGCAGGGAGATGGAGAGGAGAACTTGGCACTAGTTAGCATTGCCAAGAAGGACAAAGGGAATGGTTCCAAGGGTAAGAAAGAGGGGAAAACTTCTCAACCAAGGAAGAAGGACTTGAACAAGCTCAAGTGCTTCATTTCCCATAAGAACGGGCAATATGGCATCACAGTGTCAGGAGAAGAAGGGGAAGAGGAAGTGGTAATATACAATAATATCAGTGGAGGTTCAACTTGATGAGTTTGCAACAAAGTTTGAGAAAAAACTTCTCATTTATTTCTTGTCTGTCTACCAACACCATCATTAGGTGTGCTTGGTACTTGGATAGTGATGCATCACGTCATATGACAGAGGCACAAGAGCTATTTAATAGTTTGACAGAGCACGACCCAAATTTACATGTGGAGCTTGGTGATGATGCCAGGTATGTAGTGAAGGATGTTGGAAGCATTAAGTTCCAACTAGAGTTAGAAGGGACATTGGAAGCTAAAGATGTGTTGTGTATACCAGGATTGAAGAGAAATTTGATTTGAATCTAGGTAATTGAGGACAGAGGATATGAGGTTATGCTCAGGAATGGGCTGGTGCTCTTTCATTCAGAGGAGTCTCGCCCAGGCACAAACGTGATAGCCATTAAGGTTAGAGACAACAACTAATGCCAACTTAGGCATTGGTACATGATAGTGACAACTTGTGTGCGCTATGGCACATGAGGATGGGACACTTGCACTAAGGGTGTTGCCAATATTGAGGGAGATTGTCACCAGTCTCCCAGAGTTTAGTATTGAGCATCAGGGTATGTTTTGAGGGTGTGCACTTGGCAATAATGCAAGGTTGCTTTTCCAAGCAACAAGAGTAGGTCAAAGGGGATTTTGGATCTCATTCATTTATGTGTGTGGGTCGATATTAGTGGCATTAGTGTAGGGAGCACAACACTCTGCCATGTTTATTGATGATTATTCCAAGAAAACCTGTATCTTCTTCTTGAAGATGAAGGATGAGGTCTTCAGTCAGTTCCAAGAGTTTAAGGACCAGGTTGAAAAGCAGGCAGGGAAGAATGTCAACGTCTTGGGTTCAAATAATTGGGGAGAGTACACCTCCAATGACATCAATATAAGATAATTATATTAATGTCTAGGATAATATAAGATAATTATATTAAGGATTTGTGCAAGGAGGCAAGGATCAAGAGGGAGATGACAGTCTCATACACCCCTCAACAGAACAGGGTTGTGGAGAGAAAGAATTAGCCCATCACTGGTTTTGTTAAGGCTATGCTACATGAGCAAGAGCTATCTATGTTTCTTTGTGTAGAAGTCTGTAACATTGTAGTTTATGTGCAAAAGAGGAGTCCTTATAGGATATTGGGGGACAAGACCCTTGAGGAAATGTTTACAGGAGTGGATGCTAGAATCTTTGGTTTTCTAGCATACATACATGTGTTTGTGGAGAAGAGAATGAAGTTGGAGCCTCCAGGACAAAAGGGATATTTGTTGGATACGACGAGACCTCAAAAGCTTACATGATCTTTATACTAGGATAGAGGAAGGCAAATGTTAGCAGAGATGTTAAGTTCAAAGAGAACTTGGCATCTAGGAAGTCTCATGAGTTTCCACTAGTAGCAACAAAGGATGGGTAGGAGTTTCCAAGGGTAGTGCAGCATGTAGAGGTTTTTAGTTCAGGGAGTCAACCTTTAGTTGCAGAGTCAGTAATTCCTTCCAGTTTTTTCAGGAGACCTAGGTGGTTTGAGTAGACATTGAGGGATGCATAGGAGAATGTGGAGGCTCCTAGGAGCACATTTAGGGAGAGTAGGCCTTCAAAGAAGTTTTTGAACTACATGGCATTGATGAGTAGCGTCATTGAAGAGGCATCAGACCATGAGGTTTGGTGGAAAGCCATCATGGAGGATGATGCATGGGACACCATGCTAGCACTAGAGGGGAAGCCAATTCCTGGTGGTTCTTCCAGAAGTACCTTCCTTCTTAAGAGGGAGTGTTGATGTTTGTAGCTCAGGCAGATACTTTTGTAGAGGTCTAAGTGTCTAGAACCTAGATGTGAGGAAGTCGCCTAACTGACCCTTAAGCTTAGCAATTACTTCAATTATTAAAGTAATTGACTTTTATAATATAAAGTGAGTTAATCTTATGAAATGCAAAGTTTGTTTGCATTAGTGAATTAGATGAATCTCAACCTTTAATCTCAAGTGATGTTGAGATCTAATCAACTGTCAATCACTTTGGAGATTAGGGTTATGGATTCAGTCAATAACTCGAGTCTCAAACTTATAAAAGGAAGGCTAGGCCAACGGAGAAGACACTTCAAGTGAGCACAAGAGACAGTGAGATAATGAGATCTCAGTGATTGGGTGAACAAGGAATTTCATCCAAGTGTGCAGGGTGCAAGGAAGAGTGCAAGGGGAACCAAGGGAAGGATCCAGATCAGCCAGCAGATTGAATGACAGGTCAAGGGTTTGATCAGCAGGATCATTTCCAGGGTTATTGTTGTATTTTTGTTTTTTGTCAGAGGATTATTATCCCAGGAAGGGAGCCCTTCAATGCTGTAAATTTTTGTAATTTAAATGGCAGATTTTGAAGGGCAGAAACTATGTGTGCATGCGTTTGAGGTTGGTGTATTAATTTGCTTCTGCTGATATCTATTTTTTATGTGTTAAAATCTCAGTTGTGCTCTTTTATTGAGTAGATCTGCATAATAATCTTCTAGTAAATAATTAGCCAGGTTCCTGTGGTTAGAAAATTCACTTATGTCAGTTGGCCGCTATTCAAGCGGGGCATATTTCTTGTTCCTGGTTCCGGCATTTGTTTGTATCAGAGATCAGTGTAATTTGAAAAAAATAGAATTGCAATTCAGAAGAAAAGTTTCTGTTGCAATTGAAAGATGTAGTATATTGTACATCTTTATTTCATGATAAATTCTTTGTCTGGTCCTGGTTTTCGGAGTTGCCGTTTTAATGTCATGGGTCAAAGTGAAAATGTATTGGAATCCTCAGACTGTGTCATTTTGGAAAGTTTCTTCTGGAATGTATCTCGGGGAATGGTTTATATGTTGAATAGAGATGTGTAATTAGAACAGAATTCAGAAAAAGAAATTTCCAGTGCCATAGGAAGCGATAGTATGTATTAAAACCAGAAATACAAACAACCCTACTGCACTGGAAACTTAAACTGCAAATACACTGAGTTTTCCAACTTAGCATGCATAGCGGTAAATAAATCAGAAGACACACATCAACCATAGAACACTAGATATAGCCAGGAAACCCCAACTCCTTGGAAAACTTGCAACTCTGTGTTTTTAATATTTATTAATAATTATTATCTTCTTCAGCAAAAAAGGTTTTTCTTGAGAGAATTACAGCAAGGGAGAAGCTCTTCTTTTATCACAAATAAAAACAACTGATCAGCTCTGAGATGAATTGATCTCTGTCTCACGCACAAGATCTTCAGTACGGACTGCACAGATCTGGCTATCTGCAGCCTGTGCAAATAGTACGGACATGCAGGCTTCTCTTCCTGTGCACACATGTGTACTGGAGGCTGTGCTAAGGCTGTCTGAGCTGAGGAAATTCGATCCTCACTTGATTTCTCCTCCTCGAATGCTGAAACACTATGAACTGCTAAAACCCTCGACCTTCCTTTTGCTGATCTCTCACACATTCTTGTGCTCAACTGGCTGCCACTAAATCTCAACCCTAATCTCCTTCTCAACGGCTGAGATTAAATCATGATCAACTGTCAACATTAAAGCATAAGTTAACTTGGGAATTTTTAATTTTCCCTACGTTTAACTTTAGGAAATAGTTAATTAAATTAATAATCTGCTAAGTGGCTGTCTAATGGGTTCCTTTCCTAGCCTTAGCACCTAGGCAAGTAGAACCCTTCTTGTTTAGTCCAATCAACATAACACTAGTGATATGGGCTGTATATTTTATAGTTGTTTTTATAAGTAGTCTTCCACCAAGATTTTCTGGTACAGTGGGAATGCAGGAATGTGTATCTAATATGTCTGTAGAAACCCCTCAATTTTCAGGTGGTGGCAGGGTATCTTGGGGATATTACACACAATTTTTTTTTTAATTAATTTTTAGTAATTAATAGAAAACAATGACAACTAAATTACATAATCATACTGAAATGATCAGTTATGATGGCAGTCAAAGGGTAATTTCCTGGTTGGTGAAACCAAATAAGTGCTGTTTCCCCCACCAGGGTTCAAAATTCAAATGCCCCAAAAGTGACATGTTTGACCCTTGTAGGCTGAGATTCATCTACTGGGCGGGGACTTGATTAGCAGAGGCCATCATGGCCATTAATTCAGAACTTGGTGGTCATATGCCCTAAACCGTGAGATGGTGTCCCAAGATTTTATAGGGTGTTGGATGCCCTAAGCCCAAGGGGTTAAGCTCAACCAATTGTTTCCAATGTTGTTGGGCATTTGGCTAGTTCAGTGCTGATGACTGGTTTGAATCCACCGTGGGTTAAATGCCGTAGTCTATGTAAATGACTTTACTAGGGATTGTTGATTTGGGGTAGCATCGAATGTGCTCTAAGTCTCAAATTTTGTGGAGAAGCTTAGACACATGCATTCTAGATAACCCAGAAATTGTTTGGTGAAATTCCACTTGGATTGTATTCTATAGAAATAATTAAAGTGAATTAATAGAATATGAGTGAGAATGATCTAGAATAAATGGATGAAGTCAAATGTTGATCTTAGCCGTTGATTAGAGATTTAATCTGGGCCATTGAAGTCTCAACGAGAAGACTAAGATTGGTTTGAAGGGTTATTTGGAAAACACAATTTTAGAAACACAAGGCAGAGATCAGAGATTGATTTACTTAGTGAGCAGTGCTCAGGAAGAAAACTTGATCAAGAGATCTTTTGTAGTGAGGTGCAGTAGTTCCGGATGGAAGGTTTCCTGAGCTAGAGAGTACATAGCAACAGAGACAGAGAGAGCCACAACAACAGTGATGCAGTTCCTATGCAGTGACTGCGCATATTCAGAGGGGAAGTCATTTTCCTGCAGAGGAGACAAGGTAGAGCCAGTGTTAGATCTCAGAGAGATTTTCCGGAGGCTAGAAGGCTTCAGTGTCTTGTCAGGAGTGGGACCAATGCAAAGGCAGAGGGCAACCACAGTTGTGACACAGATATTGCGCAGAAGCAAAGCAGGGCAGTCCAGCCTTGGTGCAAATCAGTGGTGGGTTCCTGTGGAGGAGCGAGGTTTGTCTCACAAGATCTCTTCTGTCAGTTTCTTTGTATGATTTGACGGTGTGTCAATCATAGATTTGTACTCAGAATATTCACTGCATAATATATAAACCCTTAGATCTGTTGCATCGGTTTCTCTGCATTGGGTTTTTCTGGGGACATTAGTCCAAAAATAATTGTGTCGAATGGTTGTGTGATCTATGTTTGTTCAGATTTGTCTTCGCACTTGTAATTCTTCTGCAGTTAATTTGTGTAGGTTGTAGTGAATGGATTTCGATATTTGCTTGTAGAACACAACGGATAATTTGTTAAGTAAATAACAAATAAAAGACTTTCCATCAGTTGCTACAGTAGGATTCCTGAGTTGACAAAATTTTCACATGGTTCCAGAGCTTGTTTAAGTTGAGTGCAGGCGAGACAGAGAACAAATTCAACAGATTCAGCGTTGGTGAAGCCGGGATCAAAGAGCAACGTAAGCAGCGGATCAATCTCCTAGTTGATTGCACAGTCCAAGCTAGGAGGGCTAGACCAGCAGGAAAAACTCTCTCTGAGTGAGCCGACAGAGAGGCAGGATCGTTATAGATTGCTATTTGTCTGAGGTAGAGGGAGCAACACAACAAATCTACGCAGATCAGCAGCTGGAGGGACGCAGTTGACTGCACAACAGTGATTGCTGGTGTAGAGCGCCAGGAAGTGTAGCTGAAACATAGTTTTGAGGATTTTTGACCTCAGTGAGTTTTCTTTCCCAAGAAACTCAGATTCCTTGTGCAGTAGCAGCAAATTTTGTGGCTTGCTCCATAAGGAGTGCCTGAAGCCAGCTGCACAAAGGGTGAAAAGCAGCAGATCAACGACATTTGGGTGAGATGGCAGCTAGTGGGTTGCGTGACCAGGATCGGTTGGAGGGTGCCTCCAACTATGTAATTTGGAAGGCAAAGATCTCCTTTCTTCTAGATGAGCATGACCTCAAGCACTTTTTCTGAAGTGCTCAGGTTGAACCGGTGGATGTAGCACCATTAAGGGCCTTCAAGAAGAATATGGCAAAGACCAAGCGGTTGATCCTCGACGGAGTGAAGGATCCTATTGCTTCACACGTCTCTGGGAAAGGGACAAGCAAGGAGATGTAGGATGTGTTGGCAACACTATATCAGGGGTCTTTCGAGCAGCGGAAGATGTTTCTGGAGGAGAAAATGCGGACCACCAGGATGCAGAAAGAAGAGCGCATTGATCCATTCTTGTCTAGACTTCAGGAAAACCGAGATCAACTGCAACTCTAGGGTCAGCTCCTCAGGCCACAAAGATGGTCAAACTTGTCTTAAATTCCGTGTCCGAAGACTATCAAGTCTTTGTCTAGAGCATCTTGGGTAGAGAGAATTTTCCGGGTTGGGAAGTGATGTGGGAAGCTCTTTAGCAAAAAGAGATGAGGAGAGATTTACTCAAGTGTCAACTTGAGAGCAATAGTAGCAACAATTCGAAGATCAAGGAGGAGGATGAGAATGCAACCCCTGCATCAAAGGGACAACAAGAGCAACGCAGGAGGAAGAAAGATCTATCAAATATCAAATGCTTCTGCTGTGGTGAAATGGGACATTACGCCACACAATGTCCTCTCAGAAAGAAGGACAAGGATGAGAAGCATGATCCTCATGCAAGAGCTGCAAGATAGAGGAGGAGGAGTTTGCCATGATTGCTCGTATACCTCCAGGAGGGAGGTGGGCTGATTTGGAGTTGTAGACCCAGAGATCTACAAGATTGGGCAGGATCCTTTAGGAGTCCACCTCTCGGATCATTACCTTGCCACGAGAGCCCAAATCTGAAGTAGCAGGATGGACTAGTGCCAATTGGTGCAGGAGAGTGTTGAAGTGACATCGCAGTGGTTAGCAACGACAAAGTCTGAGCAGCGCAAAGTAGTGTTGTAGCAGCGCAGAGGGACACAGTGCAGAGAAGCAGCTTCAAAGAGGTAGCGTAGAGGCTAGTAGTAGTCAGATCTTCATCACCGAGATGCAGTGTACTTGTCCAATTTTGGATGTTTTTTCAGTTGCAGAAAGAAATTTGTTGCACTGTAGTAGCAATTGGCAGTGGCAAAGTCAATAACAACACGGATGCAGAATTCAGAGGGAGTTGCAGTGCAGATGTAGTGTTGACTGTGGTAGTGTTAGCAACAGTACAGATGCAATGCTTGCGCAGAGTTGATGGGCAACAGTGTCAGACATCAGCAGCACAAAGGGAGATGTTTCAGGGTCAGAATAGTATGCGACATGGCATATTGTCAGAACACATTCCTCGCTAAGAGGGAGTGTTGATTTGGGGTAGCATCGGATGTGCTCTAAGTCTCAGATTTTGTGGAGAGGCTTAAACACATGTATTCCAGATAACCCATAAATTGTTTGGTGAAATTCCACTAGGATTGTATTCTATAGAAATAATTATTTATTTTAAAGGGACCCTAAGTCTAAACTTAAGAAAATGAAATAATTAAAGTGAATTAATAGAATATGAGTGAGAATGATCTAGAATAAATGGATCAATTCAAAAGTTAATATTAGCCGTTGATTAGAGATCTAATCTGGGCTGTTGAAGTCTCAATGAGAAGACTATAAGATTAGCTTGAAAGGTCATGTGGAAAACACATTTTTGGAAACAGAAGGCATAGATCAAAGATTGATTTCTTTAGTGAGCAGTGCTCAGGTAGAAAATTTGATCGAGAGATCTTTTGCAGTGAGGGGCAGTAGTTCCTGTTGGAAGGTTTCTTGAGCCATAGAGTACATAGCAACATAGATAGAGAGAGCCACAGTAGCAGTGACACAGTGCCTACACAGAGTCAGAGGGGAAGTCGTTTTCCTGCTGAGGAGACAATGCAGAGACAGTGTCAGATCTCGGAGAGATTTTCCGGAGGCCAGAAGGCTTTAGTTTCCAGTCGAGAGTGAGACCAACACAGAGGCAGAGGGCAGCCACAGTTGTGACACAGACATTGGGCAGAGTGACGCAGTAATTGCACAGAAGCAGCGCAGGGCAGTCAAGCCTTGGTGCAGATCAGTGCTGGGTTCCCGTGGAGGAGTGATGTTTGTCTCGCAAGATCTCTTTTGTCAGTTTCTCTGTAGGATTTGAGGGTGTGTCAATCTTAGATTTGTACTAAGAATATTTACTGCATAATATATAAACCTTCAGATCTGCTCCACCGGTTTTCCCACATTGCGTTTTTACGGGGACATTAGTCCAAAAATAACTGTGTTGAATGGTTGTGTGATCTATGTTTGTTCAAATTTGTTTCTGCACTTGTAATTCCTCCGCAGTTAACTTGTGTAGGCTGTAGTGAATGGATTTCGATATTTTCTTGTAGAACACAGTGAATAATTTGTTAATTAAATAACAAATAGAAGACTTTCCATCAGTTGCTGCAATAGGATTCCTGAGTTGACGGAATTTTCACAGGGATGCCATCCATGAATATGGGGATGCATCCGCTGGGTTTCCCCTTTAAGTTTTTCCTTGGAAAATAGGTAGTGGATGATCTGCACAAGAGGGCGTTTGATAAGCAGAGGACATCATGGCTGTTAAGTCTGTGCTGGGTGGTCATACAGCCCAAACAGTGAAATGGTGCCAACCTCTTGATAGGTGGTGGATGATCAACTGTTTATTGCCAATGTTGTTGGATATTTGGCTAGCTCTGTGCGAGCTGGTACCCAGTTTGAATCCCCTGAGTTAGGTGCGCTAGTTTATGCTGATGGCTTTGCTAGGGGTGCCACTGCCAACGGCAAGTGTGAAAAAGTAACCCTTGAGCACCTCATGAGGTTTTCCTTGGAAAAAAGTGATGGATTCCCTGCGCTCAAAGATTAATGGAGTCAACTTAACTTCCATTATTTATAATAGGAACATCTAATTGTTTTGAGAAATTTATCCTCCAACAATTATCAAGTGGATTTTATAGTGAAAGCAACAAAAAATTGCAGTTTCTGGTTTCCAGTCACTGTTTCTGTGATAAGATAGTTAAAATAAAATGTATTAATTTCTGACAAGTGAGAAATTGTCAAACTTCCTCTATTGCAGTTTCTGGTTTTCAGTCACTGTTTCAGTGATAAGATAGTTAAAATAAGATAATTGTATTAATTTCTGACAAGTGAGAAATAGTCAAACTTCCTCTGCTTTTACTTTTTTTTGTCCACAAGAAAGCTTAAAACCAAACTTGGAATGCCTCTCTAATGTGTTCAATGTTGAATCCACTGGAAAAAATTTAAAAATGCCAAAAATCATTACTGTTGAGCTTTCAGCTACCAGGTTTCCAAACTGCTGCCGAATATCAACAGTTACTTTTTGAATTTATTTTATGAACTTTTGATTCCATGTATCTTTTACATGTTTCTAAGTCACATGACATGAGGACATGAGAACATGAGATATGGACGACACGGAAATACAAGTGTACAACACATGACATGTTGGACATGATATATATATATATATATACATGTTTCTAAGTCACATGACATGAGGACATGAGAACATGAGATATGGACGACACGGAAATACAAGTGTACAACACATGACATGTTGGACATGATATATATATATATATATATATATATATATATATATATATATATATATATTCAAACTTTTATATATATTAAAAATTAAAAAATTACAAATACAAAAGCAAAAATAGACATAAAAGATCCAATTTTTTTAGAAAATAGAACTTTTACAAAACACTTTGAATCCCTTCCAATCTCAATTTTACCCTTCCTCTGCATGATGAGAGAACACAAGAGCTCTTTCCATCCAGCTGAAAGTGAGAAAATAACAATGAAAATGTGTTTTTAGAGTCAAATAGGTGTGACATGTTTCGGGCATGTGTCAGACATGTATTTGGAACATGTCCGTATCCTGTTCTTGGACATGTATCAAACAAATATCCTCGTGTGTCCATGTCAGTGTTGATAAAATCACTGAATTTTAGGTGACGTGTAGAAATTTTTTTTCCTTGCGATTTTTTTTTCTGATTTTCCCCGCTTTTTGCCATTTTTCCAGATTTTTGTTGATTTTTTCTGATTTTTGTTGATTTTGAAGAAATGAAATTATTTTTTATTTTTAACGTCTGCCGTTTTTGCTGATTATTTTTTTATTTTTTTTTTCTTTTATTTTTATTACCGAATGTTTCAAAAAAGATGTTTTCAGGAACCTCGTTTTTTTTTTTTTTGCTGATACCAATTTTTTCAACACTGGTCCATCTCTGATATGGAGGATATGGGCATTGCACCCCTGGGAAGCATGTCCTGCTAATTAGGTTATAGTGTGTAGAAGATTAGTGGGACCCACTAGACATGAGGAGGATCCCCTGCACTGGAAGCATCTCAGCTTTCATCATTTATGACAGCAACATCTAACGGTTTTGAGAAATTCAAGTAGACTCTATAGTGGAATGAAAAAAAAGTAACTGCTGTTGTAGGCTTCCAGCCATGATTTTGGTGAGAAATTGCCAACTTCTGCTGTCACTTTTTTTTTTAACCCACAAAAAAGCTCAAAATCAAACTTGGAATGCCTCTTCAACGTCAATTCCAGTGAAAAAATGCCAAAAATCATGTGCAGATGAGTTTCAGCTACGAAGTTTCCAAATTGCTACCAAATACCAACGGTCACTATTTGAATTGATTTTATGTTTTGATTCCAGGTTCTTTTATGGTTTATAGTTGTGTGGAAAAGGCAGGTGAGACCCACTAGACATGATGTGAATCCCCGTAAATTTGAATCCAAAGTTAAATGGAAGCATCTCAACTTCCATAATTTATGACAGCAACATTTACTGGTTTTGGGAAATTCCCTCTCCAACAATTTGCAACTGGATTTTAGAGTGGAATCAACAAAAAATAACTGCTCTTACAGGTTCCAGCCATTGTTCCAGTGTAAAGTTGCCAAAGTTCCTCTGCTGCCACATATTTTTGCCTAGAAAAAAGCTTAAAATCAAATTTCAAATGTCTTAAATGTGTTCAGTGTTAGATCCAGTGAAAAGTTTAGATTGCAATGTGTTTGTTTGGTTCATTCACTACAACAATCGCCCCAGCAAATGTGGACATCAGTAAATTGGATGGGGATGTATTGAGCTGCATCTCGTGACACACCCAACATACATGATGCTTCTGGGATATACCTGAGATGTTCGTGGTATTCCTGGTATGGATCTTTCCACTGGAAGTGCATCCTGAGGCCGTGGGGATGTGTTCCAGTGTATGACTGTTTACAAGCCTCAGTTCAAGTATAATATTGTAATCCTCTGATTGAGTTGTGGTTCTATTTGTAATTGTTCTTCTGGAATTTATATGCACAATTGGTGCATTAGTTGAGTGGATGCACGATTTATAGCCTTATAGGTTGCATATTGGTTACCCTTATTGGTATCCTCATAAGGTAACTATTGTGCATTGAAGATATTTTGGATGTTTTAAAAGTTAAAACAGTCGCTTTCTCGTTTCTTAGATGCTGTGATCTTTAAATAATTCTTTATTGTATTTTTGTTTTGCAGATTGTAGCTTTGAGGAGAGCAAAAAGGCGCAATATGGAGAGATTGGTTTTAGCTTGTGGTGGGGAGGCTGTCAATTCTGTTGATGATCTGATTCCTAATGTTCTTGGATGGGCTGGGCTTGTATATGAGCATGTTCTAGGGGAAGAAAAGTACACTTTTGTGGAAAATGTTAGGAATCCTCACTCATGTACAATTCTAATAAAAGGCAAGTTCTGGAAATATGTAAACCTTGCTTTACTTTCTCTACGAAGAACATGCTAAATAATATTTTTTCTAGACTCTTACCCATCCTGAGTGAAATGCACCAGGAATTATGGCGTGCTGAAGTATTATAAATGATCGCAGCTTCTTTTTAGCTCTCTTCAAGCATCCTGTTTTTCTTGGAGTTTTAACTTTTTATTTTCTTGGCAATTGCAGGACCTAATGATCATACTATTGCTCAAATTAAGGATGCTGTACGTGATGGTCTGAGATCTGTTAAAAACACAATTGAAGATAGATCTGTTGTCTTGGTGAGAACTTGTTAATGGCTTCTTTTTCATTTTTGTGTATTCTTTGTTGACTTTGTAGTTTACCAGGCAAGGAAGTGTATGGTCACTGTAACAAATAGTAAAACAAAGTCTGCTTTGTGTATATAAACTTTAAAATACAGGAATTTTTATTTTTATTTTATTTTATTTTATTTTTTATGTTATTCTAACAATTTTTACTTACTGGATGACTCTTTATGCTGAAGTTGTAGAATACGTAAGGTGCTTAGTGTCCTTTCTTTTTGATGGTGGATTACAGGGGGCTGGAGCTTTTGAAGTTGCTGCAAGCCAGCATCTCAAACACACTGTCAAGAAGACTGTTCAGGGGGTATGCTATGATCTGTTGATTTTGACAAATTTTTTTTTTTTCCAATTAAAAATTCACCATTTTAAGTGTAAAACTTAAAAGTACTTTTGTAAATGTGTATCTGCCCCTTGACATTAATATATGAGTATGCAATGTCAGAAACAGTTCTAGATTCTAATATTCTTTGCATGTGTTCTGAACTGTGTCATACAATCCAGCTGGTCTGGACGTTCACACCAAGGAGGGGCCGGATTAGATTTGTAGGCCGGTTCTGTCCCAATCCAGCTGGTTTGGTAGTTTCAGCCTGCCAGATTGGCTGGTCATGATTTGGAGTGACCTTCAAAAAGCTGTGTCCTGGCCCTCAAAACACTTTGTCCCACCTGTATAAAATTGCTCCCAAAAACTGAAAATTAATTCAACAAAATTGACAAAAACACCTCATGCTATATACAAGAACACATGTTGTATGTTTGGTGTTTAATGGTTTGGATTTATGTATTTTTTTTTGGTAAGCACATGTATTTACATTATATTAACATTGAAAAATACAGATTGTACACTCTGGAGAACATGGGGCACTGAGCCTCTCACCCATCAGAAAACTGTGCCCCTGAGTGGGGAAACCAGAGGAGTCACAAAAAATCTTCTGCCCCTGGGAGGGGAAATCAGAGGTAGAAATCATGTTTACAAAATTGAGAAAAGTCATCAAAAAACAAAAATTCCAAACTGTAATCTTAGTGCCTCTGAGCCATCTACCAGCAAGCCAAACCAGAGGAGACGAGAGGCCAAGATAAACCGACCTGGAATGAGCCATGGAACCTGAGAAGTTAACACAGTCCTGTGGAGGAGTCAACCTCTGGGAGTTAGACCAGAGCCGCACTGGACTGGAGTGTTGCCTACAGCATCTAGAATCTCCTAAAAAATGTAGCAGCTATAGGGACTGGGTCAAAGAGGGGAGAATGAGGGAATCCAGGACGTTCACAGAGGATGGAGGAGGATCTTGGTCAACATCTCTGCATATAGGAGAGGAATGACGAGCAGGGGCCAAGATAATTGGGAGAGAGGATGAGTGCACAGGAGGGGAATTAGAGGGCGAGGGAGCAGGGGAGGGAGGGGATGAAACATTGAGAGGGAAATCTATATGCTCAGATCAAAGGCCAGTCTTTTGAGGGATGTTGATCATGGCTATGATAAGCTGAAAGCTCTGCTATACAACCAGTGGCTCTCGGCTTCTCCTTGAACCGACAATCAAGGAGATTGCGGAGAGCCCAAAGCGTGGGCCTGCCACTACGTGTCTCTGCCTCCTCTGACTCGAGTACCTGATGTCTGATACTGAGAGGGATGCTGTAATCGAAAAGGGCAGCGGTAGTGTTGTCATCGAAGTTGGTTGGGGGTGCACCCCCCTCCCCCCCCCTGCTCACGCGGCACCCCTGGCCTCTCTCTCAATTCATGGCAGAACTGTGGGAGGCTGTGGATGAGGAGTGAGGCTCAGAGGAAGCTGAAGTCACAGAGGAATTGGCAAGCCCGAGGGACTGGGCTCTGAGCAAGACAACCAGGGGAATGTAGTGCAGAGAGCTCATAGTGCAGATAATTATCTGCCGGGAGGAGACAAGTGAAGTGGAGGGACAGGCGTGCGAGAACAGTCCTCAGTAGCTGAAGTATTTAATGATCATTGAAACCATCTGTGAGGCGAGGAGGATGTCTGCTGCCAAGTGGAGGGTGCCGTCAATCTGCTTTGGAGTGTGTGGCCTCGTTCATGTGGGGGCACCCGGAGCAGGGGATGGTTTGGATTTATGTTGATGTACATGATCATATAGATATTTCAAAGTTTTTGCATATTTTATGTATTTTTAGTTGACAGGTTCTCCGACTTCATTTTCGTTCAGATCCTGGTTTGACACTTGCTCGTTGCCAGCCCTGTTTCTGGTTCCAGTATATTGATTCTGAAGCCTAAGTTGCCTGAAATTGAGAAACCATTAATTATTTCTATAAAATTTCACCGTTTCAGAAATAAGAATCGAAGCTACCAGAATTTGTTTGAAGAATAACTTGAGGAGTTGAAAGGTAATTGACTAGAGTTGACTCGGAGTTGTGAAAATCTTGTGAGTTAACGCTACTCTGGAAATTAAATATAACACAATTAATGTCAGAAAAAGAATATCCTTCATGAAAAGGAGAGTTTACAATGTACATGTAGTATTATATTGCAAATTTCCATAATAATTTATTTCAATTAAGAGTTTCATGACTTGTAGTGCTTGACCAGGACTCTGTGTCAAACTCATCTTGGTTCTTGTATTCAGTGAGTTGATTAGTGCCTCATGGGCCTGATTGGTGAGCATTATTTTATATTTTCTTGTTAAAAATGCTTCCAGTCAACAGGAGGAATTTCACACTCTTATGGAATCCATCCACATGAGAGGCATTCGTCCTACCAAGGGAAAACATGCAACAAGTGGGATTTGAAGCTGGGTTGGGAGGATTACAACTTCTCTTTTAAGTTTATAACCACAAGTTGCATGGACTACAGGTCTTTGGCTGTTGTTTTTTCAGAAGTTATTTGCCCCTGAGTATGGGGATTTAGGCCTGACAATGTGGGGAAATTCGAAAGAACTAGAGTTTTATGTCAAATCTTCACTATTGAACGTGACGTTTGAACCTAGTCTTGGACATTATGAGAAATAACTTCAGAAAACTTTAGACGGGTGATATTTGGAATTATTGTAGTCGTATTTTGTTATATTTTTTCGGTTTATTGTTCTTTAATCGAAATATTTTTCTATTAGACCCTTATACACACACACACACACACACACACACACACACACACACACACACACACACACACATATATATATATATATATATATATATATATATATATATATAATCAATCTCTCTGAGTCAAACTCAGTTAAACCGGGCTTGAGTCGATCGACATGGGTTTGATTCATGGTTGATTGCAAGTGAAACTTTGAACCAGAATTAATCATGAGTTAGACTTGTTCAATTTAACCTGCTGTGGGTGGATGCTGAAATATGTGCATATCATTATAATTTTGTAATAGCTGATTTTTGCTGTTCGTTGTCAAACTCTTGGCTGGTCTGCGTTGACTAGTTTTTGTGACATTGTTGTAAATGATCTCCATGGTGTGACAACTACTTGCTATTTGCATGTTGACATGAGAAACACGTTTCAAAATTTAAACTCTTCAGAGAATGTCTGAAAACAATGGTTGGAATTTGGGAACTGGCAGGAATTGTGTTTTCTAGGGGTTTCTGAGCTGTTTCCATCCTGTTTGGTGTTTGGAATTTTACCTGTCAAGAATGGGGTTAAAGACCTTTTCAAAGTATAATTAGAGAAATAACTTGAACTTTGGTAATCAATATGAACTGAGTTTTGCATAGACAAAAACCAATCAGATGGACTTTGATAATGATATTGAAGTCTGTTCTGGTTTTGCCTTAATGAGATGTAACATGTAATTGGAAGAAACAATGATTTCTTAGGTACTTACCTAATGTACAATATTCTATGACTCTTTTCCCGTGCAAAATTGTTGTTTAGTGCAGGTATGTACAAGTTCTCATTATTTATCTGTCCTTTGTTTTTTCTAGCCCCGGGGCTTCCTTAAAAAAGAATTGCAAATTTTTTCGCTCTTCCTCTGTGTACTAATTCTTTGTTGTGTTTTTTTTTTCAAAATCTTTTGGCAGCGTGCACAATTAGGAGTTGAAGCCTTTGCTGATGCGCTTTTGGTTGTGCCCAAGACTCTGGCAGAAAATTCTGGACTAGATACTCAAGACGTCTTGGTTGGACTACAGGTCAGATCTTTTGTTGACAATGTCAAGCTGTTTTTTGAGCTTTTTTTAGAGATCGACTCTTCCTAATTCTGATGAGATATATTTTTTCTGCAGGTGGAGCATGACAAAGGCAACATCGTTGGTTTAAATCATCACACAGGAGAACCGATGGACCCATACTTGGAGGGAATTTTCGACAACTACTCTGTCAAGCGCCAGATTATAAATTCTGGGTATGGATTCATAAATTTTGAGGTGGTCTTCAGTTGTTCCATTGTATGGAAATGCCGTGGACTACCACTGGAATATTTTCTTGTCTGTTTATACTATATAGTACATGACCAAATTTTACCCTTCACTTACCCATAATTTTGTAGAAAACTCGTGATGGGTCATATTATAACAGATCTTTCGCCATCTAGGATTGATAATCTTACTACATGATAGGTTGTGCTTTGTTGGTTGATTTATATTTAGTCCTAACAAAAATGTCCTGTGCAGCCCTGTAATTGCATCACAGCTACTTCTTGTGGATGAGGTCATCCGTGCTGGACGGAATATGCGAAAAGGCTGAAGCTTGTACATTAGCTTTAATAAGCTTATATGGTGTCATTGCATCAACACTATGCTGAGGTGGGATAGCAGTTTTGTAGAGTCCCGGACGGTTTGTTTAGTAATGAATGAGCATGTAATACGAGTTGGTATGAGATTGGTTCCTTGAACAGTAATGTATCGCAAACATTGCGTACTATTGACATTGCAATTTGGTGTTTGGATCAGTGATGTCCTCGGTGCTTTTGTTTTTTTGTGTACATGGCCGCAAATGTCCTGACATTTTCATTCTTGCATGCATTGAAAAGTGCTTTGCTTTTGCGTTAGTGTCAGGGATATTCATTCGTGCTTGGCTCTTTTATTTTTCAATGTATGATAAATCGGTGAACCCTTGTACATGCTTTGACCTTATCAGAGGCATATATAAAAACATAAAATAGAAATATGTATTGTTGGCAGTTCCCTAATTTTTGGTATATGATGTTTTATTTAATCAAATTGATTTAAGAAATAGATCAGAAGGTTATTTATTTGATCTTTTAAATGAGAAACATAAAGGGTCAAATCTATCGTGTAAAGATCTCTTAAAATATGCAGTGTTTGTGAATTTTTATTATAATTCATCATTTATATTATAAACAGTTTTTTAATATAATTATAAAAATGAATGAACTGTTAAATTTATTGTTTAAAGATCACTAAATATATGCAAATTTTCCACGTCTCTGCCATTCTTATTATATTAAAGGTATCTATTTAGCCTCAAATTTTTTATTATTTTCATTTTGATTTATTAAATCTTAATACATGATAATATTATTAATTCGAAGAAGTTTTATTTGATAATATCTTAATTATTTTCATTTTGATTTATTAAATCTTAATATTTGATAATATTATTAATACTAAGAAGTTTTATTTGATAATATCTTAATCGGCTTGTTTGTGGGATAAAGCTCGAAGTTCTTAGTTGTGAAGCTTGGATGGGATTTGATAATATCTTAATCGGCTTGTTTGTGGGATAAAGCTCGAAGTTCTTAGTTGTGAAGCTTGGATGGGATTTAAGTGTATTTTGAGTACTATTATTTTTTTGGAAATAATGTCTCGTATTTTCTAATTTTATAGTATAGGATAATGTAGTAGGTATTTAAGTATCAACCACAATTTCCAGGTTGCATGGGTAGGTGGCTAGGTATATTTGATGCACTTGTATAATTCTTTGAAAAATATGTATGCATACAAATGATGTGAGAGATATACAATTGAAGAATATAATTGGGGATTCGATATAATTAATATTTTTGGAAAATTTGAATGCATACATATCATATTATGGATATCTGAAATACCTTTATTCACAACAATGCATGTTTATCAAACTATAGACTTATGATGAGAGATGAATGCTTTTATGCACAACAATGTATATCTATCAAACTATAGATTTACAATGGGAGATGAATGTTTTTATGTACAACTGAAAGTTGATATAGGAGAGTAGAGAGATGAATGCTATATGCACAATGATGCATATGTATCATATTATGGACATATGCATCATATTATAGACTTGCATTGAGATAGATGAATGCCCCAATGCACAATGGGGCTTTACTCAAGTTTAAACCTCTAAGAGTGCATTATATTTAATTTATATCGCTGTTGGAGTTTAACCACTTGATTATTACATTTAAATAATGTTATTAACTTTCTAATACAAGACATTTATATTCTCACGACAATTTAATTTATCTCCAATAATTTATTTTCTCAAATTATTGAATCACCAAAAAATAAAATCATTGGTATTTTTAACTTCTAGAAAGTATATGTAGCAGAAATAAACCATAACGATCGATCACATTGTAAAATTAATTAATTAACCCACAAACAATTCTTTGCCATTTGATTATCTAGAAAACTAGTTATTTTTGACCCACAAAGATACAAGGATAAATAAAACCTGGAGCATGTTACTTGGCTCCCTCAAAACGAGTTCAACCCAGGTAAATCGACCTCAAGGAAATTTGTGTCTAGATGAAAGCACTTTGAAAGAACTCAACCTTCACCAATAGGATCTGTACCCTACCACTAATGTGCATTGGAAAAACCCCAGTGCTTTGTCAACTTGGTCTCCTCCAGACAAACACAATCTCCCTCTGGTAACTCGACCTTGCAATCTCCTACTTGGCCTCCTTGGATTCTCCATACCCACTCACACCTCTCCTATGCACATTGGTCACTAGTCCACTCACATTGCAGAGAAACCCGCTCTCTTTAAATGATGACTCACTCACACAATTGTGCCCTTCGTCTTGTGTCTTCACTCACCTCCACACTAGGCTCGCTTTATAATTCATTGAGTCCAAATCCCTAACCCTAATATCCTTCTAGAACTATCTAGAAGATCATTGGTTGAGATTATTGCTAAGTCACATATTAAATTATTTATACTTAGAAAATAACTCAATAGTCCACAATAATTAGTTAACTTCAATTATTGTACTTTTCCTAAGTTAAATTGAGGAAAGAAGAATTAAATCATTAGAAGAAGCAAATAATGTATTTCACATGCTAAGACACCAAGCCAATGTAGACCTTCTGATGGTGCTCACATCAACACTCCCTCCTAGCAAGGAAGGATTCTCCAACACCCCCAACTTATCTCGTTACCTCTCAGACTTCCCTTTCATTAGAGGCTTAGTGAGAACATCTGCCACCTACTCCTTTGTAGAAATGCACTGCAATTTCACAACACCACTGTGGACCTTGTCTTTAATGAAATGATATTTGATCTTGATGTACTTAGTTTGATCATGAAACACTTGATTCTTAGAGAGTTTAATGCAACATTGATTATCACAATGGATCACTGTTGGCCCTATCTATAGATCAAATAATCTTGCAAGCATCATGCGAAGCCACACTGCCTCACAGCTCACGGTACTCTATGCCATATACTCTGCCTCTGCTGATCTGAGTGCCACTGATTACTGTTTCTTGCTGAACCATGAGATCATGGTTGATCCCATGTTGAAACAACATCTAGATGTGGACTTTTTGTCCACCACTCTCCTTGCCCAATCAAAAGCTATATACCCCTGTAGCTCCTCTCCTCCAGTTCTAACATACCCCAGGTCAAAGTCTATTGTCCCACGTAGATATCTCAACACATGCTTTGTTGCCATCCAATGAACTTGTCTCAACTCCACCATGAACTAGCAGAGTGTGTTCACAACATAACATATATCCTAATATTGATTGGATACATCAAAGAACCTATCATCTACATATACAGAGTGGGATCCACTAATTCACCCTTGAAAGTGCTCAACCTCTTCAGGTTAATGATCATAGGTGTAAACACATGCTTGCAATTCTCCATCCCGAATCTACACAAGATCTCCACTGCATACTTGCCCCCCCCAAGGAAAATCTCTCATGGCCATTGTTGTTGAAATGTGTAACTAGGTTTGATCTTCATAAATATGAAATGTACTTTTGATTTTTGTATATTGTAAAAAGAGAAAAATTGTTATTGTTATTTTTGTAGCATGGGTTTCATGTTCAAGGTCCTTTATATAGAGGTCAAGCACCCATTGAGTGCTTCTAGGGTTTGTCCTAGGGTCAAGAAGTCAAAAGAGTCATTGTCATTATGATGAGAGGTTTTGGCCCTGGCTTGCAACTTATATCACGTGTTCTTGTGTATTGTTGATCTTCTTGTTTTTGATAGCTATTTGATGATAAGAACAACATAATAATAAAAGAATTTAATAATAAAAAAATTAAAATACATCACAACCCATTATTAATTTGAAGAGAAATCATCTTAGTTGCAACCCTTTAGATTTCTCAACATGGTATCGAAGCTAAGGTTGACTAAGGGCATGATGAAGATCACGACATCTTTGAAGAAGTCTTTGAAACAATGTTTTATGGTAGCAAGTCATCTCAAGCAAGGTATCAAGGCATTGTGGAATCTCCTATTATCCATCAAGAATTATATGACCAAGACTTCTACAAAGGATGCAGGTTATTCTCAACACTTACAAGCACATTTGAAGATGAGAATATTTGGGTAATCGTTAGTGGAGCATCAAGACATATGACAAGTGATAACAAACAACTAAAGACCTTATCAAGAGGAAAATCTAACTACTCTATGGAACTTGGTGATAAGAAGAGCTAACTTGTAAGAGGAATTGGATCATCATCGTTGGAGCTGGAAAATGGAGGAAGCATCCATCTCAATAATATTATGTTCATACCAGGTTTGCAAAAGAACTTACTCTATATTTCATGTCTAGAAGATAAGGGAGATAGAGTCACTTTTATAGATGGAAAATTTGTGGTTTGGGATAAAATATCTAGCATCGAAAATGCAAAGAACATTGGGATTCGTGAAGGAAGACTCTACAGATTGTTGACTCCTCTCTCTCAAGCTTTGGTTCACATTGAAGTAAGTCCATGTGAATTTTTTCATAGAAGGTTTGGACACTTTCACTACAAAATCTTACCAACTCTATATTTAAAGGTGAATGGCATCCCTTAACTCAAGGAGGCCATGAAGGAGTATGCAAGGGATGTGGATTAGGTAAAAATGTTAAGAGACAATTTGGAAGCAGTGCTTAAAGGTTAAAAGAAGTCCTAGATCTCATTCATTCTGATGTTTGTGGTCCTATGTCTACAAAGTCTCTTGGAGGTCATCTATATTATGTAATAGTCAATGACGACTATTCAAGGAAAACTTGGATCTATTTGCTGAATTCCAAGGATGAAGTATTTGAAAAATTTCAAGAATTCAAAGTTGAAGTAGAGAACCTTACACAAAGGAGGATAAAAGTACCAATATTTGACAATGGAGGACAATATACATTGAAGGAACTCATAGCTCTCTGTAAGGAGGTTAGGATGAAGAGGGAGTTGATAGTCCCATATAATCCTAAACAAACTGGAGTTGCTGAACGAAAGGATCGATTAATTGGGGAAAGTGTAAGAGCCATGTTACATGATCAAGACTTGACTAAATTTATGTGGGGTGAAGCAAGAAAAACTGAAGTGTATGTTCAAAATCGAAGTCCTCACAGATCACTAGACAACATGACTCCTGAGGAAGCATTCACTGGGAAGAAACCAAGTGTAGACCCTCTATGAATATTTGGATGTCCTGCCTATATTCACATTTCGAAATATAAGAGAAAGAAGTTGGATCCTACAAACATGAAGGGTATATTTGTTGGCTAAAGTAACACCTCGAAGGCATATAGGATCTACATGAAGGAAGGACATTGAATATAAGTAAGTCGAGATGTGATCTTCGACGAAAGTATCACATTCAAGAAATCGAAGGACCTCCCGATGGACTCTGATGATGAAGAAATCCGATATTTGAAGAAGAATACAGTAGGGAGGAAGATAATTCAAATCAGGAAGAAGAAGGTCCCAATGAACCTGTGAAGCTAGTAATCATCCTTGAAAGCATAAATAGACCTAATTGGTTGAAATCTACTCTTCTAGATGCATAAGTACATGGAGCAGCCAAAGACATATTCAGGGAAAGTAAGAAGACCAAAACATATTCAGGGTATGCATCCTATATGAAGAAGTTAATAGAAGCAGAACCATCCACCTTTGAAGAGGATGTCAAACACCAAGAATGGAAAGATGCCATGAATGAAGAATATCAATCAATAATGAAGAATGGAGTTTGGGAGATTGTACTTAGGCCCAAAGACAAATCTTTGGTAACTTCCAAATGGATCTACAAGATTAAACATGCAACAAATGGAAGCATTGATAAATATAAGACAAGATTTGTGGCTAGGGGCTTCTCCCAACATGAAGGCATTAATTATGAAGAGACATTTGGACCTATTACAAGGTATACAACTATAAGTTCGTTGGTCTCTTTGACAACATCAATGGGATGGAACATCCATCAAATGGATGTCAAGACAACATTCCTGAATGGTACTATCGATGAAGAAGTCTATATAGAACAACCCTTGGTTTTTGAAGTAAAATATAGAGATTATTATGTCTGTAGGTTGAAAAAGGCACTTTATGGCCTTAAGCAATCGCCAAGGGCATGGTATGCAAGGATGGATACATACCTACAAAGATTGGGCTTCTCGAAGAGTTCTGCTGATCTGAATCTCTATATCAAGGTTGTGAAGGATGATCCCGTAATAATTCTTCTATATGTGGATGGTATTCTCATGAAAGGTGTATAAAGTTATATTCAAGAATGCAAGAAGCAATTAGCAACAAAATTCACTATGAAGGATCTAGGGCTGATGCACTATTATTTGGGGTTGGAGGTTTGTCAAGGACCTAATGAGATTTCTCTAGGTCAACGAAAGTATGTGATCGAGATGTTGAAAAATGTTTGACATGATGGATTGCAAACCTATGGCAACCCCTATGATCACAAACTTGAAGAGGCTAAGAAGTTTCAAATCAAGCACTATGGATCCGACAAAGTATAGACAATTGATTGAATCACTGATTATTTGGTAAATACTCGACCAAACATTTGTTTTGTTGTAAATATTCCCAGTCAGTTCCAGGTAGAGCCCAAGCACGATCATTGGATAGCAGCCAAGTGTATACTGAGATATATGCAAGGAACAATCCACTACTTCATGAAGTATGATAAGAGGAATCATGTCCACTTGATTGGATATACAAATTCTGACTAGGCAGGTAGTGGGATGGATGGGAGAAGCACTATTGGAGGATGTTTTAGTTTGGGATCCTCTATGATATCCTAGATGAGTAGAAAGAAAGAATCAATTGCTTTGGGTAGTGCTGAGGCTGAATACATTGTAACCTGTAAAGTAAGCATAGAATCTATCTGATTGAGGAAGCTATTGTTCGACTTGTTTGAAGGACCGATGAATCCATTGTGACAACACTAGCTGTATAAGGTTGTTTGAAGACCCAATGTTTCATGGAAATAAAAAGCACATAAATAACAAGTATCACTACATACGAAAGTTAGTGCCAGATGGAGTATTGCAACTACAATGTATCTCCATTGATGAACAAGTAGCTGGCATATTCCTAATAAGAAACTTGTTTATTTGAGAGACAAGCTTGGACTGGTTGATATATCCTCCCTAGTTGAGAGGGAAATATGGACACATAATTCTTGTCTTCACTTCATGAAGAAATAATGGAGGATTGGGTAAGCATCTGACTTTCGATACTCTTTGAGAATGAGGTGGGGAATCCAAGATAAGAGTGGTGGAAGAGGAAATTCCTTGAGGATGTGTCATTCCAAGATAGGAATTGTCTTAAAAGATCATACTCTATGAAAACCCGAGTGGGGTATGTGACTTGAGAGACAATGATGATGGTGTCTATCAATCATTGGTTTCACCAACATTGTTCTCTGATCTTGTGGAGAGATAGAGCTGTTAGTCAAGGCCTTACTATGTGACAATGCTAGTTGATATGATGCAATGAGATAAGCTGAAATGATAACTTATGAGATGGATCACCAATTCGACTCTTCTTATGAGATCTTTTCAGTTTGAGAATGTCCATGTACCATTATGAATACCTCCCTAGTTAAGAGGGAGTGTTGAAATGTGTAACCAGGTTTGGGCTTCATAAATATGAAATTCACTTTTGATTCTTGTATATTGTAAAAATAAAGAAAATTTATTATTGTTATTTTTGTAGCATTGGTTTCATGCTCAAGGTCTTTTATTTAAAGGTCAAGCACCCATTGAGTGCTTCTAGGGTTTTTCCTAGGGCCAAGAAGTTGAAAGAGTCATTGTCATATCATGAAGACCCCATCGAGCACATTGTAACTTATAAAAAGAATTATTTTTGTATTTAACAGTGTTAAAATACACTCCAAGTCCAAGCCGACGTGGCAACTAAGAATTCAGTCTCATTAGGGCATGCCGTCCTCCTTGGAAGCCTATATATAGGAGGGAACTCAACCTCCTATGGACACTCACTCATATTCTCATCATCTAAGCGAAGAAGAAGCAAAAGAAGGCTAGACAATAAGGAAGAAAGTTTGGGTTGTTTCTCTCTCTCTCTCTCTCTCACGTGTGAAGGAGAAAGGCTAGGCTTTGTTGCTACAAGATCAAAGTTAAGGAAATTGCAGAAAAAATGTCGAAGGAAGGTCCATTAAATCATCTAAAAACCCTAGAAGAAGGAGAAACTCAAGTGAAGGTCAAGGGAAGCCTTGGAAGCCCTGAAACTGCTCACACATGTGGAAGCAACAATTATTGTTGGGGGCTGAAAATTTGACTTGTAGTGGAGGCCAAAATTCTGTAGTTGGGGGTCGAAGTTGTGCAGCTAGAAGAGATTTGATCGGGTTTGAATTGGATAGAAGAAGCACAACATCAAGGAGGTCATACTTGGTCTTGGAAGGGTATTGGTCTTGGTCTAGAGGTCTTGGAATTCGTCATTTGAAGAATCTATAAGAAGAGAAGAGATTTGCGGGTTTTCCTCTCAAGTGGAGAGGTTTTGGCCCTGACTTGCAACCTATATATTGTGTTCTTGTGTATTGTTGATCTTGTTTTTGGTAGCTATTTGATGATCATAACAACATAATAATAAAATAATCTAATAATCAAGAAAATTAAAATACATCACAAGCAATTATAAAGTTGAAGAGAAATCATCTTAGTTGCAACCCTTAGATTTCTCAACAACTTCCACACCTCCAATCCCAAAATGTAGTGCATCAAGCCGTTGTAATTCATAACGAATTCCGAAGCAAGATCCTTCTTACAAATCCTTATGAGTTTCTCCAATCCTATCAAGAAGAGATCGTCCACATATAGTACCAAGATGAGTGGTTCACCTTCAATGAGTACAAAGTACAAGTTAAGTTCTGCCTCACCCTTGGTGAAGTCCAAACCAAGAAGATATCCATCGATCCTAACATACTATGCGTGTAGAGCCTGCTTCAACTATTAAATGGATTTATTCAACCTGCATACATGGGAATCCCTCCCATATGCCTAAAAAACCCGAGGCTACTCAGTATACACCTCCTCTTCAATCACTCTGTTAAGGAAAGAAATCTTCACATCCATCTGATGTATCCTCCACCCCCTCTTTGAAGCAATGGACATAACTGCTCAAATAGATGCATATATAGCGACGGGTGCAAATGTCTCCTCATAGTCCACTCCCTCCTTCTAGGAGAACCCTCTTTCCACGAACCTCACCTTATACTTCTTGATACGACCATATGCTGCATGTTTAATCTTGTAGGTCCATTGAGAAGTGACCACAAACTTTCCTTATGGTATCGACACTATATCCCAAACATCATTTCTCATGATGTAGCTATACTCTTCTACCATGGCATCCCTCTAGACCTACTCGCTGATAGTCTCCTCAAAAGTGGATGGCTCAGACTTGCATACACTACTTGACAATTCCAAATAAATGTAATATCTAGTTGATGGTATACTCTACTTAGAAGTGCTGCTAGGAGCTTTCAAATGCTTCTCAACATCCCTAAATGTCTGCTTAGCCCATATTGGCCTCCTCCTGGCATAACTCAAAGGAATATCCAACTCATCCTCCGAATCTATTGGTTGTCATTAGGGGAATTTTGAGGTCTAAAATGGGCCTCCTAAGAAAAATGTAAAACCAAAATAAACTTTATAAGAACCAATAGGATTCAAGATGATGATGTCAACCATGGGGGATTGATTCACCATTTTTTAAGTAAAATGGTAAAAATATTAAAAAATAATTAAATAATAAAACTATTTTTTCAACTCGTATTTTCAACTTATCTCTCAAAGTTTTTACTTAAATTTCGAGCGACAATACTCGTTGGATGCAAAATTTAATTCCTCTTCCAAGGAGTACCTATGTTGCATACTTTATATGGACACCGCTACATGAAAAATGAGAAATACATTAAAAAACGTGATTGTAATAACTTTTTTTCATGTAATTTTTTCTTTTTTCTTGTAGCAGGGTCCATTGAAAGTATGCAACATGGATACTCCTTTGATGATGAATTAAATTTTTCATCCAATGAGTAATCCCATTCAAAATTTGATTAAACACTTTGGGAGATAAGTTGAAAATACGTGTTGAAAAAGTAGTTTTTCCTTTTTTCCCTCTAAAATTTAATGATGTAATCAAATATGATTTTATTATTTCCACTATTATTATATAATTTCCTAAGGAGGCCCATTTTAGACCTCAAAATTCCCCTAATGGGCCTTGTTGGTGTTGTTGTTCCCTGCTCAACCTTAGGAGCCTCTCACCCTTACTCTACCACTGTTTCCCCCCTCTCATGAGATCTCCCGAGTACCCTGTCCTCATAAAATATGACATCCCAACTCAAGATCGCCTTCCTATGTCTTTCTATGTAGACTTGGTCGGCCTTCGAGACCTTACTGTAGCTAAAAAACATGCCCCTCTTATATAAGGGCTCCAGCTTAGTCGTTTTCGCTGTAGGAACATGGACATGAACTGGGCTATAGAATATGATCAAATGACTCACATCCGTTTCACTCTTGTAAACAATGCCTCAGGAGTCATGTCCTCCAACACCCTGTGAGGACTCATATTCTGCATGTACATAGTTATATTGAAGGAACCATCCCATAAAAACATAGGAAACTCTTGATCATAGATCATTGCTCTCACTGCCTCCATGATGGTCCTATTTTCCTCTCGGAAACCCCATTATATTGAGGGTTGTAAGGCACTATGAGCTCCATCTTAATTCGTGCCTCCCTATAAAAATCCTGGAACTTGTTGGAGGTATACTCACCCCCATTATCTAATTTCAACACCTTAATCTTCCTCTCGACCTAGTTCTCCATAAAAACCTTAAACTCCTGAAACCAATTGAAGACCTCGTCCTTTGTCTTTAGAAGTAGATCCAAGTATTCTTGGAATAATCATCTATCAATGTCACAAAATATAAGGATCCTGTGATCGACGCCACAAACATAGGACCACATACATCAAAATTCACAAATTCTAACATGCCCTTTGACTTGGTCTCATTGTGAGGCTATGAAACCTTGCCTTGCTCGTCAAGCACACATCCTTTGCACACTCCATCTTGCTCCACCCGGATGTCTGGAAAAACAATAACCATCTTCTCCACCATAGGAAGAACTATCTAGTGTAGGTGGCCCATCCTCCTATGTTAGAAGCCACTTTGGCTGTCACTCTCATGAATGAAAGCATTCATCGATTGTCCTATCTGTAGAAATTTTGAATAACTGTTAAATTATTCACCGATATTATCCTGATCACACACTATTTGAGCTTCATGCATAATACATAACCTCTTCTACTATTGATCATTAATTGCGGAAATACAAACAATCGCATGCGCACATTAAAACCATAAACAATCACACATATAAACACAGTATTTATGGGAAAGATTAAAGCTGAAAACCCCCAACTATCTGTATATTATAATGATAGAGATCATGTAACAATCATTGTACAAAATCCTCATAAGCTCTCAGTACAATATCCAATTGTTACACACTACACAAGCTCAGATCTAACAAAACACATGCTCCAATCTGCTCCACCTGTTAGCCTGCCTCTACTGCGCAATCCAAGATGAAAATTGGCCCAATCTGAGTTCGAATCCCTCTGGTATGCACTGCGCAATCCTCATTGGCATCTCCATCAATGTGTGGTGCAAACTCATGCACCGATATGGTCTGGCGATAGTCACACTTGTTCTTTCCTCTCTCCACCGTCCATATTGAAGCGTCTTTCTTGAAGTTCGCCGATAACATTCTTTAGATTTGATTTATGAGTTAATAATTAATTGAATTAATTAATAATTAATTCACACCACTCTCACTATTATCAATCGATTAGACTAGATATAACTAGCTCAACTATGTTTCGCCAGGTTAAGCTGAACACAACTCCATTAACTCCTCAGTAGCTCCACCGACTTCTTGTCACATGAGTTCTGTGGAAGTCTCCATGCAGCGAAACACCCAACCCTCGAGATAGCGTAATTCCTTCGCAAAATTTTGCATGTGCCACATGCATGTGAAGTGCTCCAAGAGGATAAGATAATGTTTAGAGTCCAAATATTATTAAGAGCTAATAATATTAGACATATATTTTTAGACTAGCAATCTAAAAATAGATTAAAAGCCAGTATGTCTAAAAATAGAAGTTCATCTATTTTTTCCGACTTGACCAACCATCCACAAATAGCATCCTGCAACTCATAGAACATGATCCATATGTCTAAAAATAGACTTTGCGCCAAAAATAGCCTGTGGGCCCACTTAGTGAAGGCGACTTCTTTTCACTTCTTTTCACTAAGCTCATCATCTTGTTGCATTCTCAACACTCCCTCTCAACAAGATATGGATTATCTGCAACCCCTATCCTGCCTCTGTTGTATTTGAATTTTCTCCTGGTGAGCGCCTTCGTCAAGATATCAGCATCCTGATCCTCCGTAGGAATGTATGAAAGTAACATAACCTTTCGCTGCACACAATCTCTGATATGATGATACCGGATGTCAATGTGTTTAGATCTATCATGAAATACTGGATTAACCGAGAGTTTGATGCAACTCTGATTATCACAATAAATCACAGTAGGATCCAAGTGTGAGGCGAACAACGCCCGACCGGGATCTATATCCATATAGCCTCGCATGCGAGAATGGCTGCTGCTGCCATACTCGGCCTCTGCTGAACTAAGTGCCACGGATCTCTGCTTCCTGCTGTACCAAGAAACTGCTGTCGACCCGATACTGAAAATCCCTCCAGATGTGCTCTTTCTGTCCGTTGGGCTCCCTGCCCAATCTGAATCCGTGAAGCCACATAGCTTCACCTCATCCGAATGTCTGTACCACAATCCATATCCCGATGTGCCTCTGATATATCTCAATACATGCTTCCCCACCTTCCAAAAGAGCTTGGTAGGCTTAACCATAGCTTTTGAAAGCTGGTTAACTGCATAGCATATGTCGGGTCGTGTATTGATCAGATACATAAGCGACCCCACCAACTGTCGATAAACAGTGGCATCCACTACCTCCACCGAAGTAGCATCCTCCTTCCTCCATCCACCAGGAAGAGGAGTATCAACAGGCTTGCAGCCATGCATGTTGAACTTCTCGATTATCTCAAAATATACTTACAGAAACTAAGCAGTCCATCTTCTTATTGCCAAATTTCCAATCCCGAAATAATAATGAGAGGCCCAAGTTCTTCATCTCAAACTCTTTTTCTGCGAAGATCATCCTTGCATGAGAGTATCAAAAACTCATCACCTATAAAATCAAATCATCATAAAGTGCAATGAAGTCGACGCTTACCTCACGCAGGCGGAAGTGCTAGGTTTGGATCCGCCTCACTCTTGGAGAATCCAAGCCCGGTGAAGTAGCTGTCTATCCGAGTGTACCAAGCACGAGGTGCTTGCTTCAGCCCATACAGTGCTCTCTTGAGTCGGCACACATGCGACTCACTGCTGAAGATCTCAAAGCCTTCAGGCTGCTCTATGTACACCTCTTCCTCAATAACTCCATTGAGGAACGCAGTCTTCACATCCATCTGATGAATGTGCCACCCCATCTGCGCTGAGAGAGCAAAGATCGTCCGTATGGAAGAGTACCTTGCGACAGGTGCAAAAGTCTCCTCATAGTCAATCCCCTCGATCTGTGAGAAGCCACGGGCGACAAATCTCGCCTTGTACTTCTCCACACTCACGTCAGCTGCCTGCTTCACCTTGTAGATCCATCGCGAACCTACAACTGATTTCCCAACCGGTCTTGGGACAATCTCCCATGCACTGTTCCTGATGATCGAATCATATTCTTCCACCATGGCATCTACCCATGCGGGATCCTCCCGGCTTCCTCGAAGAGGATGGCTCTGTCACGATAAACTTGCTCACAAGAGCCATGTATCTGATGTACACGTGCGGGTGGCCCATTCCCTGCATGCAGCATTTGTCTTGTAGGGATTCTCTCACAGCCTTCTCTGGACATCTTGAACGGTTATAAACCTGTAGTACACTTTTGCCCTGCGATGGTTGGCGTTGCTGAGTGGTGCCCTCCATGAACCTCCTCTGTGGTGATCCACATCTGAGGCTCATCCTTGGCTTAATAACTCCCTCATGCATCACAGTGTGTCCCTCTCAGTGGTACCTTGCTGACTTTCTCCTCCTGAAATTTGATATCCTGTCGCACAACAGTCTTGCGACTGTCTGGAAAATACACACGATAGTTGTGGGGCGTATCAATGTACCCCACAAATATCCCAACCTCTGCGGTCGGCTCCAGCTTCTTCCTGGCATCCTTCGTCACATGAATGTAAACAGGTGAACCAAAAATCCTCAAATGGGAAATATCGGGCTTCTTACCAGAAAACGCCTCCTCGGGTGTACTCATGCCAAGTATCCTGTGAGACCATGATTTACTTACATATGCGCGGTATTGCATGCCTTAAGCACAGTATGAATGGGTAAGCCAGTCATGCAACATCGCCAGGTGCGGCACCCCGCGATCGTTCGTTGCCCAGCTCAGCCTTGGATTACAACATGGGTTATGAGGTGCTATGAACTCTCTTCGAATTCCTTCTGCGCTGCAAAAGTCCTTGAATTCGCCAGAGATGAATTCACCACCATTGTCACTCCTAAGAGCCTTCACCTGCTTCCCCGATTCTTTCTCAACCAGTGCCTTGAACTCACAGAACTTTGAGTATGTCTCGCTCTTCTTCGGCATGAAGAAGATCCAGCACTTACGAGAAAAATCATCAACAAATATCACATAGTACATTAGCACGCTATCGAAGCTGCGAAGATTACACGGTGCATTGAATTCTCTCGAGGATCGTCGTGGCGTGACTATCCTTCTCGTAAAAGGTGGCTTTCACAAATTTTCACAAGGTACATCCCTTGCACTGATCTGACTGCGCAAGAGTACCCTTAGGAAGCCCAGTAGAAATCTGCTGCAGTATCTTCAAAGCTCCATGGTGAAGGTGGCCCAATCTCCGGTGCCACAACTCGCCATCATCTCGGCTCACCACTCCTTCTGCCTTGCCTGCCATTGCTGCACAACCATCTACCTGCAATTGATAAAGGTTCTTAACTCGAACCCCTATCCTCTGGGTCTCACCAGTTTCCTTACTGAGCAGGAAAGGCTTTCCCTTGCTAAAGACAACATCATATCCCTTGTCTTCTAACATCGCCACAGAGATAAGATTCTTCTTCAATCCTGGAACATGCATCACATCCTTCAATACGAAGGGTTTACCAGACTCCCTCTTAAAGGAAATGGTACCAATACCGGCCGCACTGTATCTACCATCATCGCCCATCTCGATGTGCACTCCAAGATCTTTCTCATCCAGATCAGTAAACAAATCTCGATCTCCTGTCATGTGAAAAGACACATCACTGTCCAGAAACCACACTGAACCCATCGCACTTGAGACTAAGCATGCGATCAGCGAAAAATACAGCTCAAACTGTGAGGCTAAGGCCTCTCCAGCTGCAGATCCAACAACCTTCTTATTTTTCTTCTTCTGCGGATAATTCGTGGCATAATGTCCATGCTGGTGACAGTTAAAGCACTTCACCTTGGACATGTCTTGCTGCTTCTTGCCTTTTGCACCGGATTGAGAAGATTTCTTGCTCTTCCCCTTCTTTGCTTTGGAATCCAAAGCAAAATTCTCTTCATCATAGTTCCTTGATGAAGATCCGTCCCTCGTACTCCGCCTTATCTCCTCTTGCACAAGATCCGACCAAAGTCACTCCCATCTTGGAAATTTCTCCCGACCATTGACAGAGTCCTGATAGGAATGCCAACTCTTCAGAAACCCAAGGAGAGCCAAGCTCACCAAGTCCTCATCATCTACATTCACCCCCAAACTTCCCAGCTCATCCCTGCATTAGATGAACTTCGTGAGGTACTTGGGCATACTGTCGCCTTTCTCCATCTTTATGTTTCTGAGTTTATCCTTGAGCGCTAACTTCCTCTGTTCACTCTTGATTTGGAATAAATTTGTCAAGGATTTCCACATCAAGAATGGAGAATCCTTACCATGAAGGTTGGATACTATGTTATCCTTCACGCCCTCCAATAGAATCCTTCGACACTTTGTTGTCTTCTTTTTCCATGCGTCAAGTACGGTAGCATCACAAGAAGTAGGCTTTGGAACTTCTGCATCTATGAACTCCTTCAACCCATTGTCATCCAGCACCGCCTCCATCCTGTCCTTCCATGCAATATAATTCGAGCTGCCCTCAAGGGCATACTCCAATCGCAATCTGTTGAAAGACATCTCAACTTCGACACCAAGAAAACATCACAAATTCGACCTCCACTCAAAGACAAACTCAACCGCTTCAATGTCTTGTACCTGTTCCAATGATCAATATCGATTTGATACCATGTAGAAATTTTTAATAACCTAAATTATTCACCGAGATTATCCCGATTACACACTATTTAAGCTTCATGCATAATACATAACCTCTTCTACAATTGATCATCAATATGCGGAAATAGAAAGCAGTCGCATGCGCTCATTAAAACATAATCAAGCACACATATCAACACAGGATGTAATGGGGAAAGCAATAGCTGAAAACCCCCAACTATCCGTATATTATAATGATAGAGAACATGTAACATCATTGTACAAAGCTTCTCACAAGCTCTTAGTACAATCTCCAATTGCTACACACTACACAAGCTCAGATCTAGCAAAACACATGCTCCAATCTTCTCCACCTGTTAGCCTGCCTCTACTGCGCAATCCCTGATGAATATTGGCCCTGACTGAGTTCGAATCCACCTAGTGTGCACTGCGCAATCCTCATTGGCATCTCCATCAATGTGTGGTGCAAACTCATGCACTAGTATAGTCACAACTGATAGTCACACTTGCTCTTTCACCTACCTCTCCACCGGTCTCCACTGAAACTGTCCATGCACTGAAGTTAACTGATGTATTATTTAGTTGATTTATGAGTTAATAATTAGTGAATTAATTAATAATTAATTCACACCACTCTCACTAGTGTATCAATCAGTTAGACTAGATACAACTAGCTCAACTATGTTTAGCTTAGTTAAACTGAACACAACTCCATTAACTACCTCAATAACTCCACCAAACTCTGTCACACAAGTTCTAACTGAAGTCTCCATGAAATAGCTCCACTTAACCCTCAGGAATAGCATAATTCCTTGTGTTAGCTCCTGTGCCACATCTGTGCACTTAATCGAAGTGCTCCAAGAGGATAAGATAATGTTTAGAGTCCAAATATTATTAAGAGCTAATAATATTCGACATATCTATTTTTAGACTGGCAATCTAAAAATAGATTCCGCCCAGTATATCTAAAAATAGAAGTCCATCTATTTTTTCCGACTTGACCAACCATCCACAGATAGCATCCTTCAACTCATAAAACATGATCCATATGTCTAAAAATAGACATAGACTAAAAATAGACTTTGCGCCAAAAATAGCCTGTGGGCCCACTTAGTGAAGGCGACTTCTTTTCACTAAGCTCATCATCTTGTTGCATTCTCAACACTATCAATATATAGAGATATTTCTCCCTCCTACCAATCACCCACTTCTTACTGAAATTGGTTTCCTTCGGCCCAAAATCCACTTCACATCTCGTAAATCTAACCTCCCGTCCTTTGTCTTCCATGATTGAAATAAAAGGGATATTCTTCTCCAGCCCCAATACATATAACACTTCATTCACCTCCATGATACCACATGATTCCGTCTGTAAATCGATACTCCCAGTTCCCTCGACTACATACTTGGCCTTGTCACCAACCTCCACATTTACATCTCTGGGTCACCTGCTCATACTGGTGAAGATCACAAGTCAAACTAGCCGTTTTTCCAACGGCTAGATGGAGCTGTCCCTTTCTATTTAAATAGGTTTCTTCATCAGATTTCTCATCTTGTCCTGATGATGAACCACACTGGCTGGTTCGAAACGCGTCGACACAAATTTCTTATATGTGATTTTTACCGAAAATTTCTGATACATAAGTCCCATGATCCTGTCATATGAAGAGATGCTTCGCTGTCCACAAACCAAAAACCTTTTGCGACTGTTCTAGAAAGGCAAGATACTAAAGCAAAGTTTTTTTCAAACTTCTTGGCCATCTCCTCAATCTGCGCAGTAGCTGTTGTAGTTTTCCTACTGTTTCCCTTCTTTTTGTTTGGACAATGACTAACAAAATGCTTGAACTTATGACAAGCATATCATTTACTTTTTCTCATATCTTTTCCTTCTTGCCCTATGAAGATCCTCCTCCACCTAGGTTCTGCTTGGCCTTTTCTTTGCCCTTTTTTGCTTGTGAAAAAATAACAACTTCATTCTTATCCTCTCCTCCCTTTCGCTGTCCTCTGGTCAAGGAATTTTCCTAGATCTCCTTTTGGGTGAAGTCATCCTGTAACCGTCTCGAATCCGGAAGTTGCTGATGCGCAAGAATCCCATCCACAAAAGTGTACCAATGCTTCACGTACCCATTTTGAGAAACTTTGAGCAAACTTGAATCATTCACAGTTTCCCCAACAACTGCAAGCTCATCATGAGCCTGTTGGATTCTCGTGAGAGAAGTCTTAGTCTTAGATCTGTTCATTTTCATATTGTTCAACCTCTTTTTCATCACCATTTTTTTGTTCTCGTTTGTACTCCGATAAAGACTAGTTGAATCCAACCATATCTGTCTTTCGTTTTACTTCTCTGATATGTGAGAAATTATATGATCCCTCACACCATCCAAAATTATGCTCCTTGCTTTCATATTTTTGGTTCTCTGTTTTGCTACAACTACTGGATCCAAACGAACCTGCACATTTTTGCTCACTAAATTTAATAGATCATTCATCTTCAGAATCATGGTTATTCGCTCCTTCTAAGGACTAAAATTTGATACTCTGTCCAAACTGTCTTCATAAGCTCAGTGATGGCATCCCCACAAATCGACCACAGTCATAAAACCCAGCTGCAAAATTTTAAGAAATTTTTCTGTTGCTGCAAAAAGGAAAAATCATTGCTACAAAACCTTGTGATCTCAGATCTCCCTTTCAAAGTGTTCTAGACTGCTTTGATACCATGTTAAATTTCTAACACCAGTTCGATTTATTTTTTCACGACAATTTAATTTATCCCCAACAATTTATTTATTTTCTCAAAATATCACTAAATGAATGAAAAATAAAATCAATGGTATGTTTAACTTCTAGAAAATATATGTAACGAAAATAAACCAGAGAGATCAATCACACATTGCAAAATTAATTAACCCATAAACAATTCTATGGCATTTGATTATTTGTAAAATCTGGGTTTTTCGACCCACAAAGATATAAGGAGAAATAAAATATGGAACCTCCAACTCAAATCCCTCGTAATGAATTCGACCTAGGTAAATCGGCCTCAAGGAAATCTTCCTCCAGATAAAATTGCTTTGAAGAAATCGACCTTCAACAATCAAATTTGTGCTCTTCAATTTGCGCCCTATGATTAATACACATCAAAAAGACTCCAATGCTCTAGCAACTCAACCTCCTCCAGACAAACACGACATCCCTTTGGAAACTTGGCCTTGCAATCTCTTCCTTCTCAACCTCCTTGGATTCACAAAAAACCCACTTACACCTCTCCTTCTCTATGCATTGGTTACTGAGCCACTTGCACTGCAGAGAAACTTGCTCTCTCTGAATGATGACTCACTCACACAAATGTGCTCTTCGTATTATGTCTTCACCTCCACACTAGGCTCCCTTTATAATATTCATTGAGTCCAAATCCATAACACTAATATCCTTCTAGAACCATCTTGGAGATGGATGATTCGGATTTATTCTAAGTCACTTAAATAATTAAATGATTTATCCTTAAAAATAACTCAACAGTCCACAATAATTGACTAAGTTTAATTATTGTACTTTTCTTAAGTTAGGCTTACGAAAAAAGACATAAATCATTAGAAGATGCAAATAATGTTTTCCTGATGCTAAAACAGCAAGCTGATGTAGAAGACCTTCCTATGCTACTCACATCAATAATTGTATATGCCCACATTCAAAACATGTACACGCATATGATATATTGGTGTATTAAAGAGGTAAGCTAGAGAAACACAAACAAGGAGTTATAAAGGCCTTGGATTTAATTCAACAATTAAGATTTATTATATCATTCCAAAATATTAAAATTTCACCGTAGTATGATACATATTTTGTATTAGCATTATCTCCCTTATTAGTCATTGTAATTTATTTCATACTTATTTTAAATTTTACATATTGTAAGTGAATTAAAACTATAAGAAACATATTTTGTAATTTTACATATAAATGTATCTTGAGAGGTTGGTAAATATGTTTGAAGTTTATAATTGAAGTACATAAATATTATATCTCTATATTTTCCTTTCCAAGTTGTAGTTGTAAAATAGTGCCAATGTGCTTCTAGTTCATGTTGTCGAGCTACATGAGGAACATCTATGGTTTATTTCAAAGTGACCTAATTTTATGTCTCCATATTTGTTCTCCATATTCTTTTGAATATAATGTCAACGAGTCACCACACACTGAATTCACTTATGAAACATTGAATTTTTGGTTGACTTCAAAACACTTGTGAATCAACAACATCCTCACTCGATAGTGTCACAAGTAATCACTGTAGATTTTTGCTTTTCTCCAAGGGACAATAATGCTATTAGAAGTTAGCTTCAACCTCAATTGAACAACTTCACTTGTATCAATAGTGGAAACATCATCTGTAATGGACATTCATTCTACAGTTTAACTTACTTATTCTGAACTTGTGCAAATTGGAAATTGTTATATATATATATATATATATATATATAAGATGTGATTTTTCAAAGATCATACAAGATGTCATTCTAAGGAACTTATGCATTCATCTACAATAAATTATGGCTTTGCGATTGTAAGATATAGGGTGTTTTCCATCAATTATTTGTACATTGAATTAGCTAGTTTTGAGGCATTCTTTTTGGCAATTTTAGCAAAACCACCAAAGATGTAGAAATTGTTGAAATATGTAACTAGGTTCGGTCTTCATAATGTTTTATGTACTATTGATCTTATGTATTTGATATAAAAGATAAAAATAAAATGATTATTATTATTTGTATAACATGGGTTTCACGCTTTAGGTCAATATAGGCCAAACACCCATTGTGTGCTTCTAGGGCTTTGTCATAGATTCTAGAAGTCAAAGAGTCTTTGTAATATGTACTAAGACCCTATTGGGAATTTTGTATCAAGTCAAATAATTTATTGTAAGCCAAAAAGTGTCAAAAGTTTCCGTTCAAGACTAAGTCAGCCTGTAAGAAGACAAGCTAGCCTACATACATAGGATGAAGTTAGCCTCATGATGACACTTCAAGATCCAAGGAAAAGTATATATAAGTGAAATTGACCTCATTTGAAAAAGACATCCAATAAGTTCTATTTGAAGAAGAAGAGCAAAGGACAAGACAAGGACTAGAAGTCAAAAAATCTAAAAATTTCGGGTCAAATTCTCTCACACATGTGAAGAAATTAGGGTATCACTTTGTTGCAGCAAGAATGAATTGGAAGAGTCGAAGTTTGGTGTCAAGAAGATCAAACTTGCAAGTTGAAATATTAGGGAAGAAGAAACTCCCCAAGAGAAGGAAGAAGGAGACTCATTTCACCATCTTTCACTCACACGTACGAGTTAGGGTTTCTGTAGTAGAGGCCAAAAGGTTGCAGACTTAAAGCAATGGCCAAAATATGAAGTTTGAAGTTGTTTGACTTGGGTTGAATTTGTGGAAGAGAAGGTTCATCAAAGAGAAAATTGACTTGGTCTTGGAGGGGTCTTTGTCTTGAGTCTGAGTGTCTTGGAATTCATCGTTTGAAGATTCTATAAGAAGAGAATAATTCTTGTGGGTTTTCATCTCTAGGATAGGTTTTGGCCTTGACTAGTAACCTATATCTTGTGTCCTCTTGTTCTATTGATCTTCATAGTTTGGTAGCTGTTTGGTGATAATAAAATTTTAATAATCAAAGAATAATAATCTAATTACATATACATCAAGTATAAGTAAAATAACATCACAAAAAATTATAAAAAATAGAGAAATCACCCTAATCTAGGTGCCATTGATTTCTCAATAGAAGTCTCTTTGTAAACTACCATATGAAACCCTATTTAATAAATATTTAACATTCTTGGTTTGTGATGTATTCATAATCTACTTGTTAAAATTTTACGAAGGAAAATTTTAAGGATCCATACATTTTGATGAATCTTACGTTTAAAATGACAACCATAAACTTCGGGTTGGCAGGAGCGAGAGGGGTAATCCTTTGCCCTGATGAACAAATATAGATACAATTTTCCTAGGGCCTAGGCATTGTGAAAAATAAACAAGCAGAATATATAACTCTCTGAAGGGGATAGAAATCGTTATAAAAAAAATGAATCCATTGATTACTAGTATTTGGAGACTCAATGTTGATAATTAAAAAAATATAAAATATTAAAAATTTTCGAACCAATGTTGTCCACAACATAATGTCTATATGCAATTGATACTATTTGAGGAGGTAAAATTCTATCATATACTCAGAATTTTGAATAAAAAAGCAGATGCACTAGCTAACAAAGGTGCTAGAATGGAACAAGGCGTGATGGAGAGTGATGAAAACCATATAGGTTACACCTTGTTACCATGATTTGTCATCAAACTAAGGAAAATAACGGGTGCATTGGCCCTCATTGTCGAAAAACCAATTGGACAATCCACAATATATGTCAACTAGCATTTGCACCGAGAGGTGCAAAGTAACTTCTAGAGTGGGGAATGTGGAAAACAATAATTAAGTAAAATATATGGAAATTTTAGTTTCCATATATATTTTAAAGAATGTAAAATATATTATGACTTGTGATCGGATTCCTAGGGAACCCATGGAAATTAATCCCCGCCCTTGACTTCAAGTTAAATCTATGTTTTTTATAAGAGTAAAAAACACTGTAGAAAAGAAGGTAGAAATGATGGCCTTCATTCCAATTATTTATATAATATCCCAAACGTTGCTTTTTTGTTGTTGTTGAAAAGGCATACAAAAAGCATACTAGTTGGGACACGTCGCCATGAATTTTAAGTTTCCGAAACTTGTTATATATACCATATAGATATGTTTGTATATGGTCACACATAGTCTCATGATTTCTCTGAAGTCTAAACTCCATTGTGCTTTTGGGTTTTCTTGAGAGCAATTGAGTGATGGAGGAAATTAGCAGTTTCTGGTATTATGTAATGATTTTCATGACATTATAGTTGGTTTTATTAAAAATAAAAATAAATAGATCAAAATAATTAATAATTATAATTATCCATAAAACATTTTGACTCTGTTAAATTACATAAAACAAAAAAAAACAAAAAAAAAAACAAAAAAAACAAAAAAAACAAAAATAATAATATGTATATAGAATCCATGATAATCACATGAAAACATATTTTGTCGAAGCGTTTAGAACGAGAACCACACTGGCTGGTTCTAAACACATCGACCAAATATGCTTAGTTGCGATTATCACAGAAAGATTCTATATACATTTTATGGATCACAGAAGCCAAATTCCTAATAACAAAAATAATAATTATATTTAGGACTTGTCCAAGCAGTGGATAATTTTACTCAAAGAAATGATTTTCTGGTAGGAATTCAATGATTTTTATTTTTATTTTTATTTTTGTTTCCAAAAATAATGAAATTGGGAGTATTTGAATCATTTTTTGAATGTTGTAAATAGATTCAACACCCTCAAGAACCCCTTGAGCACCTAAAATTCTAAAACTTCACAACTATAACTTGGATTTCTAAAAATTTCCAGAGGATTTCATCAAAATCTATGAAGTTGGGTATTTGAATCATTTTTTGAATGTTGTAAATAGATTCAACACCCTCAAGAACCCCTTGAGCACCTAAAATTCTGAAACTTCACAACTATAACTTGGATTTCTAAAAATTTCCACAGGATTTCGTCAAAATCTATCTAGCGTAGAGAAATGATCAGATCTCTTTTTACTTTGTATCTTATGAGGTTTGATTTTTTTCCATAATAGATTCATAGTTAAAATGAATCTTAGCTAATTAAATAAAAATTCTAGAAATCTAATTCCAAAATCAACAATTTGATAATGTAATAAATTCAACAAGCTTAACAACCATTCCTATTTAATTACAAAAATTTAAAATTTACACTTCCATCGAATAACAATAATATTTTCCAAACCCAAAAAGGTATTTTCCAATAAGTGGTTAATTATATATATTAAAAATAAATAGTTTCATGTTCTAGTAATATTGTTGGGACAAAATGACAGAAAAAAAATCAAAACGCTGACTTTCCCTGCCTACGTCTTAAACACGGTCCCAAAAACCCTACCTAGTTGTTCAACATAGTGCTCCTTGAAGCCCTCATTGATTAATAAACAAGTGCTACAGAGTAGCTACTACCTGTCGCTTAATGTAAATATAGAAATGTTGTGATTTGAGTTTGGGCATGTCTACGAGGATTTGCTTTGCAATAAAGTTGCCACTTAGTTTAAATATAACTAATTTAAGTAATAATCGTCAAGACGTTCATCATGTGATTGGTGAAAATTTGAATCTATGTGAGAAAGATAATAATCGTTCAATATTACTATTTAACATAGCCCCAATTATTCAAATTATTAAGAAAGAAATAATAATATTAAATATTATTATTTTATTAGATTTATTTAACATTTCAACAAATTCTAATTCTAATAATTTTTTACAATTAAATTTATTAAAAGAAAATTATTTTTAAATTTTTATAATTAAAATAAATAATAAAAAAATATGAATTATACCATCGCACTTAATTTAATCATACAATATGTTATTTGTATTTTTAAATTTTATCAGACAATAAAAATGATTAAATTTATCTAAAAAATAATTTATTTTAAATTTTAAATTTTTTATAATTAAAATAATTAATAAATATAGATATGAATTATATCATCTTATTTAATTTATTATGCAATATGTCAATTGTATTTTTAATTTTTTTTTTTTACATTATGAAAAATGAAAACTTATTATATTTGATATTAAAAATTAAAATTAATGTTAAATTTAACACAAGTATTTAAAGAAAAATATCATTTTAATTCCCCATAAAAAATAAAAAAATAATTTTTTTTTGACACTTCCTATTGGACAATGTCCTTAGCACCCTAATTTTACATAGATAAAAAAACAATAACAAAACTACGTATCGAAAAAACCAATAGTTGCTAGGTTATTCCAACTATACATTTAATAAATAGATTGTAACAAGGTCAGATTATTCTTTGTTCGAGGCCATATAATTTTTGTATTTTTTAATCATCATGAATCTTCTTGAGTCGATAGCTTTCTTACCATGTTGAAAAGTGAGTATTATAAACTGAACTTTAAAATATTATTATTTCCTCACAAACTTCAAGTGAGTGCGTTTTTGGCATGTATTTGATTTATGCCGCATCCATAAGTGAACAATATATGGATCATTTGTGGCTTAATTGAACAATTAGAATTTATGGTGCAATGACTAAAGAACTGTTGAAATTAATAATTATATAGCAGGAGCATAAAAAAAATTGAAATTTATTGTATCATATATTATTTCATTCCAGTGCTCGAGCTGTGTGTAATTATGACAGTACTGAACTTCAATCGCTCACACGTACTTGTACTGCTATTACATCTGATACACACATACACCGCAATTTAATGGTGAGCCTTATTTCCACTGCCATAGGCCCATAAATGCGCCCAGGCAGGGAATGCCCGCCGTTAGATTAAAGCTGTTGATCATCGTGCGGCGGGTATTCCCTGCCTAGGCGCATTTATGGGCCTATGGCAGTGGAAATAAGGCTCGCCCAATTTAATATGGACAAATACCTTTTCAGACTTGAATCACGATGCATTTTTCAATAAGTGAATAGTATAAACCAATGGGAATGAAGAAAAATAGATTTTAATAATAAAACTAAATAAATAATAAAAAGAGTAGGGTTAAACTATATTATAAGTAAACAAAATTTAAACAATAGGGGAATTAATTTCAAATAGATAAGCAACCTAATGCAATATACTTGCGCAACAGGTATAATAATGAGATCGTTGTAAGTTAACAATGTTGTTAGCATTAAGGTAATAAGTGTGATTGGCTTTGAATTCGGAGTTGAACACGCTTTTTCCTTCTGCAGGACTGTTGCTTCAGGTACAAAAGTTTTAAATTCTTATTGATTAGATTTCAAATGTTGGGTTTTGGGGCCTTTCGTTTGGAACCCTCATAGATCATTGAGTGCATCGTACTCTCTTTTTCTCTTTGTGAAATTTGAAAATTTGGACACAGTGAGCCCTAGAAATGGCAACTCCCATTCCATTCGCAATTTGAGCTGCATGTTGCGTCACAGTTTTTTACTTTCAGGTCAATTATAAAAATTGATGATCATACTTTTTATATCATCAACTGAGGCCTCAGTTTTCTTGTTTTTATTTTTGGTTGACACCTATTAGCATAATCTTCCATAAAATAAAAAAATAACAACAGATAAAAGAACCCGAAGCCATTATTAACAAAATATTATGAACGAAGAACACAATACCCAATTTCTCAATTGAAGCCCTCATTCTGTGTTTCATAAGGTCTATTGTTTCTTAATAGAGTGCATTTCAAGCCCTTTAAAGGAGAAGCCTTCAAAGAGAGTTTAATCCGTCTATGGCATTATCCCAAAATTTCCATTGCGTGCCTGAACCTTTATTATCTTCTAAAATTTTCGTTACGACTTGTTACTATCCATAAATGTTTTGATACCATGTCCGTTCTAGAAAATCTGCACGGAAGGTAATAACCCAACACTGTTAATTGCAACTACGATTCTATAGCCTACAACTGAAAAATTCTCTGAGCCATTCTCAACCACGATGAGAACCATGAGAAACCATGAGAAACCCTGCCAACCCCATAAATATGTAGAGAAAATGGTAGAATCGCTTCAGCTCATTTTTTTTTGTGGTCTCCTTTGCGGGACGAAATTTAAACATAACAACTAGAGAAACTTCACTAGGCAACAAACCCAACAACAAAATCACACCAGAAGATCCACTGGCACGATTTCCACAAACTGCATGATATATCTGACTAAACATTGCTCTACTTAGACCCACATATCGTTTCTTTGTGAAATAAATATTCCTCGAAGATGGTGGTTCGTGACTAACCTTATGAATCTGGTTCCGTGAATTTTGTTGTCTGAGACTGGAGGCCTTGTCTAAGAAGAAATAAGGTATTTTCCACCATTCAATCCATTTTTGACGATTATATAAAGGCGAAGGGGGTGAATATTGGGCATGCTGTTTCTTACAAGTCTAAAACTGTCAGGCAACTTGATTTTTTCTCAAAATATGTTCAGATGGGACTCTTAAACCGTTGAAGAATTCAAATAAACGGTCACCAAATTGGTGTTAATTGGGGGAAAGCTGAACCTGGTTGACTACTTTCCTTTTATGCGAATTTTGGACCCTTAGGGCATGAGCCGCAATATAACCAAGAATATGGGTATTATATTTGGGTTGCTGGATCGATTTGTAGAGGTTCGCATCCAGAGTATATAACTAAGAATATGGGTATTATATTTGTGTTGCTGGATCGATCTGTAGAGGCTCGCATCCAGAGTAGAAGAGAGGGCATAACTGATGACAACCGTGGCAAGGAAAAATACTTTCTGGACATTTTACTTGAAATTAATAGATATTAAGCTAACATAAACATAAGGTAAGACTTCCAAATTGCCTCCCCCTATTATGAGTGTGTCATTTGCCAAAATCAGAGTGGTATTGAGCTGGAAAATGGTATCCAAGGAACCACTTCCTTTCAGTTCCTCTTCACATGAGATTGCTTGGATTTCGGAATAGCTATCATTAGTGTCACTCTGTGCATTTGTGCTGTGCAGCATTTCTCAGAAACCATCCTGGTTCAAACCAGGCACCGATATCACGCCACCCAGGTTAAAAGCTTTAACAATGGGATTTATTGAATCTAATGTGAAATTAATACCAAGGATGTAATTGAAGAGCATCCTTCGAAGCAAATCAAACCGATAAATTTCCACAGTGTCGATGTAGGGGCTTCAGAAACCATGGGAGCAGGGGAAACTAGATACATTAGAGGTTGCTGAATAATTTGATGGAATCATATAATCGATGAATGTATGACCGTCTATGTAACAATCCCATGCATCATCTCATTACATTATCTAGAATGTGGTATTCAATATAGTTGCAACTTGCAGTATGTAACGTGAAACATCCTCTCATAACATTGTTTGGAATGTGGTATACTGTATAGTTACAATCATTCTCCAGTGACAACCTAGAATGCATAATCATCTATATAGCAGTTGCAGGGCAGTTAAATGCACTTTGTAGCATAGGTGATCTTCTACATAGCAGGTCAATGAAGTCTGAAGAAACATTAGAATGCACAATGTATAATGGTAGCTCAATGCTATCATTTGTTAAAGCCTAGAATGAGTAAGAATTGATCACCTGTTACGACCCTCTATCTAATGTAAAGGATCATTTGTCGAAGTGAATGGTACATTAGCCCGGAACTAAGCTTACACAAGGACTAATTGTGAGATTAGTATATATAGGAGATACTCTCTTGTTTCTTAGAATTTGCAGTATGATGCATTGTCATTATTCTAGTTCCCTGTCAGCAGGTACCCAGTTCAAATCTCCGTGCTAGATGCACTAATCTACACGCTACACCAACATGTTTACTAGAGATGTCATGGATCCCTTGGGTTACCTCACATTTTTTTCTTGGGAAAAAAAAGCACATTATCATCATTCTACTTGGAATTACCGATCCCCGTTTATTTTTAGCATATTCAGAATAAACTATGCTATTTTGGGCTTATGAAACATTACAAATGGTATCAGAGAATTAGGGATTGATTACATCTACTCTGTAGAAGAATTTCCACCATTGTTCTTTGACAAATGTTTTATAATTGACTTTCGGTTTAATTGAGGTAAATCGAGAGAAATATAACAAAAGAAAAGGTTTAAATTGGTACAGTGGAGTCTGACATTTAAATGAGAAAGTGTTTAAACCTACATATAACCGAAAGTATACAATAGTAAACAGAGAGAGAAATACTTACGCAGTCCAGGGGTTTCCCTTAGCTTGTATTTCATATGTGACTGCATGGCTAGTATAGCATCATCAACATCTTGCGACTGCGACATGGCATCAATCTCTGTTTCTCTCTACACTTTAGGAACCTCATGTTGAGAGGTTTCCACAAGGTTCACATCATCTGGATAAGCTCCTTTCTTAACTCTGGGTACCGAAACAAGGGGAATGGAACATTTGGGCTAGCATTAGCAGCACTCCCATTCTCCGCCATTGGTGGCACAACTCTCGCCTTCTCAATTGCCTTAATACCCCCATTAGCATTCACAACTCCTGTTTCCAGATCCACCAATCGATGGGTTGAAGGCACAGGAGGAGGAGGCGGTGGCTTGGGCACAACGCCGCTGGTCCTTGCATCCACATTACTTATCTCGAAATCGCGAGATGTGATAACAATATTTCCAGAGAGATTAATTCTAAATCAGGTCCTCTTAGCCCAAGTCTTCAACACTTCAAGGTTGTGATTTGTATCATGGGGTAAGGGTTCCATTCTCAGTGGCCATGGCCCAGGCCTGTTCTTGCCTTGTAAATTCTCTGATCCATTCTCAGTTCCTCTAGTTTGCACTTACCCCATTGCCCTCATTAAGCCAGAAACTCCAAATGCAACTTCACTTAATTACATGAAAACTCTCAAATGTGTTTAATCACACCATTATCTGTATTTAGCTAGAGTTTTCATATCATTCCCCATTTATAACTATACATGCGGTTGGACGTCACGATCTAGGGGACGTTTTACCAAAAATTTAGAACTAACGCCATGTCGTAACTCACACAAATTGTTTATAAAAAAAATGGAAAAAGACAGAGCAGATCTAGAGATATATCTTGACATTCTTGTGTATCTGCGCCTGTTGCACATTTCTAAATACTCTGGCCGTGCGGAGAAAATTTCACCAAGAAAGGCATTGTCCCCTTCCTCTCGCCTGCAACAAATCCATGGAGAAATCACCAGGACCGTGCAACAAATCCGTGGAGAAATCTAGGACGTCATAAATTCACCCAATACTCTATATACACATGTCAATATATAATTCGCTAGAAGGGCGATGAAGAAGCTCTTTGATTGGGTGGATTGAACAGTGTTTGCCCACCCAATCTCATAAAGAGAACGCCTTCGGCGTAATTAATTCTCTGAGACTCAATCTTGCGTCAATCTCAAGGAAGATTGGATTGGAGGCAATATTAATCTGGCAATTTAGATATGGTGTATGCAGACCATCATGACATCTACTTGAGGCCTTTACACGACACCAAGAGAAAATACAAATGGTGATTGATCGAGTTGCACAGAGAGCATAAGGTGAAACTCTATATAAATTTTCTTGGTGTCTCGAGCAGGCATTCAAGTCCTAGGCATTTTGAAATAAATGTGAAAATCCTTTACACAAAATGTAAATTAATGGAAGTTGTTGGAGTGTATCACATCCTTGGCGCCATGGATTGGGATGCCATTGTATTAATTACATCCCGTTTGCATCGTTATAGCGTAAGAGAAACTCCATCTATATATCCAGATCCATAAGTAGCATGTATTCTACTCTTGTCAATCAATAGTGAAGCAAGCTTGATTCTCGCTGGCGAAATAGTAGGGGTGAAATATTGCAATTTGGGCTCAGTGGTGTCTCTAGACCAGCTTTTCCCTAAGCAAGCTATGGACCATATGAATCAAATGACATATACTGTGGTTTCTTTGTTGGAGTTCATGAACTGGTGGAGTGACTTGGCAGATAAGGAAAGGGCACTGTAATTGGTTTTGTTGGACAAGTAATTCGAGCTACTTTAGACTAAATTTTAAAAAATTATAGGCTTTCATGGAGGCGGAGGCAAAAAATTAAACATTAGAGTGGGTAGATTAGAAGTTGCACTCAAAAGGTATAAAATTTGGGAGGGTAAATTTTGGAAAATATAGAAAATGACAAATTATTTTTTTGGGAAATAAAGGGAAAACGAGTTCATTGTGAAATTTGTCCCTTGATTTTTTCTTTGGATTTCATATCTAAGCAATTATTTTGGATTTTATATCTAAGAAATTATGTAGAAGGCTTCATTGTTTATCAAATGTTGAATTATATATTATTTTTCAAATTGTGTAGGCTTGTCTACCATAAAAATCCTTATCTATTTTTCATAATTGTTTTTGTTATTTTCCATGTAAAATTATCATGATTGATACACATACATCTCTTTTAAATCTACATTTAGGAAAACATTGTTCAAATCCATTTGGTATGGTTTCTACCCAAAATACATTGGTTAGCACAATATATGGTCACTATCTTCAATGTTGATGTTTTTGTTTTTGGGTGGGGGAGGATGAATGCCGCCTCATGGTACACCTCTGCTTTTGCAAATAATCTTTTGCTATATTCTTATCCAACTAATTCTCTACTTAGTAATGATTTCGGTAATTCCATTTGAAATGAATAGTTTTCTCACTTTGAGTTGTCTCTTCCAAAATGTTGGAACGAGGTTCCCTAAGCTGCATTTTTGATATAATTTTGTAATAGTTGGTTTTGCGTAGGGGCTTTGGGGCGGGTCAAAGCCCCCAATGTTTTGTAATGGGTTAAAGGGTAAACCTAGGGCATCGGATAGCAAAGGCTACGATGATATAAATATATAGATAGCTGGGTCTAGTAGGCAAGAAGAAGTAAGATTGATGCTACGTGCGAATTGTTGAGATATGTTCTGGGTTGTTTTGGGTAAGGAATCCTACTGGCTGTGTGCACAGAGATCCTCAGTCCTAATGTGTGCAGACCCCACTGGCTGTGTGTGCGGGCTGTGTTTTGGGTTGTAATTGGGTTTTTGGATACTAATGAATGCGGAATATATTTGAAGTATCTTTATGATATCTGGACTGATCGTGTTTATTACTGAAGTGCATCTATGTTATTTATTTAAGCTGTGAATGTATTTGCGATCTAGGAATTAGCTGCGATTATAATGATCTGTGCTGGTAATTCCTGATGCGCATGTGGATGCAAATGTATTGATTAGATCTGTTAATGATAGTAGCTTTGTTATGGTTACTTGCTGATTATACTGTTAAAAGACTTGAAATATTTTTGACAAGGACCCACTGAGTCTGTATGGGAGGCTGATCAGTGGTTAAAGAAGGTTATCAGAGATGGGGAATTCCAGTATGATGATAGACAACACAAGGAATGGTTCATCGCCATGCTACTACCTCACCTATGCGGACCTATGAGTCAGCAAGCGATTGAGACACAAGAGAAAGCCTTGGAGATTTTTATGAAGCTAGAAGCTGCACCAAGAGACGATGCCTAGTTTGGGGTACAACAGATCCAGGGACAGTTGGAGGCAATGCACCTCGAAATCCACAATCTGTGTAAGGAACGAGGAAAAGAGGCTAGCCCAGACATATGGTGTATAATATGCAGGGTGTCCAACCACACCAAGGATTACTGTTCTCTGCTAGTAGACTACATGTAGGTTGGGGGGCCCAGCCCATTTCATCCTAAAGAGGCTGCGGGACCAAGCGGTCCGACGTTATGGTGCACTGACTGTCACGTAGCTGGACTACACGATACCAACCACTGCCCCCGTCTTGGTGCTTATGTTTTAGAATTAAAGCAACAATGGTGCCGATTCTGCTCATCAGTGGGGCATGACGAACATAACTGTCGTACCAATGACTTAATGATAGACCGAGGAAACCTATACAGGGTACAGGCTGACCCTTCTTCACCACTATCTCCCTCAGGCAGATGAGGCTCTCCAACTAGAGGCAGGGGAGGGGGAAGGGGTGGAGGTGCAGGTCAGGGAAGAGGGAAATTGATTTGTTATAACTGTGGAGAAATAGGGCACTTCGCAAGTGACTGTCTGAACCCTGCACAACAATCTTGCCGATACTATAGATAATTGGATCATGTGATCGAAGATTGCCCAGTACTAATAGAAAAAATGCAGGAAAAACAACATACACCAACACAGAATGTGCAGAGGGTTAAGGCAGAATCGTGCGATGAGGGACCAAGTATTAATGTCATAACACGCAATGACATGGATACTGGAGGAGCTGGGGAGAAAGCTGCGGTCAAATCCCTTATCCAGAAAACTTCTGTAATATTCCCAAGCAACAATACAAATCATAATAATGTAAAACACATAAAATGTGAATATGACATAAGAGAGGTCAATATGAATCCATCATTTTATTAAGATATCAGCAGAAATATAAAAAAATATCATGAGGGGCAAGCCACTCAAGCAATGGGAACAAGCCTCCAATGATCAAAACAATCAGCACATGAGTTGCTGCAACTATATAGAATGCCGGAGAGCAATGATAACGCTGTCTATATAAGTGTAGATGTTGCTGAATACATATATAAATGAAATGTGGCTGATAGAAACAAAAGAAATGCCCAGCAAATAATATGTGGGCTCTAATACAAGATTTGTAGCCAACCCGGAAAAGTTTGCTAGAAATGTCAAGAAATATAAAATGTGACAAATAACCCTAGGGTTAATATGCCACTGCAAACTGGATCTGATATGAAATGAGGCTATGAAAGATCTGAAATGGTGATTTCCTCCTCCAATGGTATTTCTAAATAGAAGGCTGATCCCTCTACTCAGAAATATACCCTCCTGATGAGCTCAATGAACCTCCTAGCAAATGCCTCCAAAAATAACGCAATTCAGAATTGTGACTACGCTGTAAGGGATGGTAGATGGTTGACCTGATGCCAAAGATGTGAAAATATGCCCAGGATCCCTCCTTACTGATCCCCCAATGGATAGGCTACCTCTCCACTGAAAAACAAGCTCAGAAATAGCTCTATGTGTTCCTCCTTTGCTGCACCTTGCAACACAACCCAACTCTAAACAGAAACTGCGCTATAACTGAAGGAGGTAGCTTGGCCAGAATGCCGGAATGAGGAAATGCAGCTCAAAGAACCTCTCCTTCCTTGAGGATGAGGTAGGGATTCCCGATCAGGAACACCCTTGTGCTAAACAACACAACAACCCTGCTAAACAAAAAGAGGAAGCAAAAGTATAAACAAAACAATATCAAATGATAATCTAAAACATGAATAACAACGGTTTCCATCCCCTCCATATATAACATGAGAGCTTCCTCATATTGGGGTCCATCCATACTTGCCACCAAGCTCATGCAATTTGTCCTCCACTAAAACTGCGTTGTCTCATCATAAAGACCACTCTTCCATGACATCACTGTTGATTTGGTCAAAGTTGATTGAATCAACATGGTCCAATCCCTGTTCACACCCAAAGGTGCTTAATCTAGCTGCTTATTCTTCCTCCTTTCACATTAGGAGTGTTATTATTTCTCCTAAAGAATTTTATGGGCCTCCCTGCCCATTTATTCACTTACCTAGTGATGAAACCAACTATAATATTCCATTTAGATGAAGGCTAAATTTTTGGAATATTACAGTCCTCCCCTCCAAAATATTTCTTGTCCTCAAGAAACTGTAAAGGTGGATAAATATTCCTTCCTCTTCTTCTGGCCTCCTCATCAATATTTCCCACCACATCTCAACATAATCTGCAATAAATCTTCCCTCCAATGGTTCCTCTCAAGTATGCAAACCAAATGGTGTACATCATGAGAAAGTGGAAGGTGTAAGTGGAAACCTTCTTGCTGTCCAATGGCGACAGCAATGGCCTCCTCAAGGTAGGAGTGATGATAAACATAGGGAATCTCATCCCCAATGAGAGTCTCCCATACCCATGCTATCATCCAAATGAAATGAGCCATTCTAGGTAGCTCATCAAAGAAATCCTCAACCCCTGGTTTATGCAATGTGTTGGGGCTGCATGCAGAGATTAGATTTTCCCAACTAAGTTGTTTCTCTCTCCATTTATGGTAAGTATGGGGCTGTTGCTGACCTTGGGTTGAAATGTCATGGCCTCCAAGAATGGCCCAAGTTACCCCACCAAACAAATCAGCCATGAAAGTGCCTCCTCCAAGAACTCAAGTTCTCCAAATGGCTCCCCGCACATGAAGAAAAGAGATGTAGTATGGAAATCATGGTTTTCCCATTGTTTCTCCTGAAACTTGCAACATGTATAGTAGGGAGAATCATACTCCCAATGGTCACCTTCAACTCTTGTCCCACTCTCCAAACAAAGCTCCCCATGAATATAAGAATATCAACAATATATGGAAGCAAAAACCAATGAAAACAAGTTGTCCTTTGACAACCAAAAAGTGGATTATAGTTCCACACATGGAACCAGCGTAGTGCATCCCTTGCCTACCCCAAAACAAAGAATAACAAGTGCGCTTCTAGCCACTTTTTTTCTACCACAATCATCCCATAAGATGGAGTCATGAAGAAAATTTTTGGTGTCAATGGTGCACACCAAGAATCATGTGGCTTCCCCACAAACCACCAATAGAATAGCCAACCTCAATGCTGAAATTGGCCCTAAATACATCATAATATAATATGCAAGAAGGGATAATCCTCCTTGGTGCAACATGCGGCTCATATAAAGTAAAGAAGTACAAATCATAATGCAAAATTGTACCTTCTCTACCATGTACTTTGGTCCTTGAGCTGAAATGGCTCAACTGAAAATTATCCCTCACTCTCAATGAGTAGCGAAGTGGTTGTGAAAACCTCTCCATCACCATCCGTGCTATGCATCTCTCCTCATGCTGATATACATCCTGCTGAATGCCCTCCCAAGTGAACTCCTCCATCAAAGAATGAAATGCATCAAAGTGCATGGAAAGAAAGTCCACATGTGCTGCATGTAGTAGCTTCCTCTTGAGCTCAGAAAATCGAGTCAAGAAGACTCTACCATGAGAATAGATGACCTCATCAACCACCATGTATCTATCATCTCCCTCTGGGTCATCAAGAATCATGCAAGCACCAAGATCCTTGGATTACTCTACCAAGGTTTGAGACCTCCAATATGGATCAATCCTCCTAAGAGACAACGCTGAAGATCTGAAATGTGAAGCTCCCCACATGCTGCTGTCTTGTCCTTTGACATCCCTCATGCCAAAGTCATCCTCCAAATTTCTGCCATGCCCATCATGCAGTTGCTCATGCTCAAATAGAAGTGGTGACTTTTGGAAGTTGGCCTCCCATGAGAAGCTACCATCCAAAAAGAACCTCCCGATCTTAGCCAATGTAAACATGAGTGGCTTCCATCTACTCCAATGTATGGAGGATTCCTTCCTCAAAGGAAATACCCTCTATTTCTCCAAATCCATAGATCAGCTCCCTTGCACCATGAAGGTTCCATCCTCCATCACTGCAACAACTTCTGTCAGCGCAGTATATGTAGTGAGAGTGGGTAATGCTAAAAATGGGAGAATGTCTCCCTCCTCCTTGAGTCTATCCCAAAATATTTGCACTGTTATAGACCCTTCCAAAGTATCCACCTCTCCGGGATCTAGGAGTGGTGAACCAAATGGTAAGATGTCTCTCACCAACTCTAGATCTGGTGGCCTCCCAAGTGGAATTCCCCCATGTAGTGAGACATCAAAATCTGAAGTGGACTGTATGTATGAGTGGACTGATTTGTCCCTCCTTTCACTGCACAATACAGTCTCCTTATTTGGTGTATAAAATCCTTGAAATAGATAAGGGTGAATTCTCATCATCCCTTTATGCCGATCCTTCTTTTCCTCCATCTCACAATCCACAAAAACTGATACATGCTGCTCCAAAATTGTGACTTGGTTCCCACATGTTGGATCATTTGGAACTCCTTGAAAAGACACAATGGATCCTCTAATGGAAGAAATGGCTCCCTTCCCATATCCATGTGGTGATGGATCTCCTCCTAATGGTACAACACTGTTAGCTCTTATTTTCTCATCCTCTTCATCAATATGTGAGAATGCCTCATTATCAATGAGAGACCCTTGATCTTGGTCTTCCCTTGAAGGAGGAACCTCTATGTCTTCATCTATAGAAGAGGGCTCTTCAATAAGTGGGGATCTTGCCCTTGGCAAGGTATCATGCACGTTTCTATCCCCTTCAACAAAATTATGGAGTGGAGTTGGTAGAATAAATCTCTCCAACTCATGCAAAGGTTTTGAGTTTTTGGGTTCAACAAGAGTTGTTTTACAATGTTTAAGATCAAATATCCTCACTAATTTCTTAGTGAACCTTGCATAAGTGTTTAAATTTGCATGATAAAATGAAGTAGAACTATAAAACCACCAATCATGGGCCATACCTTTGAGGTTCAGTGTTGCTACTCTAATGGCCTCCTTTTCTGAAACTTGGTGTAGCTGGAAATAGGAATCTAGGTCCTCCACCCATGATTTGGCTGTGCACTTTGCTGATCCATCAAAGTTAGATAGAAATATTATGCCTCTCTTGCTTCTATTATGGCTACTGGATCTTCTATCTTCCTTGAGTTGGAAAAAGCCTTGGAAGTCCAAGTGCTTTTTGAATCTCCATGATTGAGACTCATACTCCTGAAGATAGTCACTCAAGGTATCCTCCCTTGGTGTATCTTCCTCCTCCATCCTTCTTGCAGTGAATGTAGACAATAAACTACGCTGTGGATCTGCATGTGTGGCTGAATGTCCACACCCATCATGTGAATATCTAGGGCTTGCTTCACTTTCAAGCCCTCTTGGAATTTTTCTACACCTCTCCTCTTTCGTCTCCTTGAGATCTTCTTTGATATTTTTCATAGTTTGGAAAAGAAGTTGGGAGATCCTCTCTTCCTTCATTTATCCAAATAATGGAGTCTTGCCTTTTTTTCCTCTGTACATCTTCTCTTTTCTGTGAGAAGAATCTTCTCCTTCTAATGACATAATGTCTTAGATGCACAGGCTGAGCCAAGGTTATGTTTCGATACCATTGTAATATTCCTAAGCAGCAATACAAATCATAATAATGTAAAACACAACAAATATGAATATGAAATAAGAGAGGTCAATATGAAGCCATCATTTTATCAAGATATCAACAGAAATATACAAAAATATCGTGAGGGACAAGCCACTCAAGCAATGGGAACAAGCCTCCAATGATCGAAACAATCAGCACATGAGTTGCTGCAACTATATAGAATGCCAGAGAGCAGTGAAAACGCTATCTATATCAGTGTAGCTGCTTCTGAATACATATATAAATGAAATGTGGCTGATAGAAACAAAAGAAATGCCCAACAAAGAATATGTGGGCTCTAATACAATATTTTTAGCCAACCCGGAAAAGATTGCTAGAAATGCCAAGAAATATACAATGTGACAAATAAACTTGGGGTTAATATGCCACTGCAAACTGGATCTGATATGAAATGAGGCTAAGACAGATCTGAAATGGTGATTTCCTCCTCCAATGGTATTTCTAAATAGAAGGCTGATCCCTCTACTCAGAAATAGACCTTCCTGATGAGCTCAATGAACCCTCCCAGCAAATGCCTCCAAAAATAACGCAGTTCAGAATTGTGACTGCGCTGTGAGGGATGGTAGATGGTTGGCCTGATGCCAAAGATGTGAAAATATGCCTAGGATCCCTCCTTGCTGATCCCCCAATGGATAGGCTACCTCTCCACTGAAAAACAAGCTCAGAAATATCTCTATGTGTTCCTCCTTTGCTGCACCCTGCAACACAACCCAGATCTAAATAGAAACCGTGCTGTAGCTGAAGGAGGTAGCTTGGCCAGAATGTTGAAATGAGGAAATGCAGCTCAAATAACCTCTCCTTCTTTGAGGATGAGGTAGGGATTCTTGATCAGGAACACCCTTGTGCTAAACAACAAGAGGAAGCAAAAGTCTAAACATACCAATATCAAATGATAATCTAAAACATGAATAACAATGGTTTCCATCTCCTCCATATATAGCATGAGAGCCTCCTCATATTGGGTCCCATCCATACTTGCCACCAAGCTCATGCAAGTTGTCCTCCACTAAAACTGCGCTGTCTCATCATAAAGACCACTCTTCCATGACATCACTGTTGATTTGGTCAAAGTTTACTGAATCAACATGGTCCAATCCCTGTTCACACCCAAAGGTGCTTAATCCAGCTGCTTATTCTTCCTCCTTTCACATTAGGAGTGTTATTATTTCTCCTAAAGAAGTTTATGGCCCTCCCTACCCATTTATTCACCTACCTAGTGATGAAACCAACTATAATATTCCATTTAGATGAAGGCTAAATTTTAGGAATATTACAGCTGCTATCAAACATGAAAGCTTGGACCTAAAGAAGGAGAAAGAAACCTTCATCAAAGCTCGCAAATAATTTACCGAGGATGAGGCATCTACTTCCAAGGCTCCAAAAAACCTAAGAGCGGACGACGAAGTTAAACCATTCCTACAGGCATGTATGAAGCTACTACGCAACCAAAAGGCAATAGAAAATCTTCAAGCATTGATAGATAGTTGCGCAGAAAGAACTGACCCTCCCATAGACATTAAGGATGTTCACAAAACATACAAGCATAAGAAGCGCACTAGGCAGGAAATGCAGCTAACAGTGCAAATCAACGACTATGAAATGGATCAGGTCATCTTGGCTCTGGGATCAGATGCAAATGTCCTACCCAATAAAACATGGTAGAGGATGGGAGAACCTAAGTTGGAATGGTCTATTATAAATTTGTGCATGGCTAACCAACATAAAATCATACCATTGGGGAGGCTGTCAAAGATTATTGTAGATATCACAAGTGTTAATGTACACGCGGATTTTGAAGTAATTCAGATTGTGGATGATGAAAGCCCTTATCTTGCGCTCCTGGGAATGGATTTGGCGATATAAATGGGAGGATTTATCAACTTGAAGAAGAGAAGCATGGTTTTTGAGAATGAGGGTATGAGAGTGATAGTCCCTCTAGACCCTGCGGAAGGAGAGCTGTATACAGAGCCTGTCCGCGAAGAAGACAACGTAGATCGTATTTATAAAATCCTCGCCTGGGACGAGGATTGGATTAATCCTATAACTGATGGTGTGCTTTACTGGGAGAAAGACAATGAATTCCTCTCTGACTCCAATGGGGAGATTGAAAATTGGCAGAATCGGTTACATGATGTATCCGCGCTACGGTGTCTGAAGATCACAAAGAGCTTCCGATGTATCTCCTTATAGGTAAGAGAGTTTCCTTATTTTGATGGGTGTGGTAGTATTAAGGACTTTCTAAGAAAATTTGAAGCAGAAGTCCCAAGGGAGAAAAGAATGTGGGTGCTCAACCTAGCCATGCGCTCAACCCCTACGCAGTTGTGGGAAAATCATAAGGGGAAATTCTAGGATTAGGAGGAATGTCGCGAAATGATGATTCTACAGTTCGAACCTCCGGTCCACCTATGCGTGGAGGATTTCCTTGGCCAAGGAGATACGCGTAGGAACATGGTTGCATGGACGGAGGCATGGTGTGAAAGGACCATGGACGAATGGGTCCATGCCTTGGGGCCAATTCCCACTACATGGTATCTGGATGCAGAGCTACACCAGCGCACCCGCCAATGGGAGACCACGCGAGATGATTTTGTGTGGAATTTTGGGTTGATAGGCGAAAATGAGGCATTGGATGAAGCTTTATAGGACATTGATGCGCTGGTATTTGATGAATCACACCATCGTATGGAGTACGGGACACCAACTTGGGATACGCAAATGCAGGATATTGTTAACTGGCACAATCTATCAATGGAGGAATGTGATGAAGACCCATGAAACATCACTAACCCTTAATCAGAGGGAAAACCCGCAGTTTCTAGACCCCCACTGCAGACCATCGATGTGACCAAGCCTCTTAAGCTATAGGAAGTCAACATTGGAACTGAGGAACAACCTAAGCTAGCTAAAATTGGGGACTACTGGGATGATGATAATGTTGGAAAAGTAGCCGAGCTTCTCACAGAGTACCAAGACCTATTTCCTACGAAATTCTTAGAACTCAAGCAGATTACAGGGGACCTAGGGGTCATGCGCATCACTTTAAAACCAGATGCGTGCCCTGTTAAGCAGCGACCTTATCGATTGAACCCCAAGTATAAGCATAAAGTTCAGGAAGAAATTGACAAAATGATAGCTGCAGGTATCATCGAACTGGTAGAACAGTCAGATTGGGTAATCCCTATGGTGGTCCAGGAGGAAAAGAATAAAGGAGAAATAAGAATATGTATTGACCTGCGCAAATTAAACGATGCCTGCGTTCATGATCTCTTCCCTACTCTATTCTCTAACGAAATTCTCGATAGTGTGGGAGGGTAGGAAGCACTCATTCACTGACGGGTTCTAGGGCTACCAACAGATCATGATCGCACCTGAAGATCGCAGCAAAACTATGTTCACCACTGAATGGGGATCCTTCCAGTACACCATCATGCCGTTTGGGCTCAAGAATTCCCCTGCCATCTTTTCGCAGGTGGTGGTCGCAATATTCAAGGAGTTCATCCATAAGTTTTTGGAGGTATATTTTAACGATTGGAAAATATTTGGGTTGGTAAAGAAGCACGTTTCCAACCTGCGCTTGATGTTGGACGCCTATAGAAAACACTAGATTTCCCTAAATATCAAGAAGTGCATATTCTGCGTACTGTTTGGGATCTTGTTAGGTCACATAGTTTGTCGGTAGGGACTGATGGTTGACCTTGCCAAGATGGCGGTTATCATCAACTTAGCAGTCCCTACAATTGAGAAATAGATACGCTCCATTCTCGGGCACATAGGCTACTATAGAAAGTTTATTCAAGGGTATGCATAGATCACGACACCCATGGAAAAGTTGTTGAAGAAGGACGTATCATTTTTTTTGGGATGACGAGTGTCAGAAGAGCTTTGAGCTACTCAAGGAAAATATGGTCTCTGAACCTATCCTCATATTTCCTGACTGGGCGAAGGTTTTCCATGTCCATGTCAATGCTTCAGGAATCGCCCTAGGAGCCATCCTTACGCAGCTTGAGGAAGGGGACATTGACCACTCGGTTGCATTTGCTAGTAGGAAACTCTCTAGTGCGGAGCGTAAATAATCCAATACTGAGTGCGAGGGGCTGGACATGGTATATTCCCTGCAGAAATACCAACATTACTTGTTGGGAGGGCGCTTCAAGATGTTTATGGATCACTCAGCTTTTAAGTACCTAGTGAATAAGCTTGTGTTAGGGGGGAAGATTTGCTGATGGATACTGCTATTTCAAGAATATGATTTTGAAATCATCGTGAAGCCGGGGAAACTAAATGCTAGGCTGGACCATTTGTCCCGAATCGAGAATGGTGAAAAACTGACCAACCTAGAAGAAGGATTGCCTGATGCGCAACTATTTTCCATTAAGGTGGTTGATGGTCATTTCGCCGATATCATTCACTTCTTAACTATGAGGATGGTGCCTGTAGAATATTCGGTACAACAGAAAAAAGAGCTGGCAACCCGCGCAACTGAATTTACCATCATAGTGGGCCAATTATATAAGCTGGGAGCTAATGAGGTACTACGAAGATACGTTCTGGAGCATGAAAGATAAGCCATTCTAATAGAAGCCCATAGAGGCGTAGTAGGAGGACACTACGCAGGGAAAGAAACAACGCATAAAATCTTATGAGCTGGGTTATGGTGGCCCACACTGCATAGTGACTCTTACGACTATTGCAAAGCTTGCGATACATGCCAAAGGACAGGAACACCGTCGTGCAGGGAAGAAATTCCCTTGCAACCACAAATGGCCCTGCAAGCATTTGAAAAATGGGCCATAGACTTCGTTGGGCCCATCAACCCAGCAGGGAAGAAGATAGGTGCCTACTACATCATTACTGCAACTGATTATGTAACCAGATGGGTCGAAGCGCAAGCTGTGAAGGATTGTACTGCAGACACTGCTACGCACTTTATTTTTGATCATATTCTAACAAGGTTTGGATGTTAAAAGATCTTGATAAGCGATAGAGGTACACATTTTGTTAGTGAAGTGATACAAGCTTTGACTGAAGAATTTTGGATCCACCATGCGAAAATTACCCCTTATCACTCGTAGGAAAATGGAGCCATAAAATCCTATATTGAACCACCTGAAAAAAATTGACTGGGAAAACACCATTACGAATGGTTTATGGAAAGGAAGCTATTATGCCCATGGAGTATATTGTTCCTAGCCTGCGCATCGCAGCCTTTACGAACATGGCAGAGCCTGATATCATGGAAGAATGATTAGCATAGCTAGTCGCCTTGGAAGAAGATCAATTCATTGCTAACTTTCATCAGTAAGTTTAGAAGGCCCATGAAAAAGCATGGCATGATAGACATATTCAGAAAAAGATATTTTCGGAGGGAGAATCGTTCCTGCTATATGATAGCCAGTTTGCGAAGCACTCCGGAAAGTTCCGTCAGCACTGGCTAGGTCCCTATATGGTAAAGGAGATCATTGAAGGAGGATATGTCTGGTTAGTCACACTGCATGGTGAAATTGTACCAGGGTATGTTAACGAGAGCCAACTCAAACCGTATCGGATGAAATGACTATATGGTCGGTGTAACTGTATTGGGCGGCATACGCGCAGGCAGGAGGAAAAACGCAGGCAAGCCCGTTATACGCGCATGAGTCAATTGCAGGTTTGGAAGCCCAGGGAGGTACGTTGGGAGTGCAAGGGTTGATCACAGATCTAGAAGCCTGAGGAGGTGCGCTGTGAGCACAGGGGTAATACACAGCTGGGAAAACTAGCCGTTGGAATAGTAAAATGGGGTAAAAAGAAAATGTTACTGTTGAAAGGAGCGGGTAATCGGTAATTAATGAGGCAATTTCCAAAGATTTTTTACCGTTTGCTTGATGGTAAGTTTCAGATGAGCCTCACCCAACTGTTGGTCACTATCCAAATATATAAAAGTAGGAGGGTAGGTCAGGAGTGGGTTCCATGAATTCTGGATATCTTGTGCTTTGCAAAATTCTGTAACTATTGCTCTCTATTAATGTCTGGGCGGGCTACCCCTTTTGATAGTAGCAATCCCAAATTTGTCTTCCGAGCGAGAATGACCACAACTAATCCGGTTGAATCGTCGGAGACCGTGGCCTCCACTGATGAAGTATTGGAGGTCACCCCTGAAGTTGAAGAGGTTGTGTCCACACCAACTAAGGGGAAGAAGGTTGAGAAAAATAAGGGTAAAGGAAAAGGCCAGGAGCAAGGGCAGGGGAGGGTTGCGAAATGGGCTGGAGGGAAGCCACACACCTCCCCTCAGAATGTGAAGCCCCCCAGAACAGTGCCCCATGCACGTTCACCTAACCCATCAAACATACCTCTGTCTGCTCAGGAAGAGGCCCGTATCGCTGAACCAATCACTTGGCTGCCGCCATATGTTCGGCCTCGCCGGCCCTTCGTGGGCATGCCTAAGAACCTTGAAGGAATGTGTTCCTACCTGCAAATGCCACTGATTCTGGGGGAAGTCCCTATAATTGGATAAGCACATGGAAAGCTCGCCTCAATTAAGTTTGATGACCATGACTTGGCCAACCTGGAGGCCTTCCCAGAATTGGCTCCTGAGCTGTACCTTGAAAGAGTACTGAAAGACGACGTGCTGCGGGTCGTCCCAATGCTGTGGGCATGCGGTCTAGCAAAATCGGGATTACTGAACTTGCTATGAATGCCTCATTTTGGATGATATAGTATAACTGACCGAATTGTGCGACAGCTGCTCGTCCTGATCCATGACGGTAGCTTATGGATCCGGGACCACATTCCCATTGATGCCGCTCTCATTCACCGTATTACTGGTCTCCCCATGGAAGGGCCAAATCCCATGGAGCGTGTCGGCAAGAAGTATGAGCAATAGATCAACAATAAAGTGCACTACGACTACCATGTTGAACGAAATACTAGGGGGTTCCTAATCAACACCATTAGGGAACCCGGAACACGCATGGGCACCTTGTTGCATGGGCACCTTGTTGCCAGGTTGTGACCGTCCCCACTTATTTGATTCAGTTGGCTGGCTGTTGTGAAAAAGGGGTCTGCTTCAATTGGTCCCAGTTATTTTGCAACGAATTTTTGGAGAACGTGCGCGAGGCCCAAGATCAAGGAAGGGAATTCTGCTACTCCTAGTTGCTGCTCCTCATCGCGTTGGCTGCATGGGAAGCCCCTCAAGACTCGGTCCTCCCTGAGTTCGAGCCAGACATGTGCGAGGGGGTGTGATACGCGAATTTTTGGGATTCAAAGGATGAACATCGCATTGAGGATAAAAAAGTCTTCTGAGTCCTATTTCAGAGTGGGCTCGAAGCAGCAATCCACTCCCGACCGTGCTTGTCACCGACGACCTACAACAAGTACAATAGCATCGCAACATTCCAGGTCACGATGCACAATGTGCAGATCTGTGGCCGTAAGGATCCGACGTGGGTATCACTGCCATACATTGTTGCCGACGAGGAAATCGATCGACTCATTGCCACTTGGCCAACACATTGGAGACTTGGCTGCAAATCAGGTACAACTGACAATGCAGGTACAAGCACCGCCCTGAAAACCACCCCGCATAATACCACCAAAAAGGTAGAAGGTCATGGACTCCAGAATAGCAGCAGGATTCGCAGCAGGACGTGGACACAAAGGATGCGTAAGGCGCTAATTCCACGCATGGTACGAAATGAACTACCGACCCTCTTAAAGGCCAACGAAAGAAAAGACGGGCTACAAGACTTGGTTGGGAGACTGAAGTTACTTTGACGGAGGAAGACCTGGAGCAGATCAAAGATGCAGTCACCCTCGCTTCAGAAGATAGATGGCTTGCATTGGAAGAGCAGCAAAAGCTTGTGGTCACTGCACTCCAGTCTGAGCTCCAAGCTCTGCAGCTCAAAACTGATATCCTGCAAACAAGCATGATTCAGACAAGGTTTCCCCCATTAACTAGCAGTGAACTGATCGTCACAACTGAAAGCCGCCTCTGTCCCCTGCTAGGCACAAAATTCATCTTGAGCCCGCTTGCCTTATGTGCACAAGTCCAGGCATGCGCAGAAGTGCAATTGGATTTGGCCCAACTTCCACATGAACCGCTACAGGTCCTCCATGCATCCATCTTCAAGGAGATCCAGCACAAAGACTGCCAGGTGCATCAACAACTCAGTACAGTTGAGAAGATGATCGTGGAAAAAACCGCCGAGGTGGCCCAGGCGCAAGCTGCATGCACCCTTGCCACCAAGTAGCAGACCGAGTTGGAACATCTAATCAGTAGGGTATGTACAGATGTGAATGAGAATATGCCGACCTTTGCCACCGCTTAGGCCAATATTGAAGGACTAGTTGCAGCCCTAAAGGTTTCTAGGACTGAGATTCAGAATGTCAAGACAGAGATGAAGTAGAAGATTATTGCCTTGCAGGCCAACTTGCAGCTGGAAACTCCCCTTGAGGTACGCGCCCATCGAGCTGCACTGGTTACAGAAGCCACGAATGCCATTACTGCTCAGATTGCTCAGGGCACCGAATTTCTTGAAACAAATATGCAGCTGTGTACCAAGGTGTAGCGCAACCCTCTCCTGCGTGAAATCACCCAAGAGCTACGCCAAAAGGAAGAAGAGTTCGAGCAGATGGAGGTTACAATGCCCACTTTGGTCCTCGCTCAATGCCTGGCACAAATGCGTACCAGACATGCACTTAGAGATGACCTCAAAGAGATCCACCACAAAAAGAAGGTTCTCAGTGACCACCTCAAGCCATGGGTCGATGAAGCCCTCAAGCTATCTCAGGAAGTGGATGTTGTAGTTAAACAACTGAACCAGAACTTGGAAAGTGTCACTACTGCTACTGAAGGTCCAACTTTGTAGAAGTTGGTGGATATTGCATAAAATGCTGCTACACAGAGTGAAGGAGTGCTACCCCCTCTGGTTGATGCAATCAAGCAGCTTCAGGCGAAGATGCAAACCCCACGGTCGCTATGACTCGAGACGAGTCATAAGATTGTGTTGGGGGCTTGTTGGAACGGGGTTCCCTAAGATGCGTTTTTGAAATAATTTTGTAATAGTTTTTCTTGCGTAGGGGTTTTGGGGCAGGTCAAAACCCCCAATGTTTTGTAATGGGTTAAAGGGTAAACCTAGGGTCCGCAAAACACAGTTTGCGGACCATCGGATAGCAAAGGCTACGATGATATAAATAGATAGATAGTTGGGTCTAGTAGGCAAGAATAAGTAAGATTGATGCTACATGCGAATTGTTGAGATCTGTTATGGGTTGTTTTGGGTAAGGACTCCTGCTGGTTGTGTGCGCAAAGATCCTCAGTCCTGTTGTGTGCGGACCCCGCTCGCTGTGTGCACGGGCTGTGTTTTAGGTTGTAATTGGGTTTTTGGATACTAATGAATGTGAAATATATTTGAATTATATTTATGATATCTGGACTGATCATGTTTATTACTGAAGTGCATCTATGTTATTTATTTAAGTTGCGAATGTATCTGCGATCTAGGAATTAGCTGCAAATATAATAATCTATGATGGTAATTCTTGATGCACACGTGGATGCGAATGTATTGATCAGATCTTTTAATGATAATAACTTTGTTATAGTTAATTTTTGATTATACTGTTAAAATCCTGCTAATAGACTCGTGCTGTGCGAACCTGATAGTTGAAACACCGATCTACCTTAATTACCCACTCTCTCCTAGGGTGTGGAAACCTAGTTCCAGCACCCTCCCATACTACTTCGGGTGAGACCTTGGCCTGTGAAAGTAGGTCATTGCCAGAAGGGCCAGTAGTATAGGGGTTTTTTGGCAAACCTTAACCTCCGAACCTGGGTCAGGACCCCTCAAACCAACACAACACCATGTGTGCTTTAGGATTTCATTATGCTCAACTGTTTAGGGTTGCCTTGTTGAGAAATTGTAGTTGTGGTCAGTATTTTCATCAACAAAATGAAAGGAGAACATTATTGGTTTCCTGCTATTCAAGTCAGTCCTGGATTGATAGGTTGGCCCCACCTCATGAATGTGTTTGACCCTTGGTCAAATCCCCTCCTATTAGATATGTATATATTCAAAATTCGTCCCTCCTCATTTGACATCTCATCAACTCATCAATTCAAACATGTTCTTGAAGATTTATGCTCACATGTGCAAAGGAAGAATAAGGATGATTTGACCATCAAAATTGACATTTTGTTCTCTACGTTGACCAACATTGAATTGCATTCTTCTGTGACTATTTGACCAAATATTTGACTGAGGTTGGGGGCTGAATATTCTTGAAATCGTTGAGGAGCTGTTTATCAATATTTGGAGCTACTTTTTTGGATGTTGAATGAGGTTTGACCACAGGTCAAACTCTATGGTTTTAATACTGAGTTTATCTATGGAATTATAGGATAGAATTTCGAGCCTTTTACCATGAGTTGCAAGCTGAAATTTGGCCCCTTGAACAAACTTGACGAGTGAGATAATTATTTATTTTTATCTCTCCTTTGACTTGGTGTGACTTGGCATTGAATGTGGTCAATGATATGATATTTTAAATGGAAGAACCATATGTACAAATTTATTTGAATTAAACAATTTCTCATAAGGAAATATTATCGGGTTTTCCCCCTTGTGGGGTTTTGTACCAAGAAAATTTTGGTGTCTCTTGTATCATTGTTTCATTGTGATCTCTACTTCTCTACTAAATTTAAGTGGTTGGAATTTTCTTAAGTTTAACTGCTTGATGATCTAAATTTTCAAATAAAAATTGTGTCATTGGAAGCAGTTATTTAGAAGAAATTTTTTCTAGTCTTTCTTGCAACTAGAAATTTCAACATGGGATCAAAGCTATAGTTGAAGAGTAGTATTGAAGGTGTTAGAATAAGAAGCCCTAACTTGAGCTACAAGAAGACCTAAAAGGAGGCCAAAATAATCCCTGTCTAGGAGATCCTAGTCCATATGTTATATGAGAGAGATCCTACTTATGTGTTCAAGCCTAAATAATGCTCAAAGGCTGAAGCCTATAAAATATGCCTATATGTCCTTCAAGAAGAGTGAAATAGTTGTAGGAAATGATTAAAGGAGCCTAACTAGGACAAAATTCTCAGAAGATTGTAGGAGGCCAAAAGGCTACAAAGTCTATCACAGACCGAGAAATTTCAAGAGGGTACATATTGCTTCTAGAAAGATGAATGGGCTTGTGAAAGACAAATATATTTCTAAATATCTATCACGATGGAGACCCTTCTTGTATTTCCTATTGACTTGACAAGAAAACAAGATCTTAAGTATGTCCTATCGAGTGTGGAATTTAGGACAAGGGAAAGGCCAAATCAATTTAGGAATCAAGCATAATACTTGATATCAAATCTTGAGAGGTCAAGAAAATTCCTTCTTTGAGTATGAGAACATATTTAATGTAAAACTCAGATGAAAGATACAAGGATCAAATAATTTCAGTGAAGGTGCTATTCAAGAAATTTCCAAAGACTACTAGTATTACAAGAACATATTTCAATAAGACCAAGGAACATTAAGGATAAAACTACATCTCTATCCATGCATTGAAACTGTTATCACTCCAGTAAATTCTTAAGTTGTGGGATTTTGGTTTTTAGTCAAAGAATACTAGAGGTAACCACAAACCTACTTCAACTCTAGGATCTAGCCTTCCTAGGGTTCAGAGAGGGCTCTCTCTTTAAGGTTTAAATTTGTTTTAGTTTTTAATATTAGGCTAGTTATTAAAGTGAAAATTTCGTTTTGTTTTGTTGGATTTGGTGGGAAATTTCACTTGGAGGGTAGATAGAGGGAAATCTACTTGTCCATTGGGCTATGGAGTCTAAGTCAAGATAACAGAACTGAGATCAAAGCCTAAAAGGTCAACTGTTTGCAGGGCAAGGTAGATAACCCTTGGAGATCTTGTGAAAAACGATTTTTGAGATGGTATGATCAGGATAAAGGGAACTTAAGGATCCTTTGATCCGAAAATGGGAAGTAGAAGATAGAGGTCAAACAGGAGATGGAGCAATTAAGAATTCACTGCACCGGAAATAAGAAGAAAACAAAGAAATGATAACTAGTTAAAAATACGGTGCTATTAACATGTCATGTAGTAATACTCCTAGTTATACATTCAGATTTAGAATTAAAACACAGATGTATGCATGAAACAAAAGAAAATAACAATGAAAATATTAAAGAGAGTACTTCACTCCAGATAGCTTATCACAGAGATCCTGAAGTATGATGCCAAAAAGGTGATCCAGTATGCTGCTCAAAATCGAAATCCAAAGCTTTCAAGTCAATCAAAATATCTATAGTAATCTACAACAATTTTATTCCACACAGAAATACTTCCAAGAGTGAAGTATTTATATAAAATGTCTTACAAAATATCCTAGATTACTTCTAGGAATAAACTTAGGAAAATTAAATCTCGTACAACAATAATAGTGACAGCTTGCTCAACAAACTAGCAAGCTGTCCTATTTTATTCAAAACAAATAGAAACAATTTTTAGATAAGAAGCAGCTGGCTGCTTATGTGTCCTCTCTGCTGGCCTTTTAGATAATTTCAGAATTTAGTTGCTTTTACTGATACTCTTTCTCGCTGATACTCTTTATCACTTATATTCTTTCACTTCTGATACTCTTTACCTTCAGTAAATCTGCCTTTTTGCTTTAAAAATATGTTTTAACAGTAAAACTCAGCAAACAGATTTTCTTCTTTATGTGTTTGCCTTTATTTCTTCATAGCAAATCAGTTAATGTCTGCCACTCCTCATTTTTAGGAACTATAATATTCTTGAGTTTCCTAAAATTCTCATCAGCCTCAGTGTACCTAGCAAATGTAGGTTTGATGACAAACAGATGTTTGATTTCATACTGCAAATAAAATAGATCTCCAAAATTTTTTAGCAATACTTTCCCTGTGGGAATACCTTGGCCTGTTAGCTTGTTTACTTGCTCCTTGGCATGTTCTCTGATCTTTTGTCATAATCATTCTGAGGCATTAGCTTGTCATTAATCACCAGAATATCTAAAAGTCCCTTTTGTCTTAAATTGGTGAATTTAACCATGAATCTAGTGACAACAGTGTTCATTCCTTCACATTTCTCTTCAAGCTGCCTCATTAGATTTTTTTGGTAGTTAATTTCCTAATTTCTAGGATTGTGGTTGTCCTGTCGTTTATTTTCAATTCTTCAAGTTGCTGCCTGTTCTTTCTATTTAGGAAATTGATCAATCTAATAGCCTGTTCTGGTTTATCTGCCAATACTTCTTGTGTCTTTTGGATCTCTGCCTGAGATGCCAATAGTAACTCTCTCTGCTAAAAAATTACTTGAACTGATGACCAAACATCATGAATGGCTTCAACTACATTATTCCATAAGTAATTTTTAATATATGATATTTGGTCCTTGAGAGTTAACTCTTTTTGGAGCTTTTTTACCTCTTCACTCAATCTGTGAGCATTCTGCTCATGTATTTTAGCATCTATCTAAGCTGCTTTGCTTGTTTTCTCTAGAATTTCAATTATCTTGGTCAATCTACTGATTTCATTGGTATTCAAGGACATTTCCTCTATTGCTTTTATTAGTTGAATGCTCTCATCTCTAGGTGGCAACACTGTTGTAGAAGATTCAGTCACTGAAGTAGTTGAAGAAATCACTGGCACTGCAGTGGCCAGTGGCGCTTTTGGTGCCAATTTCTATACCAAAGTAGATGGTACTGCTGCTATGATGACTGGGATAACAATGGGAATGACTGGTTCCTTAACTGTCTCTTTTTCTTAGACAACTTGGTCCATTTTCACTTCCATTTCTTTGATTTGAGCTGTGAGTTGAAGTATCAAGATCATCATTTCATACTTCTCCCTTTGATCCTGTAAAAATTCCTTTGTTTGAGGATGTTATCCTTGAGGAAGCTTGAGTTGTTTCCTCAAGGCATCTATGTCCTCATTTTTCTTTTTAACCAATGCTTCAGCTGCTTTGATGTTTGTAGGATCATATCCTACCTGCAATACTAACTCTTCTAAGGCCTTTATCCTTAGATCCTTTGCATATAGTGAAGCTTTATCCATCTTCATTTTGTCCCACATATTAGAAATGGTATTTTGAAGCCTATGAGCACTCATAGCTTTTGTTGTCACTATGGAATAAAGCATCTATGATGTTTGCCTGTGAAATTCAATTTTATCCAACTCATCGATTTTATCTGTGGCTACTTCCATATCGACCTTTTGTAATCAGCCACTGTCTCTGGCACTGGGACAGTGGGTTGTAAAACTGACATAATCAATTTTTGAGTTGAATAATCAAAGGCTGATAAGAATCTATTTTGATTACCTGGCTTCTGCTTTAAAAAATGAGAATATATTTCAGTTTCAATTTCTTCATTATTCAATTTGATTTTCTTGTATTTTTCCTTAATATCTAAGTCCTTCTCCTAAGATGAAAGTAAGGAGGAAGCCTCCATACTTTTTTGCCTCTCCATTATCTTTGCATCTTCATTATTCAATTCTTCTTGATTCTGATTTGGCTCACTGATGAGTATAGTGGCTACATTGGTCTTTGTCTATGCAGTGTTGGTATTCGAAGGCTGTGTATCTTCAACATCTATTGTTACCTTGCCTTTAGTTGCTGTATGCAGTTTTTTCCTCTTATTGTAAATGATTTTAAACTTTATCTCTGTGGTAGTTTCTGTAGTATAAGCTCCTTCTTCCCTGATTGTTTTAGTGGATGGATCTGGCTGTTTGGAAACTTCCAAAGGGTGAATAGTATTCCTTTGGTTTAATTCCTCTGTTAAAGTATTCCCAGCCCACTCAATTTGATTAGTAAATTTCTCTATATTTGGCTTTGAATCATGGATAAAGGGTGTCAATTTACATTTTACCCTTAGTTTACTTAAGATCCCTTGTGGATCATAATTCCATGGGAAGCTTTCTTCTAATTTGTATTCCTGTAATTGACTTGCTGCTTTCCTTTCTGCTTCTCTTTGATTACATATGAAAGGCCCAATTTGATTTTTGAGTTTAAATTGGGTCTTTTTCTTGGCTGCCATAAAAGTGATTGAATCTGAATTCAGGATCTGCCTAATGTACTCTAAGGCAAAGATCCTCATAGATGGATGCTTAGGTAACTTGTAGGGAAACAAGTTAGAACCAAAAACTCTAATTTCAGTGAATTCCTTATATAAATACCAATCTCCTACTTTTCTTTGCTCTGATAGCTGCAATATTCTTTTCATTTCCTCACTGATTCTAGGCTGCTTTGCTTTTGTCAAGATGGTGGTCAATGGATGCACAAATAACTCAACAAACTTTGAATAATTGAATTCCGCCCCTTCTTTTCTGAGTATAAATGTCCAAAAGACAACTGATAGAGGTTTTCCTTCTATATCCAATTTCTGAAGTGAAATAGGAAAGTTCCCTGATTAGAAAAATAGAAACAAGTGGAAAAGATAGGAGGTATATCTGAATACCCCTTCTAGCTGCAAATTAGACAATTGATAGTGAATTCTATCAACTATAAAACCAGCATACTCAAATATAACTGAGGGTGACTATCTTGGAGAAAATGTAGACAAAAATCCCAATATTGACTCATTAGTATGTTCATCGGTGAAATACCCAAGTATGAAGGAAAGCATGGAGATAACATGCCTTGAACCTTCAGGGAATTTGGCAGTGGAATATGGAGGGTTTAATTTTGGAATTTCAACATGCATAGGCATGAAAGTCTTGAATATCATAAATCTTAAATTAGTAGAAATTCTTTCGGTAAAAATCACATGTAAAAGAACGTGGTCGACGTGTTTCGAACCAACCAGTGTGGTTCATCATCAGGACTATGAGAGATCAGATCCAGACATTAAGTATAAATAGATGTAAGAAATGGCTCAACTAGCCGTTAGGATAGCAGCTAGTTTGACTAGAAAAAGTAAATATTCCATTATTTATTTATTTAATTGATTAATTAATTTCTATTTCTTTATTTATTATTATTTTAATAAATTTTTACAACCTTTAATATGTTTTAAACTGTCTATTTATTCAATTCAATAATATAATGGTAAATAATTTAACCAATCTTGGTGCATATATGTAAATTTTTTATTAAATTATATAATAATCAATTATTATTAATAATTAATAAATATATTTAATTCTTACCCATGTAATAATAAGAACTATTATATTTCTATTAAGAATAATGGTAGTAATAATTGTAATTTTAATAATAATAATAACAATATGAATAGTATTGGTAGTTCTAATAATAACAATATGAATATTAATAATAGCTCTAATAATAAAGTTGTCAATCTCTCCAGTTTCTCTTTCGATCCCTCTGTTTATAGTCTTTTAGGGAAAGGCTTCAATTTTTCCTTTACCCCTAGGAAAATCCCTATTCATGATATTATTTGTGACATAGAATTTGGTATCAAAGATTTACCAGATTCCACCAAGGATGTCATTAGACAGGACTGTGCGATGATCTTAAGGAAAGCCAAACCCCCCAAGAGTAACTTAAGTAAGCTAGAATTTGAGGCTTTAAAATCTTTAAATAATAATAAGGATAATGTTGTTCTTAAGGCTGACAAAGGTGGTGCAACTGTCATCCTTAATAAAGAGGATTATAGGAAGAAAATGTTAGATCATTTGGAGAATAGTGGGAGCTACAAGAAACTCGTCAAAAATCCCTTAAAAAAGGTCTCAAAGGCAGTTACTGATGCTATTAAATCAAACAGCATGGTGAGCTCCTTGAGTAAGAAGTTGATTGAAAGCAACCCCCTTACTCCAAGAATCTATGGTCTTCCAAAAATCCATAAGGATGGTGCTCCCCTCAGACCTATTGTTAATACAATTGGGAGTCCGACTTACCTTCTCGCCAAGTTTTTAGCCCTTAAGCTTAAGCCCCTCGTTGGTCGTACATAATCCTTTGTTAAGGATTCCTACTCTTTTATCAAGGATTTGAAGGAAGTTAAGTTGGATATTGATGATAGATTTGTTAGTTTTGATGTTGTTTCGCTTTACACCAATATCCCCATCAATGAGGCCGTTGACGTTATTAATCACATTACTGATCCAGACACAGCCCATTTAGTAAAATTTTGTTTAACCTCCACTTTCTTTAGTTTTGAAGGTGAATTCTATGAGCAAACTTGCGGTGTTGCCATGGGTTCTCCGCTTTCCCCGATTGTTGCGAATCTGTTTATGGAGGACTTTGAATCTAGGGCTCTTTCCTCAGCTCTTTTCCAACCAAAGTTATGGAAAAGGTTTGTTGATGATACTTGTGTTGTCTGGCCTCATGGTAAAGATAAGTTAGATCAATTTTTCCTTCATCTGAATAGCCAATCTAGTTCCATAAAATTCACCATGGAACATGAGGTGGATGGTAGCCTTCCTTTCCTTGATGTCCTTATCTCTAGAAATGATGATGGTTCTTTCTCCCATCAAGTTTTTCGAAAGAAAACACATACTGAGCAGTATCTTCATGCTAGCTCCCACCATTTCCCTGCTCAGAAAGTAGGCGTCCTTAGCACCTTAGCCACGAGGGCGCTGAGAATCTCTGATGAGTCTCACCTTGAGAAGGAAAAGATCCATTTGTTGAATGTCTTTTGTAATAATGGTTATAGTTTGTCGCAGGGCCTCAAAGCTTTCCTCAAAGCGGAGAAAGGTCCTTCTTTTAAGAATAAAAATAAAAAAGACCCGGGTGAATGGTATGGCAGTGTCAGCCTTCCGTTCATCCAGGGTACCACTGATAAGATTTCTAAAATCCTTAAAAAGCATAAGGTATCCTATTATTTCAAGCCTCTTAATACAATTCGTAGTTCTCTAAAATCGGTTAAAGATCCGATTGACCCCAGGGATGGAAAAGGTGTCTACATCATTCCCTGTTCCTGTGGGACTCCTTACATTGGTGAGACGGGTCGGTCAATTAATCAAAGGATATGTGAGCATGCTGCTGATATCAAGCATAGAAGATCTCGCTCGTCCGCCTTAGCTGAGCATGCAAAAAAGACTAACCATCATATTTGCATAGAAGATGCTAAGGTCATTGCTAGAATCGACCATTTCCATCATCGTAAGTTGAGAGAGGCTATTGAAATTGAAAAACGACCCGTTAATCTCAATAGAGACGACGGTTGGAATATCAGCAGGTGCTGGATTCTTGCTTTATATTCTTGATTTATTTATTTATGTATTTATTTATTTTTATTTTTATTTATTTTTATATTTATTTAATTAATTAATTAATTAATTTTATTTATTTATTTATTTATACTTTATTTATTTATTTTTATTAAAAAAATTTAACTTATTTATTTATTTATATTTATATTTATATTTATTTATTTAATTAATTAATTTTATTTATTTATTTTTTATACTTTATTTATTTATTTAAAATAATAATAATAATAATAATAATAATAAATTTTCTATTTTTATTTATTAATTTGTATTTATATTTTATTTTTGTTTTTATTTATTTATTTTTTCTTATTTCTTATTTATTTATTTATATTTATATTTTATTTTATTTTATTTTGTATTTTTATTTATTTATTTATTGTTCTCTATAATTGGTTTGACTCCATGTTTGACTATTGAATTGATACTTTGTTAAATTACATGGATAAGAATTAAATATATTTATTAATTATTAATAATAATTGATTATTATATAATTTAATAAAAAAATTTACATATATGCACCAAGATTGGTTAAATTATTTACCATTATATTATTGAATTGGTCAATTAGATGTTTAAATATATTAAAGGTTGTAAAAATTTATTAAAATAATAATAATAAATAAAGAAATAGAAATTAATTAATCAATTAAATAAATAAATAATGGAATATTTACTTTTTCTTAGTCAAACCAGCCGTTATCCTAATGGCTAGTTGAGCCATTTCTACATCTATTTATACTTAATGTCTGGATCTGATCTCTCATAGTCCTGATGATGAACCACACTGGTTGGTTTGAAACGCGTCGACCACGTTCTTTTACATGTGATTTTTACCGAAAGAATTTCTACTAATTTATATTATGGATCACAGAAGCTTAGATTCCAAAAATCATAAATCTTTTAGGAAAGTCTAAGTTAATGTATAACTTAGTGAGGGCTTCAATGGATAATGGTATTGCTTGAGGGTCTGGTTGAAGTTGCAACATTTGGTTTATAGACTCTACTGTAATGGTAAAGAGGACCTCTTTGTTTGTATTGACAATAGCTCTCTGTTCATGAATGTAGTATTGGTGACATAGTCTGATAATTTCTTGACAGGGGTGAGTTAATGGGACTACATATTTGGGAAAATTGGATTCCCAAATGTGAACATCTTCTTGATCATCTAGGGATTTTTCAAAACACCAGTTGTGTATATCTAACAAATTGAACTCAATTATAGGATCAACTATTTTTTAGTCAATGTTCGCTAAAGGAATATGCTCAATATCAACAACTGGGTGATGCAATGGGTTGAATACAATGGCAGTATTTGGAGTCATGGAAGGAGTAGCTCTAGGAGTTTTGGAACCTTCAGATTTGTTTCCACTCTGTTTTTTAGGCATTTTTGTAGGCTTCTGCAAGATTAAATTGTTTGCAGAGGCAATTTTACTATGACAGAGGATTGGTTAGGCAATTTCAGCAAAATGGAATGTCTCTTTGGATTTGATGCTCAATTAAATCTCTCAATTGAAGTTTTGAGGCTAAAACTGGTCAAACACAGAAAAAAAAGGTTTTCTGAGTCTCAAGACTGCAAATTGTGCTCAAAATTTGATGAAAAAGGTTTTTCAGAAGATACAGGGCACCTGTAGAGGATTTCTAGCTTTTAGAGCTTGAAATTGACCCTAAAACTATGGAAAAATGATAATTTTCTTGAAAAAGGTGCGCAGCGGATTCTAGGGTTCCTGGAAAATTTTTGCCAGGGTTTTTCCTGTTTATGGGACTTTTGGGCAATTGAAAGTAATCAATTTCTTGATTTTTAACTAATTCTTTTTCTTTTAACAGGTTTTTGAATTGAGTTGCAGGTTTAAATTTATGAAAAATACTTATATTTGACGCAGGTATAGGTTTAAATAGGGTATACTTCAGTCTTCTGGTCGAATTGGTTTCTTCAGAGGTTGAAATGGAGAGATATAGCAGCTCCTCAGCAATTTTTACAGGTTCTTGGGCAATTTCAGAGGTTCTGGGTGTAAAAATAGCAGGAAATGGCTATCAGGGAGCTCTTTTAAGCTTTATATTGTCGGGAGGGCAAAATACTTGGTTAAACACGACATGCAGGTGGAAAAATACATAAAAAAAGGTTTTATTAAAACATTTGATCGCATGAACCCTTGGAATTAATTACAAGTCGCATCAGGCGGGAAACAGTTTTGAATTTACACAGGTGCATAAAACTGCCGGTTTATTGCGTGACTTTTAAGTGGTAAGCAGTTTTAATCAAACTCACACGATCCAACCATAAAGGGCCACGTGGAGGGGAGGGGTCAGTGCAAAACAACCTATTTCGTGTGGATATTGTGTTGGAGTGGTTGTGCATATTATTCATGCGATATCGCTTCTAAATCGTCGGATTAAAAGCTTTGAAGCGAAGGGTTGAGATTGCTTTGAGAGCTGTGTCGAAGCGAAAAGGTGGGACCGAGTTGGTTTATGCAAGTGGAATAGTTTGATATGTATTTAAACCTTTATAAAAAAAATAGAGAACTATAGGTTTAAAACATATGCGCAATGTTTTATTTACATATAGTGGTGGGGTTAATTATGGTTTAAAACATTATGATAATGTTTTAATTTATATACAAGGTGGCGGGCTTTAGTCATAGTATATATATATATATATATATGGCGGGGTTAAGGTCTTTATTAAAACATTTGTTATAAATGCTTTTAATAAAACATAAGCGGGCAGGGTTTATACATCGTATTTATACAATTTTCAACCAATTTTGATAGTTTAAATACTATAGGGTGAGATATTTGAATATGGATAATCTTTTAGACCAAAGGGTTTTTTATTTTGAGATTTTTATTTAAGCACATGGGATAATATACCTTGGTCAAAAGTTTATAATAGTGGGTTTTTTTTTGGGGTTTATTAGATATAATGGAATTAATAATATAGGAAAAGGGTATTTATTAGGGATTTAATAAAATATGTTAAAAGTTAATATGAGAGGGGAGTGAAATGTAAAACAAAGTACACATTATCTCCAAATATAAAATAATCAAGCATTTGCTCATCTTTATATTTCTTTGAAGGGATGAAATTAATTATTCTAGGGTTACAGTTTTACTAAGTAAGAGTGTGTTTTTACTTAGAAAAAAGGGGTTTTAGTACATGAATGAAGGTAAATGATGATAAATGAGGATTTAACATAAGAACTCAATATTTTCAACTAACCAGTCATAGAGCCTTGGGTTCGGTCCCAAAAAAATTGAGAGAAATGCTCTGAGCTTGTTTGACCGATAGCTTAGAATAATGAACACTCATGGGGGAGAGGAAATTAGTGATTTTTCCCGATGATGTAATATTTACATGATTGCTCCACTGCTTCTTTTCTTTTTTCCTTTTTTTTTTTCCAAGTGGTTCACGTTCCTATGTGCCCGCACACATGTACTAGCTACATCCACGGTCTTAATATATCACAGTAAATCCTCCCGAAGGGATCTACTGTCGGGCCTAACACTGAGGCCTAACCCCGCGGGCGTCTAGGAGATTTGATCCTGTGACCTCTCAATCTGGGAGTACTTCCAAGCGGGGACTCAACCAATTGAGCTAACCCTTGGGGCTTTTCTCCACTGCTTTCTACCTACCCAATCTTGTATTTCTAACATTTTTTCTTTATTTTGCAGGTGCATTTAGTCTTGCAACCTCAAAACATTTTCTTTCAAAGCATAAAACTGATCTAAATCTACCTTATTTGATCCGAGGGCTCAGATTAAACTGTTGAGCTCCTCTTTATTCTCTACCTATCTACTCATTTGTCAAGTTTAAACAGTTTGACAAATCTTCATTCTCTATCTAAAACATGAAAAGTTAAGATTAAACTGTTTAACTGATCATGGATTATGGCATTTATTAACACTCTGCACATAATCATTATTTTTGCAGTAAAATTAAAAGTAGTGGCATTTGGACTTGCTCACTTTTAGGTTTTATTTCTTTTCTTTTGGGGTATATATTTTTCTAAGTCCTTTGATCTTTCTTTTAGGAATTTTTACCTTCTTTTTGATTTTTTATTATTTTTCATTTTTTCAAAATACATGAAAATAACTTGCAGAAAGCAAGGTATGTACATATTTACAAGACTTTATCAAAGTCAATTCAAAATTTTATGAACCCTATTATTATAGGACTTTAACAGTGGCTCCACATGGGGATGACATTTCCTGATGAAATATCAAGAACTCTGAGACTTAGTAGCCTTTGAAATTTGACTGTAATGATCCTGTAAATGTCTTATGATATCTGCAACTTATTCATATTTATGATATTCACTTTTAAAATCTTAGGGCCTTCTCTTCGGGCTTCAACTTTGCTAAGGAAACATCCAATCCAATCTAAACTTTGCAATGTATATGTACAATGATGAAAGTGAATAAAAACTAACTATTGGTTAACTCAAGTGAGTAGTAGTGCTTCAACATTCTGCCATTAATTGGTCCTTCTTGCAGATCTGTTCCATCCAATTCTTTGAGAAAGAAAGCATTATTACCTCTATATCCATAAATTATATAAGGCCCTTTCCATAAAAAATAAAAATTTCCATGTTTTCCTTTGTCTTCTCTTTTGGAATCCCATTTTAACACTTTATCTCCTAGGTAAAAATCATCCTCTTTAGTCTTTTTATCATAGATTTTCTTGATCTTATCTTGAATGACTTTAGATTTGACATAAACTTATTCCCTTATTTGTTGCAAGTGAATAGTTTGATTTATCCTTCTTTCGATGTCATTAGTTTCAACCTGTAATTCCTGGATAATTTTCATCACTGGTACACCTAGGGAGGAAGGAAAAACATCATCCATTCCATAAAATAGTTGGTAAGGTGAAGTACCAATGGATTTCTTAGTTGTAAGTCTCTCTGCCCATAAGGCATTGACTATCTTCTTATGCCAAGTCTTTTTATTGTCTTCAAGTAATTTTTTGATGATATTTACTAGACTTTTGTTTAAGGATTCAGCTAGGCCATTACCTTGGGGGTAATATGCAGTAGAGTGGCCTAGGGTAATATGGTATTTGTGGAAAAATTCAATCATTTTCTTGAATTTGAATGTTGTTGCATTATCAATGATTATCTTTTGAGGGCACCCAAATCTTGAAAGGATGTTGTTTTCTAGAAAGGAAACAATGACAGTATCAGTGCATTTTCTGGAGGGTATATCTTCAATCCACTTGGTAAAATAATCAGTGGCTGTCAAAATCCACTTATGTTGGCTTGAAGAGGGAGGGTTAATTTCACCAATGAAGTCTAAACCCCATTGTTGAAATGGAACTTTAGTTGAAATAGGCTTTAAAGGGAGAGGTAATAATTTATTCTTACCCTAAAAAAATTGGCACTTATGACATGAAGTAACATATTTTTTGACATCAGCAAACAAGGTAGGCCAGTAAAAACCAGCTCTCAGGATATTGTCAACAGTAGATTTCCAGTATAAATGTCCTCCACAGTCACCTGCATGAAATTCTTCAAGTATATTGTCAGCTTTTTCCTTTAGTAAACAATTTAGTAAAATCCCACTATGATCTCTCCAAAAAAGTACATTATCTAAAATACAAAATCTTACTGTTTTAAGTTTTAAAAATCTAGCTTTAGTTCTTGACAGTCCATGAGGAGCTTGTAGGGTTTGGAGTACAAATATGATATCTATATACCAAGGTGACTGTGAAAAGGCTTCATTGATCAATGGAGTCGCCATCTCTTCCTGATCATCTACTTGAGCAATGAAATTTATATGTAGGGCATTAAAATTGGATTCAGCCATAAGTCTGGCTAATCCTTGACCTTTAATGAGTTTGGTGGGTTTTATCTCTATTTCATAGTCAAAGATAGTGGCAATCCACTCCAGTTACCTCTTCTTCCATCAGGACCATCCTGAGTAAGAATGTCTTTAACTACAGAATTTGGGACATAGGCAATAATGTGTGAGTAGAGAATATAAACTCTGAAGTCTTTAATGGCCTTAAACAAGGCAAGGGCTTGTTTTTCCATAATGTTGTACTTCAAAGGGGCATCTCTAAGGGCTTTACTGAAAAAAGCTATGGGTTGTTCAAATCCTTGATCATTTTTCTGCAGTAAAACTGCAGCAATGGTGTGTTCTAAAGCAAATGGAAAATCATGAAATCTTTCTTAAAATTAGGACTTATTAGGAGTGGAGTTTTAGTTAAGGCTTGTTTGATAGATTCAAATGATTGTTTAGCCTCAACAGTCCATCTACGAACTGAATCTTTCTTGAGCGTGTTATTTAATTCTCTAATTATCTCATCTAAATTAGATATGAATCTTCTTAAAAAAATTATCTTACCTAAAAAAGCTTGTACTTCTTTGATGTTTCTTGGTGGGTTGATATTCAGAATTGCTTCTATCATATTAGGATCTATCCTAATTCCTTCTTTTGAGATTATATGTCCAAGTAACTTACCTTATTCTAATCCAAAAATACTTTTCTTAGGATTTAAATAGATGCCATATTTCCTACACTTAATGAAAACTTGTCTCAAATGATCCAAGTGTTCATTATCTATTTTGGAAAACACAATAATATCATCTAATTAAATAACTAAGAACTCATGTATTTCCTTTGCAAAGGTTATGTCCATAGCCCTTTGAAAGTTTGCTACTGCATTCATTAGACTAAAGGGAATTTTTACATACATAAAAGTGTCCCAAGGAGTGGTAAATGTTGTTTTAGCTTGGTCTTCTTCTTGAACTAGGATCTGGCTGTATCCTGAAAAACCATCTAATAAAGAAATACTTGAAGAACCTACTACCCTTTGTAATATGTGGTCCATTTTGGGTAAAGGGTAATTATCCTTTAAATATACTTTGTTAAGATTTCTAAAGTCCACACACAATCTAATTTCTCCTGTTTTATTTCTTGTAGGAACTAGGTTTGAAACCCAATCAAAATATCTGATTGGTGCAATGATCTTGGCATCATACATTCTCTTAACTTCTTTTTCAATCAAAGGTAATAGCATAGGGTTAATCCTTCTCAACTTTTGTTTGAATGGTTTTTGTTCTTCTTTTATTGGAATTTTGTGTTGGATTATGTTTGTATCATAAGATTTTAAATCTTCATAACTCCAAGCAAACACATCTTGATATTCCTTTAAAAGTTCAATATATTTATCCTTTTCTTGTTGAGGTAAAATTTTGGACAATTTGATTATCTTTGGTTCTGACTCTGTACCAATGTTACACTAGGTAAAAAATTATTCTTAAGATTCACTATATCTGATTCATCTTAAACAATTTATTCAATATCTACTTTTTCTAAGCTATCTTAGTTAACTTGACTAAATTTAGTGGGTTTATCAAACTTTATTTTATTTACATATAAGTCATTTAAATCTACTTCACAATCCAAATCATGATTTAATGTACAATCTGTATCTATAATACAATTCTGAAATTCTTCTTCATTGTTTATAAACTTGTAAATCTGTTCATCCTGAGAAAAAATCTACCAACACTTAAGATTATCTGGGATTATTAGCATATGTTTGACTTCAACAGTATATCTGTGATTAGGTTGGAATAGTAAATTGCATGTACTAGAAAAATTTGCAAGACAATGATCTTGTATATTTTGTTTCATAGGTATAACAACAAACTTACATTCTAATAAATCATCAGTTAAATCTATGACAGTGTTTCTATATCTGCTTAGTCTAGGATTGTAAACTGAATAAACTCCATTTACTTGTTTAATGATCAAATCTGAATCTCCCATAATTAAAATTCTTTTTCCTCCCGAGTTTCTAATGATTTGGAGTCCTAGGATAAGGGCTTCATACTCGGCCATATTGTTTGTACAATTGAAATTTAGCCTGAAAGCATGACCTTCAGAATGATTGGTTTCCATGTTTTTTATCCAGACTCCTGCTCCTACTCCTAACTTATTCACTGAACCATCAAAGTCTAAATGCCATTGAGATTCATGAAAAATGTTATCATTGTTTGGTTCTCTCTTTTTATCTACTATTTCAGTTTGGATTTCATTTGTTATAGTTACAAAGGATGAAATAATCAAGGTCAGTTGGTGTAGAGTTAATGGGGTAATTTATAGATATTTTAGCATTACTGACCATGTATTTCATTATTTTTTCCCTATATAACTTTTTAGGCTGGCCAAACACCGAGATAGTATCATAAGACATGTCTAGTTGTAGAGATCCCTGCAACTTTGCTCCCCATGAGCGAGAAAGAAGCATACCATATTTTGGTGGGATATCAACTACTACAATGTCCATTAATATACTCTTACCATGGTATTGAAATAGTGTCACACATAAATCCTTAATTAAACCTAAGCATTTAACCTTACTGAAATCAAAAGAAAACAAATCTTTGTATGGCCTTGTAATTTCTAGATTCAGAGTTTCCATGATGGCTTTTGGAATTAAGTTATGGAAAGCTCTTGAATCTAGCATTGTGTTATGTAGAATTTGATCATGAATGGTTAAACTGATATAGAATGGAGGAACTGCACCATCTGCATGTTTTCTATTTACATCTGGGCCAAAAATCAACTCTAGCTAATCATCATGTAGATTTATGGAGTCTTCTCCATCATTCATATTTAATGTTTCAGTTATGGTTGATTTATACAAGTCATTATTTACCAATTCAGTCAAAGGAATTGGTATTTTCAGTTTTGCAATTTCTGATTATATGTTGAATGCAGGTTGAGCTTTACTGATCTGAATAAGTTCTTCTTTGGTAGCTGTAGTTTGTGTTGGTTTATCTTGATTTTATACAGTTGTTTTTTCATTTTCAATTGTTTTAGGATTCTCTGTTTGTGTTTCCTGTGTTTTACTCTTCTAACTTTCTTTTCAGGGATTGTATGTGAAGCATTAGATGTTCTTTCTGTCTTAGAATTTTCAGCAGATGCTTTTGAAGCAATAGTTTGAGGGTTTACTGTTTTAGGATCAGAAGAAAGCTTTTTGGGATCTAAATTTGTTGTTTTTACAGAGTTAGAAGCTTTAGTAGCAGTAGATTTTTGAGAATATTTTGAAAATTGAGAAACTTCATAAGTAATGTCAAAAATTTTAGGGCTTGATGCTTTCATTAGACTAGAAATGTTTTGGGAGGAATTTGAGTTTTGCTTATTTTCCCTTGGGAGAATTTGCAGAACTTTTATTTAAGGGGCTTCTACTGTTTTCTGATTTTTATTTTAGGAAGGTTTCTTGGTAGAAGGTTCAATATTTTTCTTGTTTCTAAGGTTATACTGGCTGTTTATTTCATTTATTGCATAGTCATAACCTTGCTTGTAATCAAAGGATTCACTAGAATCTAATTTAAGATGTTGAAGTTCAAACAATTCCTGATCTTCCTGAGTTAGGAAAATAGTATTGTTGTCATCTATTCCCATTAGATTAATAGTATCCTCCTCCTCATCATTATTATTCTGAGAATTTTCAGCATAGTTCTCTTGGAATGGTGGCCTAATGGTTTGGTCTGGGGATGTTTCTTTTCCTTTTCCAGAATTTATATTTTTTCTAAAGTTGGGATTTCTAATCTGCTGTTGGTTATCCCACTGAGGTATTCTATCCATATTGTCTAATATATCAATCTCTCTTTCTAAATTTTTATCTATAACATCCATTTTTGTGTTTGAATTTTCATTTTCTTCTTTGATAATAACTCTTCTTTCATTTCTAAGTCTAGATTTTATAGCTAGGATGTTCACTTCTACACTTACTGCATCAGTTTTCATTTTTTCTAATGTATCTGCATCTCTTTCCCTTAATTTTTAAGCCATATCTGTGTCAAATCCATCAGCGAATTTGAGCAGAACGGAATAAGGAGTAGGTTTCAGATTTGCAGGGATAGAATTATAGACACTATTATACCTAGTGCAGTAATCTTGAATTGACTCATTCAGAGCTCTTTTTAAATTATCAAATTCAGACAAAATTTGGAGGGGTTTCTTTTTCTTTTCCCATTTATTTAAAAACAAAGTAAAAAATACATTCAAATCAGTTACACTACTAGCAGCTAAATATTTAAACCACTTTTTAACTGCTCCTGTTAAAGTTTGAGCAAACAATCTCATTTGAACATCTGAATCATCAATTTCATTAATTTCAAAGAAGTATGACATCTTAGTAATGTGTTGTTGAGAAGAATATTGAGTAGTGCCATCAAAAAATAGTATTTTGTTTTGACAGTCTTGTGGCATATCATGAAGTTGCTATGGTAGGACAAGGGGGGCATATCTAGCAGCCATAGCTTGAAGCTTAGCTTGACTAGGAGGTAAGGTTGAACTACTTGGTGCTATGCTAGAAATGATAGTAGATGAAATATAGATAGTATTTGAAGTGCTGGAAAATGAGGATGATGTTTTCAAGAAATCAAAAGGTGAACTAATGGATATAGTGGATGAAGTGATTGGTGGAAATAATATTCTGGGTTGTAGAGGTAGTTTAGGGATAAATGGATCTGTAGATGAGCTGGTAATATGATTTATGAATGATGTGACATCATAAATAGATGAATCTTTCGCTGGAATTATTATGGTATGTAATTGGGAAGCTGAAGGTATGTTTGCATGAGTCAATAAATGATCTAATTCAATAGCTTCATCAATATCCTTTAGAATAGTAACATTAATTTCCTCAACTTTGGTCTGATATTCAACTTTCTTAGATCTAGAATTTACTGCAATAGATTTCTGTTTTGCATTCAAAAATGAAAGAAAAGAAGGGTCTAAAACAACAATTTTTAAATCATTTTCAAATTTACTTTTAAATAATGAATGCTCAAATTTCAAATAAAATCAATGTCTTGAAGACTTTCTAATTCACTGGGTAGTGAAATGAATCTTATCAATGAGATTTCAGCCTCTAAATTTTCTATTTGTTTTTTCTTTTTACCAATTCGGTCTGGGTTATCTACTATGACCGCAGGGTTAGGATCTGGGTTAGACCTGGTATAGTAGGTTTTCCTAGAAGCCGGAATTACTATTTTTCAATACCCACAACCTATAAAAATAATCTTAAAGTAAAAGGATGATTTAAATTATTCCTTTAAGACTAATTTTTGTAGAAATTTGAATAACTGAGATATTATTCACCGAGATTCTCCTGATCACACACTATTTTAGCTTCATGCATAATACATAATCTCTTCTACCATTGATCATCACATGCGGAAATAAAATCAATTGCATGCATACATTAAAAACACAAACAATCACACATATGAACACAGTATTTAATGGGAAAGCTTAAAGCTGAAAACCCCAACTATTTGTATATTATATGTCATGGAGATCATGTAACAATCATAGTACAAAATCTCCTCACAAGCTCTCATGCACACCCTCAATTGCTACACACTATCAAGCTAGATCTAGCAAAACACATGCTCCAATCTTTTTCCACTTGATAGCCAGCCTCTATTGCGTAATTAATGATATGGGATGGCTTCATTAAATAGATAAACCACCTGGCTTGAACTGCGCAATCCTCATGGGCTACTCCACCTATCTGTGTGTTGCAAATAGCAACAGTATAGTCACAACTGATAGTTAACCTGCTCTTTCACCTATTCTTGCACTGGTCTCCACTGAAACTGTCCATGCACTGAAGTTAAATGATGCATTATTTAGTTGATTTATGAGTTTATAATTAGTGAATTAATTAATAATTAATTCACACCACTCTCACTAATTGTATCAATTAGTTAAACTAAATACAAATAGCTCAACTATGTTTAAATTAGTTAAACTGAATACAACTCCACTAACTTCCTCAATCAACTCCACCAAACTCTCTCACATGAGTTCTAACTGAAGTATCCATGCAATAGCTCCACTTAACCCTCAGGAATAGCATAATTCCTTCTGTCAGCTCTTGTGCCACATTTGTGCACTTAACTGAAGTGCTCCAAGAGAATAGATAATGTTTATAGTCCAAATATTATTAAGAGCTAATAATATTCGACATATCTATTTTTAGACTGGCAATCTAAAAATAGATTCCGCCCAATATGTCTAAAAATAGAAGTCCATCTATTTTTTCCGACTTGACCAACCATCCACAAATAACATCCTGCAACTCATAGAACATGATCCATATATCTAAAAATAGACATAGTCTAAAAATAGACTTTCTTAAAAAATGGCACTGTGAGACTTGTAATGAGAAACAACTTCTTTCCCTGTAGTATATGAATGATGCGCTTGTCATAAATAAGATGAATATTTATTTCAATTTTGTGGTATGTAATTGGAAAGGCGAAGGTATGTTTGCATGAGTCAATAAATGATCTAATTCAACATTTATCAATGTACTTTAGAATAGTAACATTATTTCCTCAACTTTGAGTAAGATATTCAAATAACCTAGATCTGGAATTTCACACACTGCAATAGATTTAACTTTTAAAACAAAAATAGAAAGAAAAGAAAGAAATTCTAAAACAATATTTTTTAAATCATTTTCAGATTTACTTTTAAATAATGAATGCTCAAATTTCAGATCAAAATCAATGTCTTGAAGAATTTCTAATTCACTGGGTAGTGAAATGAATCTTATCAATGAGATTTCAGCCTCTAAATTTTCTGTTTGTTTTTTCTTTTTACTAATTCGGTCTGGGTTATCTACTATGACTGCAGGGTTAGGATCCGGGTTAGACCTGGTATAGTAGGTTTTCCTAGAAGCTGGAATTACTATTTTTCAATACCCACAACCTATAAAAATAATCTTAAATCAAAAGGATGATTTAAATTATTCCTTTAAGACTAATTTTATGACTGAGGACTGGTTATTCCCCAATATGGTCACCAGTAATGTTATCACTCCAATAAATTCTTAAGTTGTGGGATTTTGGTTTTTGGTCAAAGAATACTAGAGGTAACCACAAACCTACTTCAAACTCTAGGATCTAGCCTTCCTAGGGTTCAGAGAGGGCTCTCTCTTTAAGGTTTAACTTTGTTTTAGTTTTGAATATTAGGCTAGTTATTAAAGTGTAGATTTGGTTTTGTTTTGCTGGATCTGGTGCGAAAATTTCACTTGGAGGGTAGATAGAAGGAAATATACTTGTCCATTGGGCTATGGAGTCTAAGTCAAGCTAACAGAACTGGGATCAAAGCCTAAAAGGTCAAATGTCTGCAGGGCAAGGTAGATAACCCTTGGAGATCTTGTGAAAAATGATTTTTGAGATGGTATGATCGGGATAAAGGGCACTTAAGGATCCTTTGATCTAGAAAAGGGAAGTAGAAGATAGAGGTCAAATGGGAGAGGGAGAAATTAATAATTACTTGCACCGGAAATCAGAAGAAAACAAATAAATGATAACTAGTTAAAAACAGGGTGCTATTAACATGTCCTGTAGTAATACTCCTAGTTATACATTCAAATTTAGAATTAAAACACAGATGTATGCATGAAACAAAAGAAAATAACAATGAAAAGTTTAAAGAGAGTACTTCACTCCAGATATCTTATCACAGGGATCCTGAAGGATGATGCCAAAAAGGTGATCCAGTCTGCTGCCCAAAATCGAAATCCAAAGCTTTCAAGTCAATCAAAATATCTATAGTAATCTCCATAAATTTTATTCCACAAAAAAATACTTCCAAGAGTGAAGTATTTATATAAAATGTCTTACAAAATATCCTAGATGACTTCTAGGAATAAACTTAGAAAAATTAAATCTCTTACAACAATAATATTGACAACTTGCTCAATAAACTAGCAAGCTGTCCTATTTTATTCAAAATAAATAGAAATAATTTTTAGATAAGAAGCAGCTGACTGCTTATGTGTCCTCTCTACTGGCCTTTTAGATATTTTCAGAATTTAGTTGCCTTTAATGATACTCTTTCTCACTGATACTCTTTATCACTTACACTCTTTCACTTTTGATACTCTTTACCTTCAGTAAATCTGTTTTAACAGTAAAACTCAACAAACATATTTTATTCTTTATGTGTTTGCCTTTATTTCTTCATAGCAAATTAGTTAATGCCTGCCACTCCTCATTTTTAGGAATTCTAATATTCTTGAGTTTCCTAAAATTCTCATCAGCCTCAGTGTACCTGGAAAATGTAGGTTTGATGACAAACACATGTTTGATTTCATACTGCAAATGAAATAGATCTTCAAAATGTTTTAGCAATACTTTCCCTGTGGGAATACCTTGGCTTGCTGGCTTGTTTACTTTCTCCTGGGCATGTTCTCTGATCTTTTTTTCATAATCATTCTGAGGCATTAGCTTGTCATTAATCACCATAATATCTGAGAGTCCCTTTTGTCTTAAATTGGTGAATTTAACCATGAATCTAGTGACAACAGTGTTCATTCATTCACATTTCTCTTCAAGATACCTCATTAGATTTCTTTTGGTGGTTACTTTCCTAATTTCTAGGATTGTGGATGTCCTGTCATTTATTTTGAATTCTTCAAGTTGCTGCCTGTTCTTGCTGTTTAGGAAATTGATCAATCTAACAGCCTGTTCTGGTTTATCTGGCAATTCTTCTTGTGTCTTTCGGATCTCTGTCTGAGCTACCAATAGTAACTCTCTCTGCTAAAAAAATACTTGAATTGATGGCCAAACATCATGAATGGCTTCAATTACATTATTCCATAAGTAATTTTTAATATATGATATTTGGTCCTTGAGAGTTAACTCTTTTTGGAGCTTTTTTACCTCTTCACTCAATTTGTGAGCATTCTTCTCATGTATTTTAGCATCTATCTGAGCTTCATTTCTTGTTTTATCTACATTTTCAATTTTCTTGGTCAATATATTGATTTCATTGGTCTTCAAGGACATTTCCTCCATTTCTTTTATTAGTTGACTGCTCTCATCTCTAGGTGGCAACACTGTTGTAGAAGATTCAGTCACTAAAGTAGTTGAAGAGGTCATTGGCACTGCAGTGGCTAGTGGCTCTTTTGGTGCCAATTTCTCTCCCAAAGTAGATGGTACTGTTGCTGTGATGACTGGGAAAACAATGGGAATGATTGGTTCCTTAACTGTCTCTTTTTCTTGGACAACTTGGTCCATTTTCACTTCCATTTCCTTGATTTGAGATGTGAGTTGAAGTATCAAGCTCATCATTTCATCTTTCTCCTTTTGATCCTGTAAAACTTCCTTTGTTTGAGGATGTTATCCTTGAGGAAGCTTGAGCTGTTTTCTCAAGGCAGCTATGTCCTCATTTTTCTTTTTAACCAATGCTTCAGCTGCTTTGATGTTTGTGGGATCATATCCTACCTGCAATACTAACTCTTCTAAGGCCTTTATCCTTAGATCCTTTGCATACATTGAAGATTTTTCCATCTTCATTTGGTCCTGCATATTAGAAATGGTATCTTGAAGCCTATGAGCACTCATAGCTTTTGTTGTCACCGTGGAATAAAGAATTTGTGATGTTTTCCTGTGAAATTCAATCTGATCCAACTCATGGATTTTATCTATGGATACTTCCATATCAACCTTTTTGTAATAAACCACTGTCTTTGGCACTGGTACAATGGGCTCTAAAACTGACATAATCAATTTTTGAGTTGAATAATCAAAGGCTGATAAGAATATATTTTGATTACCTAGCTTTTTCTTTTGAAACTGAGAATATATTTCAGTTTTAATTTCTTCATTCTTCAATTTGTTTTTCTTGTATTTTTCCTTAATATCTAAGTCCTTCTCCTAAGCTGAATGTGAGGAGGAAGCCTCCATACTTTGTTGCCTCTCCATTATCTGTGCATCTTCATTATTCAACTCTTCAATGATTCTGATTTGGCTCACTGATGAGTACAGTGGCTACATTGGTCTCTGTCTGTGCAGTGTTGGTATTCAAAGGCTGTGTATCTTCAACATCTATTGTTACCTTGCCTTTAGCTGATGTATCCAGTTTTGGCCTCTTATTGTAAATTATTTTAAACTTTGTCTCTGTGGTAGTTTCTGTAGTATAAGCTCCTTCTTCCTTGATTATTTTAGTGGATGGCTCTGGCTGTTTGGAAACTTCCAAAGGGTGACTAGTATTCCTTTGGTTTACTGCCTCTGTTAAAGTATTCTCAACCCACTCAATTTGATTGGAAAATTTCTCTATATCTGGCTTTGACTCATGGATGAAGGGTGTCAATTTACATTTTAACCTTAGTTTACTTAAGATCCCTTGTGGATCATAATTCCATGGGAAGATTTCTTCTAATTTGTATTCTTGTAATTGACTTTCTGCTTCCTTTTCTGCTTCTCTTTGATTACATATGAAAGGCCCAATTTGATTTTTGAGTTTAAATTGGGTATTTTTCTTGGCTGCCATAAAATTTATTGAATCTGAATTCAAGATCTGTCTAATGTACTCTAAGGCAAAGATCCTCATAGATGGATGCTTAGGTAACTTGTAGGGAAACAAGTTAGAACCAAAAACTCTAATTTCAGTGAATTCCTTATATAAATACCAATCTCCTACTTTGATTTGCTCTGATAGCTGCAAGATTCTTTTCATTTCCTCACTGATTCTAGGTTGCTCTGCTTTTGTCAAGATGGTGGTCAATGGATGCACAAATAACTCAGCAAAATCTAAATAATTGAATTATTTCCCTTATTTTCTGAGTATAGATGTCCAGAAGACAACTGATAGAGGTTTTCCTTCTATATCCAATTTATGAAGTGAAATAGGAAAGTTCTCTGATTGAAAAAATAGAAACAAGTGGAAAAGATAGGAGGTATCTCTGAATACCCCTTCTAGCTGCAAATTAGACAATTGATAGTGAATGCTATCAGCTATAAAACCAGCATAGTCAAATATAACTGAGGGTGACTGTCCTGGAGAAAATGTAGACAAAAATCCCAATATTGACTCATCAGTATGTTCATCAGTGAAATATCCAAGTATGAAGGAAAGCATGGAGATAACATGCCTTGAACCTTCAGGGAATTTGGCAGTGGAACATGGAAGGTTTAATTTTGGAATTTCAACATGCAGAGGCATGAAAGTCTGGAAGATCATAAACCTTTTAGGAAAGTCTAAGTTAATGTATAACTTAGTGAGGGCTTCAATGGATAATGGTACTACTTGAGGGTCAGGTTGAAGCTGCAACATTTGGTTTATAGACTCTTCTGTAATGGTAAAGAGGACCTCTTTGTTTGTATTGACGATAACTCTCTGTTCAGGAATGTAGTATTGGTGACATAGTCTGATAATTTCTTGATAGGGGTGAGTCAAGGGGACTACATATTTGGGCAAATTGGATTCCCAAATGTGAACATCTTCTTGATCATCTAGGGATTTTTCAAAACACCAATTGTGTATATATAAAAAATTGAACTCAACTATAGGATCAACTGTTTTGTAGTCAATGTCTGCTAAAGGAGTATTCTCAATATCAACAATTGGAGGCTACAATGGGTTGACTACAATGGCAGTATTTGGAGTCATGGCAGGAGCAGCTTTAGGAGTTTTGGAACCTTCAGATTTGTTTCCACTCTGTTTTTTAGGCATTTTTGTAGGCTTCTGCAAGTTTAAACTGTTTGCAGGGGCAATTTTACTATGACAGATGATTGGTTAGGCAGTTTCAGCAAAATAGAATGTCTCTTTGGATTTGATGCTCAATTAGGTCTCTCAAATGAAGTTTTGAGGCTAAAACTGGTCAAACACAGAAAACAGGGGTTTTCTGAGTCTCTTGACTGCAAATTGGGCTCAAAATTTGATGAAAAAGGTTTTTCAGAAGATATAGGGCACCTGCAGAGGATTTATGGCTTTTAGAGCTTGAAATTGACCCTAAAACTGTGGAAAAATGATAATTTTCTTGAAAAAGGTGCGCAACGGATTCTAGGGTTCCTGGAAAATTTTTCCAGGGTTTTGCATGTTTATGGGACTTTTGGGCAATTGAAATTAATCGATTTCTTGATTTTTAACTAATTCTTTTTCTTTTAACAGGTTTTTGAGTTGAGTTGCAAGTTTAAATTTCAGAAAAATACTTGTATTTGACGCAGGTATAGGTTTAAACAGGGTATACTTCAGTCTTCTGGTCAAATTGGTTTCTTCAGAGGTTGAAATGGAGCGATATAGCGGCTCCTCAGCAATTTTTACAGGTTCTTGGGAAATTTCAGAGGTTCTGGGTGTAAAAATAGCAGGAAATGGCTATCAGGGGGCTCTTTTCAACTTTACACAGTCAGGAGGGAAAAATACTTGGTTAAACACGACATACAGGTGGAAAAATACATAAACAAAGGTTTTATTAAAACATTTGATCGCATTAACCATTGACATTAATTACAGGTCGCATTAGGCAGGAAGTAGTTTTGAATTTACACAGGCACATAAACCGACAGTTTATCGCGTGACTTTTAAGTGGTAAGCAGTTTTAATCAAACTCACGTGATCCAACCATAAAGGGCCACGTGGAGGGGAGGGGTCAACGCGAAACAACCTATTTCGCATGGATATTGTGTTGGATCGGTTGTGCATATTATTCATGCGATATCACTTCTAAACCATTGGATTAAAAGCTTTGAAGCAAAGGGCTGAGATTGCTTTGAGAGCTGCGTCCAAGCGAAAAGATGGGACCGAGTTGGTTTATGCAAGCAAAATGGTTTGATATGTATTTAAACCTTTATAAAAAAAATAGAGAAGTATAGGTTTAAAACATATGCGCAATGTTTTATTTACATATAGCGGCAGGGTTAATTATGGTTTAAAACATTATGATAATGTTTTAGTTTATATACACGGTGGCGAGCTTTAGTCATGGTATATATATATATATGGCGAGGTTAAGGTCTTTATTAAAACATTTGTTATAAATGATTTTAATAAAACATAAGCGGGCGGGGTTTATACATTGTATTTATACAGTTTTTAACCAAGTTTGATAGTTTAAAAACTATAGGGCGAGATATTTGAATATGGATAATCTTTTAGACCAAAGGGTTTTTTATTTTGGGATTTTTATTTAAGCACATGGGATAATATACCTTGGTCAAAAGTTTATAATAGTGGGCTTTTTTTTTGGGTTTATTAGATATAATAGAATTAATAATATAGGAAAAGGGTATTTTTTAGGGATTTAATAAAATATGTTAAAAGTTAATATGAGAGGGGAGTGAAATGTAAAACAAAGTACACATTATCTCCAAATATAAAATAATCAGCATTTGCTCATCTTTATATTTCTTTGAATAATACTTAGGATAAATGTGACTTTGTGGGTTTTTATGAATGTTTATGAAGGGATGGAATTAATTATTCTAGGGTTACATTTTTACTAAGTAAGAGTGTGTTTTTACTTAGAAAAAAAGGGTTTTAGTACATGAATGAAGGTAAATGATGATAAATGAGGATTTAACATAAGAACTCAATATTTTCAACTAACCAGTCATACAGCCTTGGGTCTGCTCCCAAAAAAAGTGAGAGAAATGCTCTGAGCCTGTTTGACTGATAACTTAGAATACTGAACACTCATGGGGGAGGGGAAATTAGTGATTTTTCTCGATGGTGTATTATTTACATGATTTCTCCACTGCTTTCTACCTACCCAATCTTGTATTTCTAACCTTTTTTTCTTTATTTTGCAGGTGCATTTAGGCTTGCAACTTTAAAACATTTTCTTTCAAAGCATAAAATTGATCTAACTCTACCTTATTTCATCCGAGGGCTAAGATTAAACTATTGAGCTCCTCCTTATTCTCTACCTATCTACTGATTTTCCAAGTTTAAACATTTTGATAAATATTCATTCTCAATCTAAAACATGAAATTGAAACATGAAAAGTTAAGATTAAACTGTTTAACTGATCATGGATTATGGCATTTGTTGACACTCTGCACATAATCATTATTTTTGTAGTAAAAGTAAAAGTAATGACATTTGGACTTGCTCACTTTCAGGTTTTATTTCTTTTCTTTTGGGGTCTATATTTTTCTAAGTCCTTTGATCTTTCTTTTAGGACTTTTTACCCTCTTTTTGTTTTTTTATTATTTTTAAGTTTTTCAAAATATGGGAAAAAAAACTTGCAGAAAGCAAGGTATGTACATATTTACAAGAGTTCATCAAAGTCAATTCAAAATTTTATGAACCCTATTATTATAGGACTCTAACAAAAACAAAGAGAAGAATTTGAAATTATGAGAAAAAGGATGAGCTTCAAGTTGTGTTTTGGTTCACATTTATGCCTACAAGGATCAATGGACGATTATAAAGATATTAATAATATCGTAAATCCAAGGTCAAATCACAATTTAATATGTAACTCTATTTCAGGACCAAGAGCTTTGTTTGAAGAACTAATAGACCCTAGACATAAATTTTTGAAGGCCAAGAATATCTATATCAAAGAAGGAAGGACAAGAGGGATAAATCTTAAAATGCTATACAAAGAAAAATCATTTTTTCTTGTGCGTTATGGAAGTCATTGTACTTAAGAACAAAGATAGGCCAAAGTTTGACCTTTGAAAATGAGCTATGTATTGTCAACTCTGTAATTTTTTTTAAGGAGCTCTGTCAAGATCAACTATATGAAGGAATGGATCTATTTATATTGAAGTTTTCAAGACTCATCAATATTGAAGATCATATATGCTGAATTCGCCTCATCCTTCTAAATTGTTGATGTATAGTCCTCAGGGAGATACTATTAATATGTGACATATAAGTCATCTTGATATGACAAAAAGAAAGGACAACTCTAATATGATAGATATATGCGAACTAATTTGAAGTTTTGATACCTCCTTTAACTCTTTGGGTGTGAGATGTGTATTTCCTTATCATCATAAGAAGGAACCATGTTAGAAAGGATGAAGTATGGGTCTAGAGTCTTGCATTATAGTATTCTACTTGTATACCTCAACCAAAAGGATCTATCTATGTCCCACCTCATAGAATTATATGCATTATATAAAGGAAAATTGTAATGATGAATTCAAGTATGACTTGGGCTGATTTTAATATGCATGTGTATAAAGTGTTAAAGGTACTAAGTCTAAATTTTGAAGCTACAAACCATTGAAAATCACTTGTTTCCATTCAACATTGAAGGCTGAAGTTCAGAACTTGATGAATTCTCTTCATTATTAATGCATAGTTCTCATATAAATATTCTTTGAAATTTGTCTTGATGTAACAAGAAGAAATGGAAATCACCTTTGTATCAATCTGTGAGAGAAGATATATCATAAAACTTGTTTTGATTGCGTTGAATTTGTAACTATGGTCGGTATTCATAATGTACATTTGGTCACCTGATATAATTGTATTTATCATTGTAAATGTTAGGTCCCTATTGTTGGAAAATTAGATTAGGGAAACATTTAATTAATATTTTCCATCAATGACAGTTATTTGTGATATTATGTTCTTCATTTTCTTTATAATTTTTATGTTCTTATCATCAAATAAATGCCAAAATAATGAAGATAATAACCATACAAAAATGAACACAAGATATAGTCTCCAAGCTAGGGAAAAACCCCTCTAAGAAGAAAACCCAATTTTTTTTTTCTTCTTATAGAATAAACTTCAAAGGAAACTTCCAACACCAAACCCTAGATCACCATGGTTTCCACCAAGAACCAATCCAACCAACCAATATTGCTTATACAATGCAAGACAAAGTCTACCAAGAGTAGCGAGACAATATCCTTACAATGTAAGGCTCCTCTAGCCTTTCAATTCCCCAAGAGAAGTCTGCAACTATCCCTGCAATATTCGGATCTAAGATATACCCAAAAACTATAGGTTTCTCTCACATGTGAGCTGAAAGATACAAAATTCAGACCTAATATCTTCTCTAGGGATTCTCCCTTCCTTCGCTGGCCTTTTCCTTACTTACCTCGGACTTTCACACTCCCTCCTAATTGCAGACCGAATCCAAGATCCTTATGCTTGATAAGTGTCACAATAGGTCAAATTTCCATCCTTTACATAGCCTTTCCTAGGACTCGAATAGCCCTCATAAAGCCAAATTATTCCTGGCTGGATGACTTGGTCTTGGGAGCCTTCTAGACACTTCCAAATACAAAATAAATTTTTATTTTTATGATACAAGTGCCCAAATGGGCCTTTTACAATTATAATGACTCTTTGACTCATGTAAACCCTAGGAGACCTAATGAAAAATAACTTGAGCATGAAATCCATGCTCCAAAATAATTTTGTTTTCTTCTTTACGTCACTTTCTTTCTCCTTTTGATAGAAAAATAAAATTTGCATCATTCATAAGTCAAATGACAATTATGACGACCGAAACTAGTTACAATTTCCAACACTCCCTCTTAACTAGGGAGGTATTCATAATTGTCTAACTGGTACAAGGACAATACTCCTTTTGAAAAGTTATCATAAGAAGAGTCAGATTGATAAGCCTTAGCATCAACTTTATGATCAACCAAAACTGTCTTTAAGGCCTAACTAGACAAGCTCAACTTCATTCGAGAGCATTATGCTAGGAGGATTTACGTGTGATACCGCACTACCTCTAAGGTACACACCCCATCCATATGTCTACAAGGTATGTCATTTTAGGACTATTCTTGTCTTGGATTTCCAATCCTGAATCCTCAAAGAATATCAGTCCTCTTCAACTACTCTTATCTTGAACACCTGTCATATACTCAAAGAGTGTCGATTCCTTTCCTTTCTTGGATGTTATATCCTCAAGGAAACCACATAGGCTTATCTAATCCCTCATCATTCTTTCTTCAAGGCATTCACTTTGACTTACAACTTTTAGTCTTGGTCAAGTGCATGGCACATGAAAACAAGAATTCACATGTGATGTCAAACATCACTTCCTCTCAACCAGAGATATTCTCCTTTTAACTTGAGAATATATCCTTGCTCATATTCAAGGAGACTCCTTCACTCCCTCTCAAATCTAGAGGAGAATCTTGAATTCCTTTCTAATTGGGAAGTCATATCTACAAGCTCTCTAACTTGTCTTTCTAAGAATTTTAGCTACAACATGTATCTCTCTTTCTTTCGCATCTCATTGTATTGAGCCTGCTTCATTCCTAGTATCATAGAGCCATATTATTCCCTTAATTTGGTGACAAGTTCTAGGTCATAAATCTTGTACAACACTTTCATCTTGTCATCATTAATGAAGGCATTGTGTTGATCCTTTCTAGACTTTAAGATTATCATATATTTCTCATGAAAGTGATCTCTTTTGACCTTCAGTTTATCTTATTGCACCACTACCTTTCAATCCAAATTTGATCACATCTTGACTTCATAGTTACTATGTATAAAATATTGAGCTTCCATCAACATTCTCCATATATTCCATCCATACAATTGAACTTTCCTCAACCATCATTATGTATTCCCGCAACATCCTTCAAGGTAGAAAAAAAATATGTTAATCAGATAGCCAATAATAATTATTAACGTCAGACTTACCTCATTGTGACAACTTTCTCATCATCAACATCTTCAAGGTCGATCTCCACATAAATCTTCCTTCATGTATCAAAGTGGCCAAGGATCGAACTTAATTACCAAGTCACCATTTTCTTTTGGAGATTATACTAGATGTTGATCACTAATATATATATATATATATATATATATATATATATATATATATATATTCTAGCAAGAAAGTATTAGTATTCTATCCATTCAAGTGAAATTCAAGTCCATATTTATAGACATCATATAACCAAATGAAATATTTACTATGCATAGTTTATGATCGAATTTTCTTACAGGATTATATGAATCCTACCCAAAAGTTAATTTAAACATTCATTCTTAATCTTTCACTCAATCATTTAGCCCTATGTATTCCATAAGTAGCTTGCAACTAGACCAATTTCACTCCTTCATCCCTTTAAGAATATTGTTTCCAAACAATATGGAATATATACTGATCTCTATCATAATGTATTTTCCAAGAACCTCCAAATTGATGGTTCTTACATGATTTTTAGGCAACATGAATACCTATAACATAATGTTAGATAACTCATGGATGAATATTATGCAAGATGGTCCCAAAGCTTTTCATTCTTAAAATACTAGATGATTTATTCCAAAGCAACGAGATCATGCTTACCTTCTTGCATTCTTACCTTATCCTTTCCTACAAAGGATTCGTCTTCAGTTTATTTTAAAGGGACTGCTTCCCAAGGATTTGATCTAATTGTGGAAGTTGTACTTCCTTTAGATATGCTTTCAATAGAGGCTTTCAAAGATATCAAGACAATGTACTTATCAAGGTGACTAACCTCTTGCTCATATTGCATTATGGTTAGGGAATTCTGTAGATGCTACTACAGATCCTCAAACTGGACTCCTACCACAACCCATTGTTGAGATTCAACAAGATGATGAGCTTAGTGAAAAGAGTTTCCTTCACTAAGTGGGCCCGTAGGCTATTTTTGGCGCAAGTCTATTTTTAGACATGGTGATCATATTTCAGAAGTTGTAGGATGATATTTATGGATGGTTGATCAAGTTGGAAAAATAGATGAAATTATATTTTTAGAATATTTGGCGAAGTCTATTTATAGATCGTCGATCTAAAAATAGATGCATGTCGATTATTATTAGCTCTTAATAATAATCCGACTCTAAACAACAACTTATTCTCTTGGAGCACTTTGTTTCAGTGCACAGATATGGCACATCAGTGGACTGAGGGAATTACGCAATTCCCAAGGGTTTACTGGAGCTAATGCATGGAGGACTCGGTTAGAACTCAAGTGGCAGAGTTTGGTGGAGTTGGAAAATGATTATGGAGTTGTAATGGAATTGCTTGAGTTAAACTCGGTTGAGCTAGTTGTATCTAGTCTAACTGAATGATACACTAGTGAGAGTGGAGTGAATTAATTAGTTAATTAATTCACAAATAATAACTCATTAATCAACTGAACAATACAACATTTAACTACAGTGCATGGCAGTTTCAGTGGAGACCCAGTGGAGAGGTAGGTGAAAGGGCAAGATGGAATATCTGTTGTGACTATAGTGATGCATTGATTGCATCACACACACATTGGAGTTGCCAATGAGGATTAAGCGATCAAGGCAAGGGTAATTTGAATTCATTCAGAGCTATGATCGGTGCAAAGATCGGTGCATGGATTTGCATATTTTTCCTAATTAGTGTATGACGATTGTACTGTACTGAGAGCTTGATGTACTAAAATTTGTATGAGGATTGTCATATGATTCCATGATACATAATACATGATAGTTGGGGTTTTTAGCTTCAGGCTTTCCCGTTAAAGAACTGTGTTATGTGCGATTTTTTTTATTTATGCTTTACATGTGTGTGCAATTAATTTTCCGTAAAATATTAACAATGGAATGATTCAATATTTTGCAAGAAGTTAAATATTGTGAGATTAGGTGAATCTAGGACATATGCATGCTTAGTGCATATAATTTCTACACCCATTGATTTAAACGAACTATTGGATGATATACATCAATCATTCCTTTCTTCAATTCACTTGATGATATATTTGGAATCAAGCTTATACCATCATACTTCAACTTCAACCCTCTGGTTATGGCTCACTATAGTCGATGTCATCCATAATTGCAAGGTCCAATAGTCCTCCTACAGTTGTGACCTTCCTCGCTTAGCATCCTACTCCCATACACTACTGTTGTAGATGGGTTTTAGCCTTAGTTTAGGTCTTATGACCACTCCTAACCTTAATTATAGGACTCAAATATCTTGTCTAAAGAATCAAAAAACTTGGCTTGATTTCATATAAATGATGCTATATAAATATCACATGAAATAACCCAAAATTTCCTCAAATACTTGGCCCTGCATCCGATTTGAATTTTTTCAACAAACACAAAAAAATTTATCCTAGACAAAGTTTTCTTTCCCTCTTTTTTTTGTACTCCAAATTCCTGTGGCCAATTCAGAAGTATTCTTCCTTATTTTTTTTCTCATTGTTCTTATTCGGTCCTTCATAAACCTTAGATCTCAAACCCATGCTTGTGACCTCATTTGAGAGCTCTGATCTCATTGTAGATTGCACTAAAATATCCCATAAATTTCCTTCTAGTTCAAATCTTGAACTAACTATCTTGACCTTCAAGACTGATCTAAACAATCCTTTTTTCTTGGCTTCTTGGAATAATGCAAAAGTTCCTCCAGTAAGCTTCCGGCTGCCATGCCTTTGACGTTAGCTCTGATTCCATGTTGGAAAATAGATTAGGGAAAAATTGATTAATCTTTTCCATCCATGAAAGTTATTTGTGATATTATGTTATTCCTTCTATTTATAATGCTTATGTTATTATCATCAAATAAATGAAAAAACAAACACAATATATAGGATCCAAGCCAGGGAAGAGATCCTCAAAGGGGAAAAACCAAAAATAAATTATCTTCTTATATAATAAAATTCAAAGGAGACTTCCAAGACCAAACCCGAGACCATGGATACCACCAAGAACCAAGCCAACCAACCAATCTACCTTCTACAATGCAAGACAAAGTCTAACAAGAGCAGTGAAAAAATATCATTCCAAAGCAAGGCTCTTACAGACTTTCGATTTCCCAAAAGAATTCTGCAACTGCGCCTACAATATTCAAACCTGAGACACACCTAGAAAATCTAAGTTTATCGCACATGTGATATGAAAGATACAAAATTCAAACCTCTGATATTCTCTATGGATTCTCCCTTCCTTTGCTAGCCTTTTCCTTTCTTTCCCAGGACTTTCACACTCCTTCCTAATTGTAGACCGAATCCAAGATACCTATCATTTATGTGTGTCACAATAGGTCGAATTTACATCCTTTATATAGCCTTTCCTAGGGCTCAAATAGCCCTCACAAGGTCGACTTCTTCATGATTGGCTGACTTGGTCTTGGGATCCTTCTAGACACTTCCAAATACAAAATACATTTTTCTTTTTATGATACAAGTGCCCAAATGGGTCTTTTACATTAACAATGACTCTTTAACTCATGTAAACCCTAGGAGACCTAATAATAAATAACTTGAGCATGAAACTCATGCTCCAAAATAATATTCTTTTAGTTTTTACATAATTTTCTTTCCCTTTTTGATAGACAAATAAAATTTACATAATGTCATGAGCCAAATGACAATTATGAAGACCGAAACTAGTTACAATTTCTGACACCTATAATACTAGTGTAGCCCCCATATTGTCATTGTTGTGTCCCATGTACCCCCTATATTTTTCTAGTTGTGCCCCATAAAATCCCACTATTTTTATTGTTGTGCCCTTACGTTAGTATTCTTATGTAGGCCCTGATTATATTGTGACCCTTTAGACTCCTATATATACCAAGGAGGTCTTGTCATTTGTATCATTCAAAAATTGTTCATTTATGTGATGTAAAAGGAGGTTTCCCCCTCAAAGAGGCTTATTTTCAAGCCATTTATGTATCTTTTTTTTTGTGATATGACTACATAACATTTGGCATCAGAGCTTTGGATCATAGGGTTTTACTGCTTCAAACAGGCCATCTTGAAATTTTTGCTATAACGTTTTTTATACGAGGCTTTAAAAGCTGAAATTTTTATCACGTGGAGATAAAATATTGATGAACATTGAGTAAAAAAAGTAGAGCTTGTTCTGCTATATTTTCTGAGACATGGTTCAAGGAATTTAGGGTTTTTGTATGTTCTATAATTTTGTCTCAAACAAGTGTCTTAAGGAAAATTGTCATAAATTTATTTTAAGGCATCCAAATTGAATTTAATAAAAAGTGGATGAAATAAATAGATTGTAGTTTCTTGGGTACCATTTTCAGGGCCGAAGGTTGAAACAGTGACATATGGCATTTTGTAAAAAATTTCTCTATTGAACCAATCCATTAGCGGGACATCTTGGGATATTTGGCCTAACTTTATATTGAAGAATCCAATCTCAGTCTAAATCATGGGGTTGGAAAGAGGAAATAGAGGGCTAACACAAGATGAAATTTCAAACCATAGGAGGCTGAAATCATAGATAAAAAACAATTTCAAGATTAGCCTATCAACAAGCTAAAAATCAAGCTCTAAAATGTATGCATTTTTAAATTTGTATTAATTTTGATTGAAAAATTTGTTTGAAGTGATTCAAAGGGAATAATGAATCATAGATATCATTAATTGGTCCAAAATTCCTCCTAAAAAAAAAATTCTACACCCATTAGTGATCCGGATTTTATGTAGGAACACAACAGAATACACATATATCCATAGATACAAAGATGCAACAAAAATAATGCTTCATTTTATTATAATCAAATGACTGAAATAAACATGCTAGGCCCCCCTAAACTATGCTACATTGAGGCTCGCAGGCCTATTAAAGACATAATGGAAATCTATGAGCTAGGGTACTGGAAACACTTATCTCTGAGAAGAGATGTGTCAGCTACCAGCCCCTGAACAGTGTTACAGAACTGAAATGACGGGAACAAGCGAGCTAAGGCACTGATAATGCTTATATCTAAGAAGAGATGTGTCGGCTCCCAGCCCCCTGAACTGTGTTACAATAAGGCTCGAAGGCCTATTATAGACATAATGGAAATAAATGAGCTAGGATATTGGCAACGTATCCCTGAGAAGAGATGTGTCGGCTACTAGCCCCTGAACTGTGTTACAGAACTGAAATGATGTGATCAAGCGAGCTAGGGCACGGGTAGCGCTTATCTCTGAGAAGAGATGTGTCGGCTACCATCCCCCCTGAACTATGTTACAATGAGGCTCGAAGGCCTATTTATTGTTGAGAAAAAATGTAAAATCTGAAATGTCCAAAAACCTAACCCTAGGAGATGAAGCACCAAAACTGTGGGCCCCGTTTGGGTAAGTTGGTGTTTCAACTTCCCGGGGACATAAATTTGGCATCCGATCTCCGTTTGACGTGCTAAATAGCTCGTTAGAAATATCTATCCAAGGACTACAACTTTTGAGTGAGAAACATTGGTGTATGATCCATGTTGCTCCCCATTTTCCCAAAAGCGTCGTTTAGGGCCTCAAAACGGCTCCGGAAGTTGAGGACCCGAAAAAATTCTATAAATAGTAAGTTGTGTTGAAAATTAAAAACTGAAATAAATGATGGTGGGGGTTAAAATGGACTTGGTGGGTGGCCACCAATATCCACCTGGATCATTAAGACCTCAAAACGGCTTCAGGAGTGCAGGACTCAAAAACCTGCTAAAAATAGTAAGTTGTGCTGAAGCTGAAAAACTGAAAGAATCGATGTTGCGGGTCCAAATGGAATAGGTGGGTGGCCACCGATATCCACCTGGATCAATTAAGCCCTCAGAAAACTCTACTATGACACATGAAGAAGAAAAAATGCACCATGATATATCAAAATTATGGGACCAAGTGAAACAATTTTCCCGCTCACAAAGCGAAAATAAATATGAATCAAAAGCAATGAATGTTAAGATGGATGGTTTAGAGGAAAAAATAAAAGAAAACATGGAAGGTTTAAAGGAGTGTTTTACAAATTTGCTACAAGAAATGCTTTTGGTATGGTGATAAGGTAGTCCATGAAAATCACGATGAGAAAAAAAAAGAATGTGAATCATGATTTTAGAGACTCTAACTTTAGGTGGAAGACCCACCACATTCCAAAGATTGATATGAGGAAGTTTGATGGCATGGATATAGTAACACAGTTACTACTGATGGAGCACTTATTTGATCTACATAATGTGCCACACACACAAAAAGTACACATTGCGTATTTGTATTTAGAACCCAATTAGTTTACGTGGTATAGATGGATTTGTTCTCATAAATCAATTATCACTTGGACAATTTTTACGGGGGAATTGGTAGCACATTCTAAGCATACAAAGAGAGATACAATTTTTAGCCAATCGTTAAATCTCAAACAAAAGGGTTCAATGATAGAGCATATCGAGGACTTCCAAAGGTTGTATATCAAGGTACTTGATATTCCAGAGGAGCATATTATTGATGTCTTCATAGGTACTTTAAAGAATTATATCCAACATGAGGTTTGCCTTTGGGAACCTAATTCATTGGAAAATGCATTCAGTGTGGGAAGAAAATTTGAAAGAAAATTTATGGAAACAAGGAGGTCTACCACTGAAAACTATAAAGATGGAAGTGTTGCTGCTCCTAACCTCCCAAAACCTATAAGGTTGACACCAAAACAACTGGAGAAAAAAATTACAAATGGGATTTGTTATAGTTGTTATAACAAATACACTAAAGGTCACAGGTGTGTTGAGAATAAATTAGTTTACATAGATTGTGAAGAGGAGGAAAATGAACAATAAACATCAAAAGAAGAAGATATACACCAAGAAACAACACTAGAGAAAGAAGAAATGAATCCGACCATATCTTGTAATGAATTGGTAGGAATTACCACTCTTAAAAATCTCATGATAGAAGGATATATCAAGAAGAAAAAGGTAATAGTGTTCATTGATTCATGCAATACACATAATTTTAGTCATTGTAAGATATCCAAGGAATTGAATTGATTTCTATATACAACACCAAAGTGTCAACTGATGGTTGCAAATGGAGGAACTATACATTTCTCAAGGACGTGTCATAATATCAAGCTAACCATGGGGGAATATGTATTGAATATTCAAATGCTTTCCATTCCAATGGGTGTTGTTGATGTTGTGTTAGGAATTCAATGGTTACAATCTTTGGGGACGATAGATTTTAATTTTCAAGAAATTTTCTTCAAATTTTTTAGGGAAGGAAAGGAAATTGAATTAAGGAGTATCACAGGGAGTCCAAGGAAGATAATAAACTCTAATGGCATGAAAAATCAGTTGAAGAAAGAAAAATGAGGCATAATTTCACAATTATGTTCATTATAGGTTCAAACATTGAAATCATCCCTTTCTCTAGATATACAAATAGTTGTGGAAAATCATTACGAGGTATTTGAGGCTCCCAAAGGTCTCCCACCTATTCTTGATCATGATCATTCTATCCACTTGATTCAAAGAAGTGTTCCTACAAACATTAGATCTTACAACTATCCCTATGCCCAAAATAGTGAACTTTAGAATGTATGGTTGTAGAAATTCTAGAGGAAGGTATAATTCAACCTATACAAATTTCCTTCTCTTCTCTAGTAGTATTGGTGCACAAGAGGGAGGGATCATAGCGTAAGTGCCCATATTATAGAGCGCTCAATAAGCTCACTATTAAAGATAAGTTTCACATTGATTAATTATTGGATGAATACATGGAAAAATTTACATCACTAAGTTGGATCTTTGTTTTGGATATCATCAAATTAGAATGAAAACATAAAACATTCCAAAAACAACATTGAGAACTCATGAAGGTCATTACAAATTTTTGATTATGCCTTTTGGCCTTACCAATGCACCTTCCACATTTAAAGGTTTGATGAATTCCATTTTCAAACCCTTTACTAGAAAATTTGTGTTAGTATTTTTTGATCATATACTAATCTACAATAAGTCTTGGAAATATCATGTTCAACGTGTTGGCAGGGTGCTTAAACTATTGGAGGAGAAATAATTTTATGCAAAACCATCCAATTGTTTCTTTGCATACAAGAGGTGGGATATTTGGGTCATATTGTATCTCATGAGGGTGTTAAGGTAGACACTAACAAAATTAAATCCATCAAGGAATGGAAAATACTCACAACGATAGAGTATATTCAAGGATTTCTCAGGTTAACAAGGTATTATCAATTTTTTTTTAAATATTATGGGAAAATAAAAACACCTATAACAACTTTACTAAAGAAATATGTGTTTTTGTGGACTTCAAAAGAAACTAAGGCCTTTGAACATCTTAAATAAGGAATGTGACAAGCTCCGGTCTTAGCTACACTAGACTTCACAAAAACCTTTATTATGGAATGTGATGCCTCAAGAAATGGAATTGATGATGTTTTAATGCAAGAAGGAAGACCCATTGTTTTTGAAAGACTTCCAATCAAGGGAACATGCCCTAAAGCAATGACACTCTTACCTAATGGGAAGACACTTCAAGGTAAAAAAAAATCATGATAGTCTTAAATACTTTTTGGAACAAATATTATCTTCAAAAAATCAGCAAAAATGGGTCACAAAGATGGTTGGCCATGACTTTGAAATCAACTACAAAAGAGGGAAGAAAAATATTATTGCAGTTGCGCTCTCAAGAATCGATCAGTTTTAGAGTATGTCATTAAGTGGAAGAACTTACCCACTGAAGATTCCACATGGAAAGATGATAATTTTATATAGAAGCATCTAGAACTACTCAAGCATTGACGACAACACATTTTTGAAGGAGAGGGGAATGTTAGGTCCCTATGATACTAGTGTAGCCTCCATATTGTTATTTTTGTGCCCCATGTAGGTCCCATATTGTTATTGTTGTGCCCCATAGAATCCCAATATTGTTATTGTTGTGCCTTTACATTATTATTGTTATGTAGGATTATAGTGTGTCCCTTTAGACTCCTATATATACCAAAAAGGTATTTTCATTTGTATCATCCAAGAATTGTTTATTTATGTGATGTAAAAGGAGGTTTCCCCTTAAAAGAGGCTTATTTTTAAGTCATTGATCTATCCTTTTTTTTGTGATCTGGTTACATAACAATAAAACATATTTATAAATGGTTGAGTCAAAAGAAAATATATTTTGAGTTAAAGTCGCATTGTGATTTTTAAAAGATGTAAATTTAAATTTTTGAAATGTAAATTTTGGCTCCAAAAGTGACAAGTCGACTTCCTCTAAGTCAAGTCTGCCCTAGCCAAGAGACACATCCATTCACCCAAGATAGAATACTATATAAAGGCAGCTCGACCTCCTCCATTTGTACATTCACATTATTACGGTACACAAGGCAATTTATGGGCAAGAAAGTGAAGGACAAGAAGGATGAAGAAGGATGGAGAAGGAGGCTGAAATATCTCTTTTTTTTCTCTCTCTGGAAAATCACACGAGTGGAATAATCTCTCCCTATGTGGTTATGCATTTTTCTAGGGAAGCTGTTGTAGGGGTCGAAATTTCTAGGTTACTAGGGTAACTATTGCAGGGCCAAAATTTATGGGGAAACAGGTTATTGCAGGAGGGCTACAATTCTAGGTCAGACATGAAGAGCGAAGTGCAATATCATATTGGATGACTTGACTTGGAGGAGAAGGCCAAGTTTTACCATAGGTCTAGGTTCGTCTCTCATTAAAAAAAAAATTCTCTATTGAAAAAGTTTTTGGTTTTTTCCATTGTGGGTTTTCCCAGGGTAAATGTTATCTTTTGTGTGTTGGGATCTCTACTGTTCCATTGTTCTTTATCATTGAATTTATGAAGTATAATTGTTGAATGATATATTGGAATAAGTTAAAATAATATCTAAAAAAAAATTAATTATCGTAATTTTATAAATATTGTGCTAACCCTAATTGCACTAAGAAAATCAACATGGTATCAGATATTTGCTAATCGAAGAAGGGAACATTGAGATCCCCTTGAGAAAACCCTATAGAGAATTTTATTCAAGTCCTTCTTATATATTGGTTGTTATGTATTTTTCCATGAAATATGAAAACAAGCTATAGGGAGCATCTAATTTAAGAGCTTGGAAAGTTAGAATAAATATTATTTTTACCAAGAACAAGGTTTTGGATATCGTTACAAGAAAATTTACTAAACCAAAATATGATGCAGGAAAAAAAAAGTTCAAGGAGGATAACATCAATTCTATGATAATTATAGTGGAATCCATTAAGGATCATTTGGTTCCCTATATTGCAAAACTTGATACCTCAAAGAATATGTACGATGCCCTAATGAATCTCTACACTATGTAGAATGAAATTTGAAATAGAAGGATGACTATTGAAAACACTGTGGATTCTTAATTCATAAGGATTTCTAAAATAAGAGATCAAATCCAAGGAATTGGAGAATCCATTCATGATCAAGAATTAGTGATTAAAGCAGTCAATGGTATTCCTAGGTCATGGGATGCTTTTGCAACATGTATAAGCAGTTGAAAGGAAGATCCTAAATTTGAACAACTATGGACATCATGTGCTCAAGAAGAAGTAAGAATGACGAATAGAGATCATCAATATGAATAAGTTCAAGCCCTTGAAAATCATTTCAAGAACAAAGGAAAGAAGAAATTTGGACCTCAACAAAAGAAGTCAGCAAAGGGATCTTCTTCCTCTAAGAAGAAGAAAGACTTATAAAAAATCCAATGATATTCTTGTCAGGAGTATGGACATTTGAAGAGAGATTTTCCTAACATGGCTAATAGCAAGAAGAGAAAATAAAATCAACATGATTTCAAAAAAAATGTTGAGGATGAAAAACCAAAGAAGGTCAAAGGTGAAAATGATTTCTTTTACTATTATGCTTTGGCAGGTTCCTTTATAGATGATGATGACATGTGGCTGGTAGATAGTGGATAATCAAGGCACATGACTGGAGAGCGTGGGAATATTTTAAGCATGGCGAATTTTTTTTTTGTCTCAAAAGGTTGAACTATGAGACAATACCAACTATGCAATCAAGGGAGTTGAAAATGCATCCATAGACCTAGAATCTGATAACAATGTACATCTCAACAATGTCCTTTATTTACCAAGTTTGAAAAATAAGCTTGTCTCTGTTTCTTGTTTAGAAGAAAAAGGAGATAGAGTTGATTTTGTGGATGGAAAAGTACTTTTTTGGTCCAAGGGAGCTTATAAATGATGTTATGGTTATTGGGATTCATGATGGAAGGTTATATAGACTCGTGAGTCAAATAGATCAAGCATTAGTACATGATGAGATAAATCAAAGTGAGTTATGTCACTGAAGGTATGGACATATTCATTTTAGAACATTTCTTGAGTTGAGTCAAATAGTGTCATGGGTTCCTGAACTACGTATAAAGAATGATGGTGTATGCAAAGGTTGTGATATTCGGAAGAACATCAAGGAAAAATTTCTAAACAATGACAATAGGTCTAAGGAAACTTTGGACTTGATTCATTCTGATGTATGTGGTATGAATCCCATGAAACTGCTTGGTGGTTCATTGTATTATGTGACATTTATTGATGACTTATCCCGTAAGACATGGATATATCTCCTGAAGAATAAGGATGAGGTATTCACAAATTTATAGGAATTCAAAGCTGAAGTGGAAAACTTGATAGAAATAAAGATCAAGATACTAAGATCTGATAATGGGTGAGAATACACCTTCAAGGAGCTTCTTGCTTTCTGAAAGTAGGTTGGGATTAAGAGGGAGCTAATTTTTCCCTATAATGCACAACAAAATGGGGTAGCAGTTCAAAAGAAAATGTCCATTAAAAAATATGTCAAGGCCATGATGCTTGATTTGGACTTTCGATTATTATTATGGGGGGAAGAATCATAGACATCTACGTACATACAAAATAGAAGTCCTCATAAACTTATGGAAGGTATGAATCCTGAAGAATAATTTTCTAAAAGGAAGCCAAAGGTTGGTCACATGAGGATCTTTGGTTGTCCTACATATATTAATGTTCTTAAGCACAAGAGGAATAATATTGAGCCTTCAGGAAAGAAAGGCATATTTTTTGGATACAAAGAATCATCAAAGGATTATAGAGTATACATTCCAGAGCAACGACAGATTGAGGTCAACTAAGATGTCACTTTTGATGAGAAAGTGGAATATTGGAAGTATATGAGAGTCTTTGTAGTTTCCTTGGATGAAGTGAAGTAGGAGGCCTCAAGGGAGGAGCATCCGAGTTCTACAGAATGTATCAGAAGTCTCGAAGAGACTCAAGAAATAGAAGAACCAGTAATAGTTCTAGAAATCAAGAAGAGACCAACATGGCTTGATACACATTAGAAGAGGCAGAATAACATGCATTTCCTAATGGCACAACTAGAGAGTTGAAGAAACCTAATAGGTTCTCCAACTATGCAGTTCTCATGGAAAAAATCATTGATGAATAACCTTCCACATATGAAGAATCAACTAACAAACAAGTATGGAAAGAGGTGATGAATGAAGAGCACCAATCAATCATGAATAATTACGTCTTGGAGATTGTGCCAAGGCTTTGAGGGAAGTATATGGTGACTTATAAGTGGATATACAAAATTAAGCATGTTGCATATGGTAGTATTGACAAATACTAGGTGTGGTTCGTGGCTAGAGGATTCTCCCAGAAAGAGGGAGACGAATATGGTGAGACCTTTGATCCAGTTGTCAGGTACACCTCCATTCGATCCATCATTTATATTTCTTCTTTGTTGGGATGGAAATTGCATTAGATGGATGTGAATACTTCTTTCCTCAATGGTGTGATTGAGGAAGAGGTGTACATAAAGAAACCTCAAGGATTTGAGGTATTTGGAAAGGAATCTCATGTTTTCAGGTTGAAGAAGGCTTTGTATGGACTCAAGAAAGATCTAAGACCTTGCTATGCTTGTATCAAAAACTATTTTATGTTACTAAGATTTACCAAGAGTGAAGCTGATCCGAACCTTTACTTTAATTTTATGAAGAATGCACATGTGATATTACTATATATGTTAATGAATTGTTTATAATAGGCGTCGAGCCTATTAACATTTAGTGAAAGAAGCAGTTGGCTTCTGAGTTCAATATGAAGGATCTTGGGTTGATGAACTATTACTTGGGATTATAAGTATGACAAAAACCCGGGGAAGTCTTCCTTAGTCAAGGGAAGTATGTGTTAGAGATCCTTCGAAGATTTGGTATGATGGATTGTAAATCCATGGCGACTCCCATGGTGACTAACTTGAAGAAGTTAAGAGGCTTCGACTCCATATTGGTAGATCCATCTATGGATTGGAAATTAATTGGTTTGTTGATATATTTGGTTAATACCAAGCCAAAAATATGCTTTGATATGAAAACTTTGAGCCAGTTCTAGGTTGAACTAAGACATGAGAATTAGCTTCAAACAAATCACATTTTGAGATATTTGTGTGGTACAATGAATAATGGATTGATATTTATTGCAAACAAGGATGCACAACTTCAGGGATATACAAAAGCTGACTGGGCATGAAGTGATGAAGATATAAAGAGTACCTTTGGAGTATGCTTTAGTTTGGGATCTGTTATGACATTTTGGATGAGAAGGAACCAAAGGTTGATTGCACTTAGCACCGTTGAAGAAAAATACATCACAACCAATGAGGCTTGTACCAAAGCAATATGGCTCCAGAAGTTTTTTGTAGGATTATTCAGCAAAGATTGGAACCTACTGCGATACACTACGATAATCAAAGCAATATAAATATTTTAGGTAATCCCATGTTCCATGATAGGTCAAAACATATTGAGATCAAGTAACACTACATTCGTGACATGGTGAGTAATAAGGCCCGAGTACATATCCACCGATGAGAAGACAAATGATGTTTTGATGAAGCTGTTGCCGAGATACAAGTTCGTGTAATTCAAATACAAGTTGGGGCTCGTGGAGATTACCTCTCTCGTTGAGAGGGAGTGCTAATATGTCTACTACATGGATGGACATTCTCTCGAAAGGGATAATGGATCCAAGAGACCCATACGAATTAACAAGTAGTTTTGAGTGAGTGTCTCTTGGAGGAGGACCCCGATCACACACCATGAATGGTGGAGTGAGGTATTGGACCCTAATTGCACACAAAACATGGTGTGGGTGAGTTACTTTAGCATATGGACCCTGATTACACACCAAGAATGGTGGAGTGAGATCTTGGACCTTGATCACACACCATGCATGGTGGAGTGAGGTCCTTCAAAATCTCAACCCTAATCACACACGAGGAAGGGTGGAGTGAGGTCCTAGACCTTGATCACACATTGAGAAGGGTGGAATTAGGTCCTTTCAATATCTAGGTACGATCACCAACCATAAATGGGTTGAGTGAGGTCTTAGGAAAGAGTGCTCATCAAGAATGGTGAGTAAGTGCTTGCTAGTTGAGGGTCTCATCATTTTGGCCTAGGTAGAGGCCATACGATTTGAGGACCGATCACTCTAGAAGAGTGAGTCCTAATATACTGATGAAATTTCCATGGGTTTGGAACTACCTCGGAAATGGACACTAGAAAATGTTGATGATAGATGATGATGTTTAATAATGGATAACCTTTTTCCTTAGAGAAATTTGTTCAATTTGAGAACACCTATGACAATCATTATGAATACCTCCCAAGTTAAGAGGAAGAATTGGATTTTTAACCATGGAAGGTATTCATAATGTACATTTGGTCACTTGATGTAATTGTATTTATCATTTTAAAGCATATTTATAAATGCTTGCGTCAAAAGAAAATTAATTTTGAGTTAAAGTCCCATTGTGAATTTTAAAATATGAAAATTTAATTTTTGAAATGTAAATATTGGCTCCAAAAGTAACAAGTCAAGTTCCCTCTAAGTCATGTCAGCCCTAGCCAAGAGACACATCCATTCACCCAAGGCAAACTACTATATAAATGTAACTCGATCTCCTCCATTTTCACATTTACATCCTCACACACAAGATAGTTTTTGGGCAAGAAAGCGAAGGAAATGAAGGAAAAAGAAGGATGAAGAAGGATGTCAAAATTTCTCTTTTCCCTCTCTCTAACAATTCACATGAGTGGACTAGTCTCTCTCTCTGTTGTTTTCATTTTTCCGGGGAAACCATTGTAGGGGTCGACATTTCCGAGTTACTTGGGCAACTCTTGCAGAGCCAAAATTTTTGGGGCAACTGGCTATTGCAAGAGGGCCAAAATTTTGGGTTAGATAGGCAGAGCAAAGTGCAGTATCAAATTGTGTGACTTGACTTGGAGGAGAAGGCCAAGTTTCACCATAGGTCAAGGTGTGTATTTAATTGAACAAGAATAATTTCTCTATTGAAAAAGGTTGTTGAGTTTTTCCCCTTTATGGTTTTTCCCAAGGTGAATATTGTCTTCTTTTGTGTGTTGTGATCTCTACCGTTCCACTATTATTTATGGTTGAATTTCTAAAGTATAATTTCTGAATGATATATTGGAATTATTTAAAAGAAGATCTACACAAAAATTTTAGAAATATTGTGCTAACCCTAAATTAACTAAGAAAATCAATAGATTTTTCATAGGATATTCGAAGAATGATATCTATTTTTTATGGATGATCAATTTTTGAAAGAAGGAAACCATTGTCATAACACATTTTTGATGAAGGGATCTTGATTACAATATAAAAGGGTCAATTCCCTCTTCAAGATCAACATCACTTGCATAACTAATATGATAACAAATATATTGTGATGCAGGGGCATTAGGCCCAAGACACTTTTTTGTACATAAATAAACATAAGGGGGGTATCATGTTTTGTTTCCCTATGTAAATATCCATAGTTGAGTAATTTTAGTCAATTAGAGGGAGAAATGTAACTGCCCGAATGATTAGTGGGCATAGGAAGCGATAGTCCATTTCACACTGTCATAGCGTTAGTTTAAATTGTAACCGTAGGAATTGAAGGGTTTGTGAGTCATCAAGGAATTTGAAGCGATTCATTGTAATTGTATAAAAACAAACCTCTGTGACAGAGTCGAGGGAGACCTACACAGACCTGTAGGGAGAACTACATAAGTTGCATAGGATTGTAGAATAGAGGAGAAGGGCCATTTAATCGAAGATCTAGCCAGTTAGAAGTTGTAAATCCCTTCACTGGATAAATGAGGAAATTGTCTCAGTATTACTGTGCATTTGTTGCTTAATTTCTATGTGAGAATGGTTGAACTCTCGTGACTCTTATATGAATGGATTTGTCTCAACACTGCATGAGTATTGCTTGAACTAATTTCCTATGAGGGTGCTTTGAATCTTCATGAATGGGGCATGGGGAAGATTCTGAATCTCAGCTTAACAGTCTACCTGTACATTTTTGGAAGAAGACGTAGGGAGAGTTGAGTTCACGTTCAGGGTTAACGTGTTTATGGTGATTATGGAGGTGCAGAAAGGCTGGAAAGGAATCCCATTCCTCGATCAACCACGGTGGTGAGAGCTGAACTGGAGGCTGATGATTCGGGGTGATAGAACCTTGGAAGCACAGATTAATTGAACTGTGTGTTATACACATGATAGAACCGTGTTGAAACGTTGGGGAAAAAGGGCCACTTATAAAGGAGCGGAACACATAAAGGAGCGGAACAAGGCGAGGATGGAACCTTGAGCGTGAGAGAAAGATGGAACCGTGACCGAGGAATAGTAATGGTGGTTTAGAGTTAACGGTGGGTTTCATCGCACCACCGATCGTCGGTAAGCGGTATTAGAGGAGTTGCGAGCGATTCCATAGAAAGCTCGACGCGTGTCCCTGAGCGAAATAGCAAAACCGCCCTTCACTACGCACCATCGCGCATTAACTATCGACCAAAGACGCCGAGCGATATTAATGCGTACCTTTGATCTGGAGGCTCGCTATCTAACGACGGTCGTATTCGGAAGCTACACGGAATTTAGCGTAAGGTATGGCAGCGTTTGTTTGATTGACAAATATTTATTAAATGTAATCCGGTTATGTGGCCAAAATATTTAAATATGATGCAATTATATTACATGGGCGTAAGGTTGAGAATGTCATTCCAAAAGTCTATAGTTCTGGAGGCCTCGTATATTTTTTCAAAAGTTAGTCATCATACCCCACGGAATTTAAAAGGAATGGTTTAATAAATCCGAAGGTTCGGACATAGTTCAAGGCATTTTATTAAGTATTGCAACTCGGACATACGGAGATCGGAGACCATATGAACACGTTTGTGAAGTCAGCGCAGTGAAATATATGGGGGTTATGAATTGGTTGAACATTAGAAGCACATAAGGGTTGAGCGCATAACATAAGGGACTCGGAATTAATATCTCAAATCTCAAAGATTTGAGATATTAACACTCTCAAATTTAAGTGTTTAATAAAGGGATGTTGTGAGATTGCCCGGATTGTGAGGTGATTGGGCATGAAGCTTTGGATGCACTTACACACAGTTGAAGTTGGGACCAAGGTAAACTGGGGCCATGGGTGGCCTCGCTGTCATATTGGATGAACTTGTTCTTGGAAAAACATTTTCATATATGTTACTATGGAAAAGTGATCAGAAGCTCAAATTTAAGCTCAAAAATCAAAGTTCTCAAAATTGCTCGAAAACTGAACGACTGGATAGGTCTCATAGACCTAATTCTGGCACACTTCGTTTCATCGAAAACTGACTCTGTATGTGAGAGTTAGAGCCTGCTGTCCGTTTTTACAAACAACTAAAATTTGCGTAGAATTGACACGATGATGAATGGGAAAATTAGTTAGAAAAAATAATATTCCAAGGAATATTCCTCTAATTGGTCGAATTAGATGCTGCCAAGTGTCAGCTAGTGGTTGGTTGAAATTTTGGTTCGTTGTCGCAGTTTGATTGGTGTTGGTGGGACCAATCGAGTCACGACACGTGGCTAGCTTGAAGGCCTCCACGTGCCCCCACCCAAAGGTCAAAATGGAAATTTTTGGTCGAAATCAAATTTTATATGGTGGAAAATTTTCATATGGAGGCTGGGCGGAGGTCGAGCTCGACCCCGCAGCCTCCCCCACATAAACGCAACACCATGCCAAGTCTGTTATGTATTAGTTCTTAACTATATATGCAATACACATATATTTGTTTTCAACCAAAGGTTGCGAAGGGGGTACTGAGGGGAAGCCCCCAGTCCATAGGACCTCATAGCATGACCACTGACGGGGACAGATCTAAGTGCGGAGGATTAACAACTTAGTGTAGTTTAATTAAACCTTAACCCATGTTTAACTTGCACTAATCCAATCTTAATGCAGATTTGTTTAAGCATGCATTTAGTGCCTAACTCTCAATTAAACTCTGCTTATCTTTAATTAATGCAAGTTTATCTTGGCAGTTAAGTTGGCGGAGTCCGCCAATTTCAGCAGGAAGTCCAATTATGGCAGAGTTAACTAGAGTTGCTCTAGTTTTAGAGGAGGTTTCCTAGAAAAAATTGACTGAGCCATAACTTGAGAAAATTTCGACCAAATTGGGCTTAGAAAGAGTCTATCCTAGAATTTTTGTACATTTTGAGCATTTTGGTGCAGGTTTCAAGGGCAGAGGAGCACTTATGGAAGTTATTTTTCCAGCTTAAAGATTAAATATGCCTAGGGCCACCATAAGAGGAGGCCACATATGCTTCACCCAAAGACTATTTGAAGAGCCAGAAGAGGCTACTTAGGGGTTTTTGGATGTTGTGAATCCATTGATAACCTTTGTTTACTTATTTGAGCACATATTCAGGGTAATATTGCAAGTTTGACAAGTAAGGTGTATGGATCAATCAGATGTTTGAAGCAGTTTCAAAATTTGTTGAGCATGGAGGAGACATTGTAGGGGTTTTCCCAATTCCAGAACACTTTTTGCAGCAGTTATGACCAACATGATTCAACTCTAGTTTGAATTCTTTATTCATGAAGTTGTTTATTGTATTCTTCAGTGTGGAATTGAAGGATGTATGTGAGAGGGGATTCTAGCTTTCACTAGTGAAAGAATGTCATCTCTGTAGCATATATGTTGTGTTTCTAATGTTGTGAGAGTTCTTTGCAGGAGAACATTACCTTGAAGGGGAAATAGCCACAAGTTATTGGAAACAAACTGATATGTAATTTTTACACCAAATACAAGAGAGGTCTTGTCATGTTGATGGACCAGGAGATGTAGCGCAGGAGGATGAACTCCTTCATCAATGGCTTTTGTCTTGTTGTTTGATGCACATTTCCTTTCAAGTGTTTGATGATTTCATGCTTTACAATTTTTTCATGGCATTATATTGGTTGAAGAACACTTAAAATAAACCGTTAAAATAACCTGCTATTCAGTTCAAATCCATGCACATAAGAAGCAAGCATGTTTAAAATCTGAAAGAGGTACTCAACATAGAATTCACTAATAATCCTCCATTCAGACCAAGTTGGTATCAGAGCTGCTCATTTATTGTTAGCTTGTGTTGCTTGTGCAAAGAGGGTTTGACTATTTGCAAGGTAAAAATGCTTATAAGGTTAAAACTCTAGAGAGGAGAAGGAAAACTTGTTGGTGCAGATTCCAAAGTGGGAACAAGGAGAAGGAGGCCAGAGTTTCCACAAGCTCCACCTCAAGTTTTATCTCCAAATATTTCTGAGGCTTCAGTAAGCATGTCTCAAGGAGGAGATCATACAAGCCGAGATAAAGATGAAAGCTTTAAAACAGATTTTTGGGACATGTCAGAGATGGTGAAGGTGCTTTATGAAGAGAGGAACTCACAACTGCAAGGTGAAGGCCCTAGATATTCAAGAGGAGAAGGTTCTCCAACAAACGAAGAAGGTAAAAATAATGGTGATAAACCACCATCTTCTCCACAAACTTCATATTTTTCTACAACTTTGATGAAATATTCTAATATAGAAATTCCTTCCAAGATGGAATATGGACATGTTTGTGCCTTTTGTCCACATGATGTGGAGGATGAGGTTCAATCAACACCTCATGTTAAGGAGTTGAAAAAAGAGAACAAAAGAGTCGAAGAGGACACCTTTAGAATCATAAAGGAGTATGAAATCTTATTTGTGCCTCAATCAAGAGATGAGATAAATGGTGAGCATGCATATGCTCCTTATTTACATGCATCTATTAATGTAAATTCTTTTGCAGCCTTTGAAAGGCACAAGAGAGGTATTGGGTCTAAGCTCTTGGAAAATATGGGTTATAAGGAAGGGTTAGGTATTGGTGTGAATCAACAAGGCATCAAGAACCCAATAGAGTTAAAAGAGAGACCTAAGTATGAAGGCTTGGGCTATGTTGCACCAGAAGATTGGTATTCTAATGACAACTATTGTGTATCATGTACCTTCTGCCACAAAAGAGGACATGAGAAGGCAAGGTGTTGGACTTTGCATCTGGAACTAGTACCTGCTTGGTTCTCTAAATACAAAAGAGACTTTAAGGTATCTCTAGAGAGAGATGAAAAATTTTAAGAAGAAGCTGATGCAAATTGTTCTGGTCATGAAATTTCATCATCTAGGAAGCATAAGCCAAAGGACGCCAAGAAAAGGTATACTCGTCCTATTCATTTAAATTCTTCTCCTAAAGGAAAACAACTTGCTGATTTGAGTGAAATGTTGAAGATAATGTCTCCATGCACTTTTTTCATTTCTTCTAACCATTGTGTAGATGAGTACAAAAAAAGAAATATGCATCTTCAAGAAGATGTTTATGTCTCTTGAGATTAAGAACGAGAAGAGGAAAACTCAATCAAAGAAAAAGGCATGTGAGCTAAGAAGAGCTCAAAGGAACTTTAATTTCACTCATTGTAATATAAATGGGCATTGGATTGAGAAGTGTTGGATATTATTTCCTCAACGTCATGCTGGTAAGGGCAAGCAAGTCATGCAATCACTAGAAGAGGAAGTGACAAAAGAAAAAGTGGTGCAAGATGCAATCATCCATGAAGCAGCTTCAAAAGAATGAAAAGTTCAAATAGAGGGTTCAATTACCATGTTGGGTAAGAATTGTTCGGACTATTTGTCCAGTTGAAGATTGTAAGTCTTTGTTTACACTAGTTGCATATCCCCATAGTGGGTAATTGGTAAAAGTGATAATTCACGAATAAATCACTTACATGCAACAATGTTTTATTTAGCATGTTTAAGCTAGTTTGGATTGGTTGTTATTTAATGGAAATGGAAAATTTGGGTGTCAAATTCTCCACGTTGTAAAATTCATTTCTCTTTGATTATGTCGGAAATCATTTTGAAAAATGTTGTATGAGTAGTGGAAACATATTTTGTATGTAAAAATGTGTTCAACACTCAATTTCTACAAGTATTCACCATGTGAAACTTGTATTGGTTTATGTCAAAGTCTTTTGGATTTTATCCTCGGTAAGAATTTTTGTAGATAAACGCCATTGAATTATTCTTGGGAAGGATGTTGTTATGCATGGCCATAGTGACATGGATGAGTTGAGAAGAATAATCAACTTGAAACTGTTGGTCAAGTTACAAGTCAAGTTCAACATGAAAAAGAGTCGTCAAGGCACTTCAAACTTTCATTGGGTCGAGTTTAGAAGAATGAAGGAACTATACCTTCAATTTATAAAGAGATGAAAATGATATTTTGGAGACCAAAATTATTTCAATGGGGAGATATAATCTAAGCTCAAAATTAAAATTTCTCTGAATCACTCAAAAACTGAACGACCGGATAGGTCTCGTCGCCCTGATTTCGGCGCACTTCGTTTCATCAAAAACCGACTCTGCATGTGAAAGTTAGATCCTGTTGTCTGTTTTTACAAACAGCTAAAATTTATGCAGAATTGACAGGATGATGACTGGGAAGCCTAGTCAACAAAAAGAATATTCCAAGGAATATTCTTAAAATATTCCTCTAATTGGTCAGATTAGGTGCTGACAAGTGTTAACTAGTGGTTGATTGAAATTTTGGTTCGTTGTCGCAGTTTGATTGGTGTTGGTAGGACCAATCGGGTCACAACATGTGGCTAGCCCAGAAGCTGCCACGTGCACCCACCCAAAAGTTGAAATGGTGCTTTTTGGTCAAAATCAAATTTTATATGGTGGAAAATTTTTATATGGAGGTCGGGCTCGACCCCGCGACCTCCCCCACACAAACTCAATGCCATACCAAGTCCGCTATGTATTAGTTCTTAACTATATATGCAATCCACATATATTTGTTTTCAACCAAAGGTTGCGGCGGAGTAAAGAGGGGTCAGCCCCCGATCCATAGGACCTAAAACCATGACCGCCAGCGGGGCCAAAACTAAGTGTGGAGGATTAACACCCTATTATAGTTTAATTAAACCTTAACCCATGTTTAAACACGGCGCTAATCCAATCTTAATGCTGATTTGTTTAAGCGCACATTTAGAACCTAACCCTCAGTTAAACTCTACTTATCCTTAATTAATGTGATTTTATCTCAGCGATTAAGTTGGCAGATTCTACCAATTTCGGCAGGGACTCTAGTTCTGGCGGAGTTAACTAGAGTTGCTCCAGTTTTAGAGGAGTTTTCCTAGGAAAAATTGACTGAGCCATAACTTGAACAAATTTCAACCAAATTGGGCTAAAAAATAGAGTATCCTAGCATTTTTGGACATTCTGAGCAGTTTGGTGCAAGTTTTAGAGGTGGAAGAGCACTTCTAGAAGTGATTTTCTAGCTTGAAGATTAAATATGCCTAGGGCCACTATAAGAGGAGGCCATATATGCTTCACCTGAAGACCATTTGAAGAGCCAAAAGAGGCTACTTAGGGGTTTTTGGATGCTGTGAATCCATTGGTAACCTATTTTTACTAATTTGAGAACATCTTCAGGGTCATGTTGCAAGTTTGACAAGTAAGGTGTATGGACCAATCATATGTTTGAAGCAGTTTTGGAAGCTGTTGAGCATGGAAGAGACCTTGTAGGGGTTTTCCCAATTCTAGAACAATTTTCGCAGCAACTGTGACCATCATGGTTCAGCTTTGGTTTGACTTTTTTATTCATGAAGTTTTTTATTGTATTCTTCAGTGTGGAATTGAAGGATGTATGTGAGGGGCTTCTAACTCTCACCGATGAAATAATGTCATCTCTGTAGGAGATATGTTGTGTTGCTGATGTTGTGAGAGTTCTTTACAGGAGAACATTACCCTGAAGAGGTAATAGCCACTTGTTATTGGCAACAAACTGATATGTATTTTTGACACCGAATATAAGAGAGGTATAGTCATGTTGACGGACTAGGAGATGTAGCCCAAGAGGGGTGAACTCCTTCATCAATGGGTTTTGTCTTGTTGTTTGATGCACATTTCTTTTCAAGTATTTGATTATTTCATGCTTTACAATCGTTTCATGGAATTATACTGGTTGAAGAACACTTAAAAGAAACCATTGAAGTAACTTGCTATTTAGTTCAAATCTATGCACATAATAAGCAAGCATGTTTAAAATCTAAAAGAGGTCCTTAGCATATCATTCACTAATACTCGTCCATTCAGATCAAAAACCTTGCATTCGCTGATGGTATGGGTACTTGGATTAATTCCTTGCACATTGAAATGAAGACCTAGTTTTTGTTGCTACAGTGAGTAAGAAAAATTACTTGGACCAAGGACAATCAATGGACATATTAGTGATGAGTTCTATCACAAGGGTAAAATGCATGACATGTCTAGGGTGTGGAAATTTGAATATGAAACTAAAAATCAAAGATTCGAGTTCATCAGAGATTACATTAGGCTTGACATGTTGCTTGAGAAACTACGACCCAGGGGCATCTGAGCCGTCAAAATCACCTGGAGATCGCACCCAACTTGGGCCACACCAACACTAAGATTTGTGAGTTTAACTTGTCTCTTTCCCCTAGCATGGGCAAAATAACCTCTATGAGGTTTGATCCTAGGTCACCCTTCTAACGAGGCCCATCCTCAACCGATTATGCTAGTGGGAATTTACAGGAATGGTATAATTATATGGATAAGCTTGATTTTAAAAGCTAAGATCAAGAGGTAGCTCACATGTTCTCAAAAGATAAGTATTTGATATATCTCTTTCTTGATTTTTATTTTTTATTATTAGGCTCCTCTCTTTGCTTATTTTGTTTGGATGTATTTTTTCTTCCATGGCCTCCTAGTGATGATTGTAGGCACATAATAAAGGTTGTCCAGCCCGTGGAAGTAGATGAAAAGAATGGAAGAAAAAACAAATCTTGTGACATGAAGACTCGTGTTGAGAGATATTGTACTAAATGAATTCTAGACTTAGAGGGAGTAGATAGATTGAAAATATTAACGTATGCATTTATCTATGCCAAAATATTAATATGGATAGAATTTCACAACAAAGGATTACCTCAGTGAGAGGAAGAATATTATGAAGAGGTATTTTAACTTATTTCCAGGTACCTTGCACTAGAATTCATGAAAAGTGATGTTGATCCAAGTATGTACTACAAAGTTGTTGAATATGACCCCATAAATTATCTATTATCTATTGATAATTTATTTTTGACTGGGACTGAGGATATCGTTGCCTAGTTTAAGAGGGAGCTTATTTTTGAATTTGAAATGAAGGATCTGGGTCTAAAGCATTACTACCTGGGATTAGAAGTATGGAAAAATCTTGGTGAAATATTCATTGAGATTCTTCATAGATTTGGCATGATGGAATGTGAGTCCATGGACACTCCCATGATGATAAATTTGAAGTATTTTCAAGACTCTGATTCTGACATGGTTGGTCCCACTGATTGGATCATCTGCTACATGGATTTACAGATTTTCATTGGGTTGGATGCACCGAGGATAGAAAAATTACTTTTGTATGTTGTTCGACTATAAGTCTTGGTGACATATGTCAGCCTTGGGAGAAGATGATATTCTTGCCTTGGTGGCAGGTGATATTCCTGTCTTAGTGATATAAAGTTGTATTGGTGGCAGATGATGTTCCTGTCTTGGTGAAAAATTCTAGGAGATGAAGTTTTCTTACTTCTTTGAGAATCATCGAGTGGCTAAGAATTTCTATTGGAGAGAGAAATAATTATTTGTATAACATCATAATATTCATTAGGCTTGGCTAAGAAACCTCTATGGTTGGGAAGATTGGTTATGAGGCTTGGAGTGCTCCCTTGGGTCATTGTGTTGGATTGAGAGACCATATGGTAACTTGGGGAGATTAACTCTTTTGACATCGAGATCAAGATTCCTTACTTAATTCATGGAACAAGAGACCATATAGTCAGAGAGTGTGATATCGAGATAGGGATTCCTTCCTTAGGTCATGGACTAAGAGACCTTTGTTTATGGTCGAGGATATGGACTTTGTGTATTCTCTTTGGTCATTGGGTTTGTCTGGGAGATCATTGTTATGGTCGAAGAGATAGATCTTGGTTACTTCATTAGGTCATAGGGATTGATTGAAAGACTAGTGGGTATGGTCAGAGATTTTGACTTTGATTACTCTCTTAGGTCATTTTGTTCGACTGATAAACCATTATATATGGTTGGAAGTTTTGCCTCATAAAAAATACTGATTGATCCCACAATCAGTTGGGTTCTGACCTTGCTGCCATTGGTTTTGGCTTGTGGGATGATCTTGTTGTTATCAATATTTCCTTATGAAGAAATTTGTTTAATCATTTGTACACCTTATGGATTCGATGAAAAAAACCTCCCTAGCTAAGAGGGAGTGTTGAGAAATTGTAGTTTCAGTTTGTATTTTCATTGACAAAATGAAAGGAGAACATTATTGGTTTCCTGCTATTCAAGTTGGCCCTAGATTGATAGGTTGGGCCCACCTCATGAAGGGGTTTTTCCCTTGGTTAAAACCCCTGCTATTGGACATTTATATATTAGGAATTCAACCATCCTCATTTGGAATATCATCAAATGATCAATTCAAACCTATTCTTGAAGATTTATACTCACATGTGTGAAGGAGGAAGAAGGATGATTTGACCAACGAAGTCGACTTTCTGTTCTCTATGTTGACCAATGTTTACTTGTATTCTTCTTCTACTATTTGACCAAATCTTTTTATGAGGTTGGAGGCAGAGTATTCCGGACATATTTACATATTTGACCAATTGTTGGCTGATATTTTAAGCTTCTTTTATGGGTGTTGACTGATGTTTGAACAAATTTCTCTATTTAATTACAAGACAAAATTTCATCCCTTTGACCAAGAGTTGCAGATCAAAATTCGACCCCTTAAACAAACTTGACCAGTGATTTGATTATTGAATTTTCTGTCTCCTTTGATTTGGCATTGAATATGGTCAATGGTACAATATTTTTACTGGAAGAATCATATGTAAAAACTAATTGAATTGAACAATTTATCATAAGGAAATATTATCGGGTTTTCCCCCTTGTGGGGTTTTGTCCCAAGAAAATTTTGGCTTCTCTTATATCATTGTGATCTCTGCTGCTCTACTAAATTTAAATGGTTGAAATTTTACCAAGTGTAGCTTATTGAAGATATGAATGCTCTAAGAAAATTTGTATCATTGGAAGTAGTTATTTGGAAGAAAATTGTTATAGTCTTTCTTGAAACCATAAATTTCAACATCCCTTACTACTAAACCTCATATTTTGCTTCATCATAATGTTTAGGTTCATAGGAATTTAAAACATAAAATATAACCCAAAATTGACATGCTCAAATTTTTTATCTTATTTTTTCTTAGTTTTAGATTTTATAAGTTGAGAAAGTTTTTCGAACTTCACATCATCCCAACAATTGAAATATACATGTTTTTCTCATATATAATGATATCTATATGTATGGTCATCTTATGCTACCATATTTAACATACATGCTTACACCATAATATACTCAAGGTAACACAAATATAATGAAATATTCATAATATAGTGACACTATTCAATGGAATAACATGTGTTATAAGCAATGAAGAAATAGTGGGAGGAAACATTTTTAAATAGAGGGAATATGGGGGTTTCTTGCCACTGAAAATAGGTATTGAGAATATTAGATACAAGAAACAATAAGTACACAAGAATATATTAATTTATGATGATTAGTGATGATTTACAATGAGTTAGATATTATTTATTTATAGTATATATGATTTCGAATTTTGGAAATTATGATCAACACACCCAAGCATTACAAAATGGTGTTAGCGACATATAATAACATGATTGACCATATAAAGCAATATTAAGGATCTACTTAATTGACTTATATGGATCAACAAGTCCATAAATACCCAATAGAGGGGTCAAATTATTTGATATATGTGTGTTATTACTGGGGCATAACATTTTCTTATTTTGTAGGATATTTTCTTTATAACATTTATATAAGAAAAAGTAGTAAGAGTTCCTCAAAGTTTTTCATGTTTCAATGCTTATTTATCCTTCCAACTTTTATCAGTGTTGGTTCTTAATAAAATGTTTTCACATAGTTTATTTATTTTTGCTATTATGTATTTTCATAATCTTGCAAATTGTTGTAGTCTTTGGTTTTTTTATATGCTCATTCCTTGACTTCTAGTTTATTGAATGTCGTTAGTATTGCCACCAATTTCATTGGGAGTGAGTATATTAATGTGAATTTTCCTATCATTCTTATATACCTTATTGGTAATCAAGTTGTTGATATGTTTCCTTTCTTTATGGTCTTCCTTCATTGTCCAAATCCTTATCATAAATCTTGCTTTCCTATCTATATTTGTACCTACTTTTCAAAGAATGCCATCATATTTGGCCTTCACCTCATGTTAGAGCTATAAATTTTCAAGTTTTTATGATGTTATCTTTCTTTCTTCACCTTTTGAAGATGAACCATGATCCTAGCCATCAATTTCGTTAACTCTTTAATTATTATTTTTTTTTTTTTTTTGAAGATTATGAGGCTAGTGCACCTAGAGTTATCATTAGGGGAGAACCATTAACACTACTCAACTTGAAAACCATTGGTTTAGATGCAATGAGTGGAGAGTATATATTCCACCAAAGTCACCCAAAACTCATTTCCACCATTATTGTGTGTAATGGTGAGGATACATAAGCACACGCATGAACATTTCATTGGTATGACTTGGAACATAGTGAGGCTATTTCAACTCCCCAATAAGCTACCATTAACCTTGTTTATGTTTTTGATTTATCTTCATATTTATTTGAGGCATATTCAACCTTCTCACATATTTTATTTAAATTCTTATTATTACTCTTCATCTATGATCCCTAAATATACCTAATTTGGAATCTTGTTCACACTTGTTACACATTATTTTGTCGCATGAATGGCAATTGATGTTGAAACCCTATCCTTTTTCATTTGAAGTATCATTTATATTAATCCATGAAGAATATGGAAGAAAAACCTTTCTCTAGAAGATAATAATATTGTGCAAATACCTTAAAAAATACCAATTCGTAAGGATGTCACAGTATGCACATTCACAACTTGTGATAGAGCTCATTGTAGCAGGTTGCATAGCTATTAAGATGTGACAATGTTGCAAGTTTCTATTTCTCTGGGCGTGACATTATTTTTGTAAAGGAAAAATAAAAAAAGTATGAAAATCTTCTAGAATAAAATCCTTTTGGATGGCATCTCCTCCGAGTGATTTGGATATTCCTCACATCCCTAACTTATTGAATCTTAACCTCCATATGTTATCCTCCTCCTATCCTTTTCCAAGCTTATAAGTGCAACCATCTCCCATTGAGATGGATAGTTAGAAAATATTAGAAAGGATTTTGGCTTTGGTGAAAATCTGCTGAAATATCAAACCTTTGAACTCAATACTTTTTAAGGAAAGGCATTGGAACACAGAGCAACTGGAAATGGACCTACAACATCAAGGCGACTTCAAGTTGTAACCTTTTCTTCATTATAATAAAATTACGTGTTTCTTTGCCTTCTATTATTGTCTATATGCTTGACAATATTTGGTATATACTTCCTTGATCATATATATAGATTTACCAAACCATTTTTGGATTATATGTGCTTTGATGATTTGTTTGTTTGTTTCATTTGCAGGTCTTTGCTTCAGAGCATTGAGGATGAGATTGGAAGCTACAAAAAATAACTAGCAAGGAAAACCTTCGTAAAAAGGTATGAGGTCATCCCACTCTCATTTCCATTGATAATTTGATGGTAATTAAGCCTAGGGAAAGTTTCTTGTTCCTGTATTTTTTGTTATATATCTGGTTACCAGATCTAGGGAGATCACCCTTGTCCACAAGAGGAATTTTTCCATTAACAACACTCATTTTTCTTTAGTGTTTTGATTATTCATTACACAACTTTTTAATTATTTATTTAATCTTTAATTTAATTTGGTTTAATTTTGGTATATATTTGATGCATACTAGAAAAAATATCTCTATTATATGGTTTCTTGAATGAAATAAAATATTTGAGCCCCATTAAATAAAATAATGCATCTCTGAAACTTAGTGAAAGTTCATCAAATGGATAAATGATCACATTAATGCACACACAATAGAATTGTAAACCTAGAGACAACTCCTGGATGTAGGGAGTCAGTGCTTAGGATATCACTCAAAACTTCATGAAAATATTAAGAAAAAGTGGTTGGAGTTGAATTGTATAAATGCAATGACTAGTCTAATTGAAAGACTCATCACTTCCAATCATACTTTTTGATTTTCTAGTGCAATTAAGGTTAGCCCAATATTTTTGAAATTCTGATAATTACTTCAATTGTAGATCATTTTTTAGCTTATTCCTATATATCATTCAAAATTTATACTTCATAAATTCAAACATAAAGAACAATAAAACAATATAGATCACAACATGCAAGAGAAGACAAGATTTACCCTAGGAAAACCAACTACGGGGTAAAACCCATCAACCTTTCCTAATAGAGAAATTATTCTTGTTCAATGAGAGATACACCTATAACTATGGTAAAACTTGGTCTTATCCTCCAATTCAAGTCACCCAATCTATTCATACACTTCGCTTTTGATCGCGCACTTCCATAATTTCTTCCTTCCTGCAATAGTCAGTTGCCCCAGAATTTCGGCCCTGCAACAGTTGCCTCTATAGCCCAAAAATTTGGCCTCCCTGCAATAGTTTCCCCAGAAAAATGAGAACCAAACTAAGAGAGATTAATGCACACGTGCGAGTTTCTATAGAGAGAGAGAGAGAAGAGAGAAAACTCAACCTTCTTCATTCTTATTGTCCTTCGCTCACTTGCCCAAAAACTGTCTCGTGTGAGAGAATGGAAATGTGATAAATGAGGAGGTCGAGCTACCTTTATATAGTAGTCTGTCTTGGGTGAATGGACATGTATCTTGGCTAGGCTTGACTTGACTTGGAGGGAAGCCGAATTGTCACTTTTGGAGCTAAAATTTACATTTCAAAATTTCAAAATTTCATTTTTTTAAAAGTTGCAATGGGATTTTGACTCAAAATAATTTTTCTTTTGACTCAAGCATTTATAAATATGCTTTACAATGATAAATAAAATTACATAAAGTGACAAAATGTACATTATGAATATCGACCATAATTATAAATTCAACAAGAATGACCAACATTTGAGGTTTGCAAACCTAAAAATTTGTGAGATGGCGGGAGGAAGGTTTAGATGAGGCATGATGAAAACTTAAACCAAAAATTCTAAAACCTGAGAGTGAAATTGATGAAAGAAACAAAGACTGTATGAGTGTATTATCTGAAAAATATGGAGCGCTGACAATGCATTTTCTCAAACTACATGTACCATTTGGAGATAATAACATCATAGGTAAATCTGTAATCTGTGAATCATGCTAACTTTTCATACGAAAAATATTAAATTTGCTGCTACATACATCTCTTTCAACACAAGTAAACGTGACATTGGATAATAAAGAAATAAAGAAAAAGAAATACATAGACTACAAATTTACTCAAATTTTGGAATTAAAACTAATCTTCATTAATCATTTGAATGATCAATGCAGTGCACCAAAATCTCGCAATCTCCAAACCCTCATTTAATTCTCTTTTTTGACTTTTATTTTACCAAAAAACTAACTATCCAAGTTAGTTATGAAATTGATCTTTTTTTTACAATTATAAAATTGTTTCCTTTTGAAAGCGTCTATAAAGAATAATAATGCACCGTTGAGAATAGAATATCTATAACTCATTATGAATACAACATTTTATAATTTTGATATTATATACATAATATTAAAACTACATTTTTCATTAACTAAAGTTCCACATAATAATATATATTTGGGGTTTTTGATGCAATAAAATTTAAAATTTGAACATAAGGAAACATGGCCCCCACAACAAAACATCTGGGTGGTTTGAGGACCCCCTCCCCAGTTTCGGAAATCAAGCAGGGGTCTCAACAAATCTGGGATGTTGATCTATGTTAGTGGTATTGGTACAAATCCAAATTAGAGACACCCCTCCTGTTAAACTTTGAATGGGGCTTGGGGACTCTCAAACATTGGGTGACTTCCTATTAAATTCTTTCACCTCTGTGCAACAAGTTGGTGCATCTATCGATGCTAAAGTACGTGGGGCATAATGAAGATAGGCCTTTATGATGCAATGTGGTAAATGAGGGCCTTGGGGATAAAATTCTTCTTGCAGACAAGAACGATCTCCCTAGTATCCTAAGGATATCTAGAAATAGACAACCAAATGCAAACCATTTTCTCTAGACTATTGTGATTTAGAATTATTAATTAACTAGGTAAGAGAAGATGCTCCTACCTAAAGTCCAACACTTGCTGTAGTCTTCAATCCAGTCGCTCCAAAAGAGGTCAATTCAGCATGTAAAACCTGCATTCAAAGACAAGAAAAAGGATTAAAAGTATCTGCAAGATATAATAATTCAGAAACACTAATCTATCTTAGTGATCAAGGAATCAAAGAATTAAATTACTCAAATAGATACATGAAAAAATTAATGAGAAATTAGAATCCATTTTCATTAACTTGTATGATAAGAAGTAACCTTACAACCTTGTCGCCTTGATGTCATATAGGTTCTTCTGGGGTCCTGAACAACCATTTTCCATCGGTTTGACAAGCCTTCTCCTCTCTGAACTAGCATAAAACTATGGATATAAGTATGTGATCGTTCTCATACCAATGATGCCAAGTATAGAGAGTATACTTTCTTCAACAATTCTCTTCTATAAGTTAAGAAGTACCCTTGAGACTGAAATATGAGTTGAATTTATAGGAGAATGAAGGAGGTTTTAGTTCCATAGAGAGGGGGATAAAGTCCTCTCATAAAGGGATTTTAGCTCCGAATACCAAGGGATAATCTCCATTAATGAAGGGATAGAGGTTCATGAATGAAGGGGTGAAGCTCGACCTGATTACGCTTCTAGAAGCCTCCAGCTGGGAGAATATTTGACCAACTGGGCTTCTAGAACTGAATTTTTCTTTTATTTTACCTTTTACGGGGATTCACAGTTTTATTAAGAAGAACATGCAGGATGTGCGGCAGGTTATAGAGGAAGAAATCACGGTACCGTAGGTAAGAGCTAGGAAAAGTGCGGAGTTAGGCTTTTTGGGGTTTTAATGAGCTTTTCTCCAATTTCAAGACTTGGTTTAGGAACTTTATGGTTTTGGACCTCTAAGGGAGCATAAAATAGGTAATGATGAACCCATACAAACAACTAAATGTCATGGTGACAATTTTTAGTGTAACAGATTGCCCCTTAAAGCACAAAGTCTAAATTAGTTCTAAGGAGTGAAGTGCTTTATCATTTCGAGGACTGGGTTGTGGACATATCGGTCGAAACCTGTAAAAACATTCAATGCAAACATATATATGTATATCATAACTGAGGTAGGCATTTCATACTCAGATCAAAACTAACTACATGTTCTGATACAAAAATGATTTTAGAATTACATCAATAGTAGACACAGCATGGACACAACCATCTATCGTAAGTAGTCTACTGTATCATGAATAATAAAAATCCTCGCAGCCTGGATGGTAGAAACTAGATCTAGGGTCTTGATTTATGCTTTTCGAACTAGTATGATTCTATCCATGCAATTGATTGTGTCGAAGTCAAGCATGGTAGTAACCACTTGATTACCAGTCAATGATGTGAACTGTTAACAAGTGTGAGAGAAACCACCAATAATGACAATGGCTCTCAAAGTACTCAGTACAATCCCTGAAGTGTGAATGAATGATTTGGAGTCGAACAATTCACAAAATCATTCAATCGAAGGTCAATGATGCAACCTGTCGTCGAAGGCGAGAAACCTGCCATTAGGGCATGCAGATCCCAAGGTACTGATAGGATTCTAGATCAACTTTCTAGATGATGTGTTTTCATCGATACAAAGTGACCTGTCGTAGGAAAGCCCATGACACGAAACCATTAGATCAATTTTTGAAGAAATTTTAGCAAGGAATGACTCAGGGATGGTCAATGCGAATGGAGAAAAATGTTTGCAATGAATGGTTTATTTGAACTGTCTCTTGAACACATAACAACACTGCAGATGGTTTCAGTGACAATTGACCTAAAGTTGATACCCAGAAATCGGCTGAAGAATTTCAATGTGATTTGATTAACTGTTAGACAAAGGATTTTCCCAACCCAAGTATGAGTGTGACAAAAGTGTCATGTTCAAGAGTGGTATACTACTTTTTGGAACAAAAAGTGTGACAACTGGATTCATTTTCTCTCTTTTCCCCCCACCATTTCTGGCAAGTACCTCTTTATTTTTGACAAGCTTGAGGAGGATAACATTTGTTTGTTGTATAAGCTCATCCTTCGGATGAGTCCAACTTAGTATTAAAATCGAACCCTAAGAAGGAGTGGTTCATTCCTATTTGTAATCGACAGGTCCTTCACTGTTAAGTTTTAACGAGTCCAGTATAGGTGAAACTTGGTGTTTTTCAATTTTAGGGAGTCAGAAGAAAAACTTAAGAAAACTCCGTGGGTGTACTTTTTCATAAATTTAGTCTCTCAAGCCCGAAAAAGAATAAAATAATGTAGGAGAGAACTCTATTGACCATGATTTAGTCAACGTATACTTTTTTTGTAAATAGTCCATTTCAGTTTGGAAAAGGGATAAACTTATACTGAAAGGACGATTGTTCATTTCCTTTAACGAGTTCGAATAGTCAAGTACTCATCAATCTTTTCATGTTTAGAGACTCTGAAAAGGGCTTAAAAGATAACTCCTGGGTTTCGCTTTTCGTAATTTTCAAGAGCCCGAAAAGTGATAAAAGTGTACTCATCATAAAAATAATTCTTTTCACCTGAAAAACCTGTTTTCTGCACATAAAATCGAAAAATTAAACATACTTGTTTTCAATAAGTAAAAAACTTTTGAAAAATAACTTTTTAAAGTGGAAAAAAAATAAAATAATATTTTATTCATTCAAAAAATCTTATAAAAAGTAGTTCAACAAAGTCAGTTTCACCGTTTGTATTCAGAGTTGAAAGTTGAGAGCTCTTGGCAGAAAAACTTCTAGAGGTGATAATAGGAGAATCGATTGCTCAAATCGAAAATTGTCGAATCTAGGTAATCTACACCACTCTTCTCTTCATTTTCATCCATTTGAATTCTATTTTAAGTTTTGAAATCATTTTTTAAGAGGAAAATAGGTTCAAAATTCCGCTCTCGAGGGTCCACAGGTCATGTATTGGTTACCTGCAGACCCCGATAATTTTCCCAAAGGAAAATTATCAAGCTACCACGGTTTTTATGAAGAGCGCGTGCGGGGGTCCGCACTGTCTCTATATAAAAACTGCGGAGGCACCGTGAGAAAAGGAAAATTATTGAATTCTCTAAAAACATGGTTAAAAATTCTCACTCTAAAAGCTTCTAACCTTCAAATGCGTCCATTTGCAGATTATTCCACAATGTTGGAGTGGAGAGAACGCGAGCACGGAGAGGTAGATGATGCGGCTATGAATAATCCGGCCACAATGCATGTGTTGAGAAATTGTGGATTGTATAAATTTTGGGCAATTCAGGACATGAGGGCACAAGTGGAACTAATGACTTGGCTGGTGAACAAATGGGACGTCCAAGAACAATGTTTTATCATTGGTGATCACAAGCTAGAACTTGAGCTTGAATACATTTACTTTCTCACTAGTTTATCCAAACGAGGTGAACATATTTCTTTGTTTGGAGCTAGGCAAGGTGGCCTGCCTATTGCTAGCTATAAACAAAAGTTTTGTAGTGAATAAGCTGATCCCAAAGATAACCGTATAGATATAAATACTATCCTATGTCTTGATGTTAAAGCCATTGCATTCATCGTGACCAGCTTGTGTGGGAGCGCAGCTCCACATGTGGCTACCAAGTCTCAGATGCAGACAACAGTCGACTGTTATAGAGGTACCATTTTCAATTGGTGTGAAGGGGTATTGGCCAATATGAAAGGCCAATTGACTAGAGAAAAAAACTCAAAGTTGAAAAACTTTGGGTATGGTGTCATCTTGGTTTCTTTTTCTTTGAAGAGGATTCCATCCCTCACCCCTCAAATGATCTCTGTTGATCCTGGAGAACCTAGAGAGCCTCGTATGGTACGCTGGGTTGCACTGATGCCCCGCCATGGTGGCGATGGTTGTGTGGTAGTTCGATTCAATCCAACATATTTTCATTGGCTTCAGAACCAAATCTTTGCTATTGAGGATTTCCCATATGTGGGCATATATTTCCGAGGTGATCCCGAGATGTCCTTACCTCCAGGGGCACAATGGGATGAATCAGGTAAATGAATCATTTTTATGTGTTTTAACTCTAATTTTTATTTTATTTTTTTATCGTCCAATAATGATAACAAAATTTAAAATGCAGATGTTGGTCCACGAAGGCCAGTCACCCTCCGCTGCTTTGAAAGGAAGCCAATAGAGCCTGTTGCACAGCTACAAAATCAGGCAACATAAATCCTTACTGACTTGGAGCACAACCTAGAGAGGTTGACTATAGATATCCTAGAGACATCGGCAAATGATATTCCTCTTCGTCTCCATAGACACGTTATTGGTGTTCCTGGCCAGTTTAGGAGATTCTTGCACAAGGTGGAGCGAGCGATAGTTTACTACCATGATCATCACCACAGATAGTGGATGATCATCACAGACTATTGTATTTTATTTTTTGTATCACTATCTTTCATATCATAAGGTGTTTTAAACCTATGATTGCACCCGATGTAATATTTTTGAAAACAAAAACTCCTATCTATGATATTATTACTTTCTTTGGCTATCTTGTTCAACACATATCGAATGTTGTTTTGGTTTACTATTATAATGTTGCAAATGTCTGTTTATAACATTATTAGCTAATGCATCAGCCAACGTATTTAAATTTCTTGGAATGTGTTGATATTCGATGTAATCAAATTATCTTTCCAAGAGAAAAACCTTCAAAAATAATCTCAATAACACTGGATTTTTAATTACGTATACTCTGTTCAAATGTAATACATTGAGTTATGAATCTAGCGTAATGATCAAACATCGAATGCCAAATGAAATGGCACCAGATAATAACTCAATCAATGCGCTATAATCTACAACATTATTCGTTGTTTGACCAAGGCTTACCCCATGCATAGAAACTAACTCATCCGTGGGTGAATAAATAACCTAGGCTGCAGAAGAAATATTCTGTGTATTATGACAGACACTATTAGAAAAGCCAATGTACATTTGAAGGGATGTCGACATCTACAATATCAAGAGTAATCAGGATAAGCAGTGATAGTAGTAAAAGAAAACTTAAACTAGACACACTCGTATAATCTAAGGCATCTAACTTAGAAAAATAACTAATGTACAAGTGAGATCTTCACACAAGAATCAAGCATAATATCTGTTCAGATAAAGTCCATTTCTGGGTTTATCTAAAGAGACCCCATCATAATCAGTCAATTCATAAGCCCCTTTTGCAAGCACTCGCTTGACAATGTAAGGACCATGCCACATTGGTTCGAATTTCCCAGCTCCTAGCTTATCGTTAGCTTGATCATATACCAAGACTAGGTCACCTTCTGAAAAAACATGAGGTGTAACACTTTGATCATACCGAGCTTTAACGCGTTTTTTATGAGCTTCGGCTGCTAATGCAATGGTGCGCCGAGTCTCATCTAATTGTGCTAAGTACAAAAAGCGTTTTTCCTCTTCAAAGGTAGCTGGTAGTAACTCTATGCATAGCTTCTAAACCGTAAACCAGTTGAAAAGGAGTGAACCCTGTTGCAGTTTTTGTTGAGGTTCGATATGCCCATAGTGCTGAAAAAATCATGGTATGCCAATTTGATTTATGAATTCCGATTATCCTTTTAATCATGGTGGTTAAAACTTTATTAATGGCTTCAACCTGACCATTAGCCTGCGGGTAATATGGAGTAGAGTTATCATGGTGCAGGCCAAGTTGATCAGAAATTTCGGTCATCATGATATTTCGAAAATGACTCCCATGGTCAGTAATAATAGCTTGGGGTACACCGAAACAAGCAATTACATGATTGAATACAAATGTAGCTGCAGTTTTGCCATCTGCCGCAAATGTAGGCATCACCTCGCCCCATTTGGTAAAATAATCTACTGCGAGAATAATATACCCATGCCCTCCGACCGAGTGAGGGTTACTTGTAATGAAATCAATGCCCCATTTTTCAAAAGGACTGACAACAATTATGGGGTGAAGAGGAGCTGGGGGTGCACGCATCTTTCGATCAAATTTCTGACAATTGTGGCATTTTCGAACCGCGAGAATGCAATCTTTGATTAATGACAACCAAAAATAACCAGCGCGCAATATCTTTTAGGCTGTGGCATAACCAGACATATGACCACCACATGATCCAGAGTGGTAGTCATTCAAAACTTTTTCAGCCTCTTCATGAGTTAAACATCATAGAAATACAGGATCCACACCATGACAATAAAGTGTGTCTCCAACAATATTGTATTGTTGAGATTGGTAATGGATCTTTCATCGATTTGAACTGAGAGTTCAGGCCGAAAGGTTTTGGTTTGGAGATAAATGATGATATCTCCATACCATGGATCTAATGTACTGATAAGAAACAGAAATTCATCAGCAATCAGATGCTCTACCACAGTTTTTATCTTAGTATTTGGGAAGTCACACATAAGTTCGGCGAACGCTAGTGATTTATTTGATTTGGATTTTTCAAATTCTAAATAAAAATCCTCAAGGATAAAAATCCATTTAGTGTATTTGCCCCCGAGTAATTGTTTAGTCAAAATTTACATCATCGAGTTGCAATTAGAGATCACAATTGTTTTTCATAACAATATGTAATGACAGAATCTTTGGACAGCTTGAATTGCCGCCAAGGCCAATTTCTACACACGCGAATATTTAATTTCGGTCGGATTAAGATTTCGACTGAGATAGTAAATCATATGCTCATTGTGGAATTCATCCTCTTGAACTAATACCATTCCAATGGTGGAATCAGAGGCTACTAGGTATAAAAATTAATCCTGGCTGTAATTTGGTGGATGCAATAATGGTGCATGGGTCAACACATGTTTCAAAGCATCAAAAGATCGATCAGTGATCTCATCCAATAAAAGGAACATTCCGTTTCAACAACCTGGTAAAAACTTTTGTTAACTCGGCATAGTTCTGGATAAATCTACGCAAAAAGTGTGCTTTCCCTTGCAAACTTTGGAGTTGGCAAAGTGTGGAAGGAGGAGGTAAATTGATAATAGCCTCAATCTTCGATGGGTCGACACGAATGCCTGCTTTGGAAACAACAAATCCCAACAATCTACCAGATTGCACACAAAAACACATTTGTGGGGATTCAACTGAATCTTATAATGCCTACATCTCATAAAAATTGCTCTTAAATGAGTAGGATGATCTTCCCTGTGCAATGAATGGGCAGGTAAATCATCGAGATAAGGCTACACAATGTGTTTAATGTCATGAAAAGCATAAGACATTGCCCATTGAAAAGTTGCATCAACATTCTTTAATCCGAAGGGTAGTTTACAATAAGAAAAAGTTCCCCAAGGAAAAATGAATGTTGTTTTTTGTTGATTAGTAGGCAGTATGTTTATTTGATTGTACCCAGAAAATTCATCCATAAATGAGTACATTTCATTTTCAACACAATCATTAATGATTTAATCGATATAGGGAGTTGGATAATTGTCTTTTGGACAGGCTTTGTTAATATCCCTATAGTCGACACATACTCGTATAGTTCCTTGTTTTTTAGTAACATGAACGATATTAGATACCCAATCCATTAAAGGAATTGGATAAATAAAACCTGCTTTTAATAATTTCTCAACTTCGGCTTTAATAGCAGCAACTTTTTGTGGATGTATTGGATGTAATATTTGCCTGGTAGGTTTAGCATCCGGGTATGTTTTTATTTCATGAACGACAATCTTGGGATCAATTCCTGGAATTCCTTCATAATACCAGGCAAACATGTCACATAATTCTTGAAATAGGGCTTTATATGTAGTAATTGCATCTAACGTACAAGAAGCACCTATATGAATGTTTTCAATAACTCCTGGTTTAACTGATATGTCAATGGGAACTGTCGAAGAAATATTTCCCAAATTGATTTCAGAATCCGAATTTGTAATTGATATTGGATTTTGGGGTTCCTTGACATAATCAATTGTAAAAATAGATGAAAAATTATTTTCAAATACATCAAGTTCAGGTAAAAATGATGACCTATGATGAAGATCATCCCATGGTAATTCATCTATGGACAAGAGTTCACGAATGCTTTCATCAGTATGAAACACTTGTTGAAAAGGATCAGGAATTAATGTTATAGTTGAGCTTGATGGTGAAAATGATTTCTTAGTGATCACATTCATTGGATCAGAATCAATTGATGAAGGATTGGAAAATGACTGTACTGCTTGATATGCTATCTCAAAAGGACTCAAAGACATCTCGCCATTGAAAGAATCCAGTTCTGACTCTAAAGGCACTATCCAAGGGTCATCAAATGGAATAGTTATTGATGTAATCATATTGATATTAGAAATAGTACGCGTTAAGTTAGGTGGAGGCATAGAAAAAGTTCCCATTAAGGCAGAAACCTTGATTAAACCTACTCCAACATCCTCATAAGGGATATTCAATTTTCCAACATGTTGAATACTATTGGTAGAAGTTGGGTTAGAAGAATAATATGAGAGCTGATCGATTTTCACAATCTTTCCTTGATGAGGAAACATGATTAATCAAAAGACTAATGACACGACAACAGTCATAGCATAAGACCAAATTCGACCCAGGAGAAGGTTGTAATCTAGAGGGGCATCAACGACTTCCACATCTAAATTAACAGTTTCACCTTTGACCTCTATATGTAGATCCTACAAAATTCCATATGGATGGAATCCTCTTTTGTCAAAAGCTTTGAGAATTGTCAGAGACTAGTTAAGTTTCGGAGAACCAAGTGATTTCCAACAGTTTAATGACATAATACACGTAGACGCTCCCTCATCAATTACAGTACGAAATCAACACCTATTTTTTACTAGTACTGGAATCCGAAAAGCCATTTGATGAGGGAGCCGTGGTGTAAAATTTTATAAATCGAAGACCATGAGGTTTGAATCTTGAAGATATACAGCTCCAATAGCTGAAAAGAGTAATTACATTTGTGCTGGACATGATTGCAGCACTTCTAAGGCCGACATTGCTAAATCCTCAACAATGTTGTAGTTCTGAGTAGCTCTCGCATGTGGATTGAAAGATGATTCCAAAGTACACCTTTAGCAGGCGGTTTAATTACTAGATCAGGATTGGGTTTCTCGATATGGAGTGGATCAGAAATCGAAGGAGATGTAGCTGGTACTGAATTAGAATTTTCTACTTCTTTACCACTAACAGGATTTTTACTTCCATAGTCTTGAGATCAAGTCACAACCATTACTTGATACATCATTAAAATATCTGCTGATGTATTAGAAGAAGATCCAATCATTTTTATATCTTGAACAAGAAAAGAATCCTTCAAGACAGCGGGCGTAGGTGAACCTTTGACAAACTTAGATACCTCAGACCTATTCGGGCATTCCTTGGTGAAATGATCCTCGTCGCAGATAAGACAAGGATAACGAGGTTTTTGTTTATCATCAGATGACTCATTTTTCTCAGTTTTTTCTTTGCGAGATGAATTCAATTTACTTTTATTCTTCCCTTTCTTCTTATTTCTAGATTTAGACTTAGTTGTAAAGGAATCTACAATGTTAATGTTGGCAGAAGTTTCGAGGGAAGAATCTCATTTTGGTGAATCAGGCAAAGTTGTTATAGGAGAAGTAATATTGGAAGATTTCTTCTTAGTTTTTGAACCAATTACACCATCAGCGACATGAGAGCCTAAGGGAGTTGCTGTTATCTGACCAAGACGCGGTAAATTTGGAATTTTCTCGTACAAAGTACCTGATTGTGTATATAATACGTCAAGGTACTACGCTTGAGCAATGACTTGTTCTTCTGTAACAACTCCTCCTTTAGCTACATCTTCAGTAATTTTTGGTAGTAATGATTTTATAAACCATTCTTCCAAAAAATGATCTGGAATAAAAACTTTCACCAAACGTCTTCTACGTCTCCATTCATGTATGTGATCTGATATGTACATAGATGTAGATTATTTTAGTGAAGTTAATAATTTCATACCATTGTCATATCTAACTGACAACTGAAAATGAGTTAAGAAGGTGGTTGCTAAGGCATTGAAATTGTTAAACGATCCACGTGGTAATTCAATATACCATTTGGCTACTAATCCTATCAGCGTTCTCTGAAAAAGTCTTAATCGAATCAAATCATCAATCAAAGAGTTGGATGCACACCAGAGATGAAAATTCATGACATGGTTAGAAGGGTCCTCTCCTGATTTACCTTCAAATTTCGGGATATCACTGGGCAACTTATTTGGCATTGGCAGCCAATACGGAAGATAATAGATTATATCATTCGTAAGGCACGATAAACCAGGGAAATCCAAAGTTGCTATGAATGGAAACCGACGGTTAGGGTCCTATTGATTAAATTGATAACCTTGTGGAACTATACTAGTTCTAGGAAAAGGATATCCGGGATATCCTGGAATAGCCTATGCATTTGGAATTAGAATTCCCCCTTGATAACTAGGATTAATCGAACCCTACTGGGGTTGAGTAGGTATCGGATACATGTACCCAGGGTACGGTTAATGCTGATATGCTAGATTTTGTGTTACAGGTCCATATTGATACAACCCTTGGTATGGTGGATAAACAAACTGAGGTTGGATTGTTATAACTATACTTGTACCAGATTGACCTACATGCATCTGAACAATAGTCTGGACTGTAGGTCCCGACTGTGGGGCAGAAACCTGAGGAATCAGTACTGATACCTGAGGAGCTATAGAAATAGGAGCTGCAAATACTCCAGGAATAGGTGTGGTAGCTTGAATAGAAGTTGGCACAACAGTTTGCGTTGGATTTCTAGGTGTACTCGGACCAGGCTGCTGAACTGTACCTGATGCAGGTGCCTGAACAGTAGGTTTAATAGGTTGGACAAGTTGTTGGATGTGAGTATAACAAATCGGTTGTCCAGGTTGATAATAAGCTACTTTCATATTAGGTTGCAATTTCTGTTGAACTTGGGATGGATCCCACGCTATATTAGCTCTAGGATATGAAGGTCCCATTGAAGGTTGTGGATAGGAAGGACCATAACTAGGTTGATGATTTGGAACATATGTTGGATAATTTACTAGATAATTCCCACCTCCATGAAATAATTTCTGTTTCGGGTAGAAATGTTGCCCTAAAGGAGGTTGTGGACCCTGAGTTGGATACTGACGTTGAGGTTGATATTGACCCTGAGGTATGTACTGACCTTGAGGTATGTATTTCCCTTGAGGTTGATATTGACCCTGAGGCATGTGTTGATCTTTAGGTTGGCCCCCAGGCTGTAAATTACTACCTTGAGGATCAGGGTTTGGAATGTTTCCAGACATCATATAAATTTGTTCCGCGTTTACAGTTTCGGTATTTGATTCATTTGGACTAGATGATGGTGTACGTTTGTCAGGAGAAGGAGATGCACCTAAGAAAGTACCAGAAAGAGACTGGTATCCCACAGGGATAGATGGAACACCATAAAGATATGTTTCTGGAGCTACAGAAAACATCGATGGCTCACCAAACATGATTAATGGAGATCTGTAACCTCTTGGTATAGCGTAAAAAGGAATTCAGGGTGGCGAATAGTTTAGAAAAATATTGTGTAGAAAGTATGCCAACTGAGAATACCAAGGGTCTGGTTTGAAAGGACTATAATAAATCGATACACTTGGCCTGGGATCGAGAGTTTCCTGAGTTGAAGGAAGGAAAACTTCTTCTTCAGTGTCAGTAACTTCTTCAATACTAATGAGACCAGGAGGAAGATTTTCTGTGATCCGATACTTCACTCTGGGTGAATCAAGACGATCAGGGGTTCGTTAAAGGAACAGAGAAGTAATCTCAGATATAACTGTTACGTTCTCTGGTTTAGAAACTTTAGGCTCCGAATCTGATAATGCACTAGTTGTAGAAACAAGTTCAGCGAGTTCGTAAATTGAAACTCTACATGGAGTACTTTCTGCAGTACGAGGTTGATCTACTTCGTATTCAGGATGAACAATTATAGATGTTTCTTCGTGTTCAGTGGATCCAGTTCCTGATGTCTGTCTTTTTTCAGATTTAAGTCTTTCAAACTAGCTTGGTGTGTACTCAGAAGGTTTCCCCTACATTCTACGTGATTGTCTAGGTAATTCAGCCACGATTAAAACTTTTAACACACGAAATCAAAGAAAATTTCAACAAAATATCCTAAAGTCTCTAAGGAAGCAACCAAATTGATCACACGCCTAGAAAATCTAAGAGATAAAACCACACACAAACAATATATTCCCACACTAAAAACACTGGTTGGTGATGAAATCCAACATCGTAGAATTTTAATGCAGAAATGGCGGTTGGAATAGTTACGCTGACAACCTGCTTAGTGAAATAGACTGGTGCAAGTTTCTCCACTTAAACCATCTTGAGTGAAGAGAACCCTCTGGAGAGTCCAAGGAAGTCTAGCCGATGTCTGTTCCAAGTACAGTGGGACCTCCCCTGCCCGTCACCTTGGGAAGGAATCCTAAAGTTTATAGCCACTAAGGTCACCAATTGGAACAAATATATCTGGGGGAATAGTCTACAATCCGATATACACACAAGGGCAGAGTAACTAGCTCATTCCCCTTGAAGGCTCCTTGACATAATCCAAGGTTTATCGACAAGTGACCCCAGGCTCCTCGACAATGGTATATCCGAGGTTTACCGTTTTTAATACGTGCACATCTGCTATCTTTCCCAATGAGATAGGTATGATTACCTCACTAGTTCGGACATGATCTTGTCCTTAAATATTTTAAGAAGAGCTTCCCAGAGAATACATGCTATTGTACCTCAAGAAACAATCCCTTGGATGTGGTAAGAATTAGTGCTCGAGACATCTATAAATGTATGTCATAATATTAAGGTATCAGATGGTCTTCGTTAAGGACCTTTGGAAATTAATATTTATAACCCTCAATGATCTGATATAACGAAATATTTCACAATGCCATAATATGCTGATATTTACTTGAAATGGAAGGAAGAAAATGGAATGGAAACTTAAAATGATATGCTATATAACAGAATCTATCACTTTAAATCTCGAAAAGAACTTTATAGAGAGAAAATAGTTGGAGTGAAGGAGCGCACATTAAGGACATTTAACTCTTTCTTACAAACTGTAAAAAGGGACCCGCTGCTACATTACTTCACCTCATTCACATAAGAATAAACACATAATCAAACTGGAAAAAACACATTAACATCAGCAAGTGCCAAAAACTTGATCTTCTTTCATTAATTTTCAGAAAATTCAGTACAAATTTGCAGTTCTCCAAAGGTCCCAAACTCAAAACCCCTACCCCTCTTCTTGCCTTTGATTTTATATCTGCCATCTAATCTGACTTCCTAACTACTACGATCAGTTTTAAAACTGATTCTTGAAGTAGTTTAGGAAATTTTGGAATTAATTAAATTTATAAAATAGTTGTTTTAATATTATATATATAATATATAATATAAAACCAGAATAGAACCTCACCCTGCTGCAAGTTAAAGAAGGATGAATAGTACATTTTGGGTCCCACCATTATATTCGTATGCATTATTGACAAAATCACACATGGTTTTTGAAAACCAATTACTACCTACGGAAGCACCTGTAGCAGTTTCTTGAGAAGGGGCTGAGTGATGCCGCATTACATCGTAGCCATCGATTTGGGGATAATGGTTCAAGCCAAACCATTCTATAAGGGCACTATCTCAAATAAGTTCTGAGCATTTTGTGATGTCGCAAAACCATAGGATCTGGGCTGGATGATCCAAGTCGTTGATTTATTTCTTGAGGTAGACTACTGCCACATTATATGCGTTTGCTTCCCTTCTTTTTTCACACAGAGTCTCATTGATCTCTGGGTTTGTATGCACTCACATTACAATCTGAAATGTATTGAGTTTTATTTAAACATCATCTAAATGCCAAGTGATAATCTGAGAAGGAAATGGTCATCATGCCAATCGAATTCCCATAGAATGAATCAAACCCATTTTTGCAGGACGTTTCTGGAAACAATTTCCCTTGAAGAACTGACGAAATATCTTAAATCGCTTTGAATTTTTAAACAATTCCCGTGATAAAGTCAATTGGGCATATTCTGCAAGAAACACAGATTGCGGAATTTTAAAAATTTCCTTTGTGTTGCCTGCAATTTGAAATCGAAAATCATGACCTGAGAAGATTTGTGTTTTCTGTGCAAGTAATTTCCCACTCTCAAACAAAATCTTGATACTGGACGTTTAAGATCTCTCCCAACCACACCAAGATGCGTTATATTACCATTGGAAGTAATTGTTGGTATATTTGACCGATCAAAACCATTTCTTGCTGTCGTTGCCACTTTATAAGAAGAATTCAAATCCATGCAACATTTTTATCTTGAGAAAGGATCTTGTAATTATAAAGAAATCGAAAAACTTCAGACAGTGATGGAGCTGGCATCATCGCCTTTAGATCTTCAATCTTATCTGAAAGATCTGACATTATATATATATTTTTAAGCACACTAACCTCATCATCCACAACACTTGTAGCTAGTGTACCATTCAGAGATGCTATGTCAGTTTTTTCCATCTGCCAACTTGCAAAAGGCTTTCTAAGTTAAATCAATTCAAATAATAGCTCGAGATGTTTCTCCTTCTTGTCCTTCTCCTAAATTATAATCTCATAGAGTTGGGCTCCCTTTTGTTGATATGCTTAGATTTTTTCCACCTCCATGAAGACTCGAAATTTCATGCTTGTACCTTTTAATTTGTTGGCACATTGAGCCATGAAACACATCCAAGACACGAGGAGAATCGTTGAACAACATGTGTTGAGATTGTGGTTATCTTCTTGAACATGTTCCAGTTCTTCTTCAATTTTAATAATTGTTCCTTAGCAACCTTGAATTTCTCAGAACCTCTCTTGACTTTTAGCTGAGTCGGCTCCAATTGGGGACAACACTTTGGTAACAAAGTGCTAAGAACTTGTAGAATAGTATCCTTTATTGGGAATGGAGTCAAAACAAAACGAAAGTTAATCTAAATATGTAATATCCTTGAAATCTGCCACACATTTAACTTCTTCCTTTATTCTTTAAACTAAAAATACCGAACTAGCAATACTGCAACTGAAACTGCTCAAATTCTGAGCTTATTTATGTACAACTCCTATATATATATATATACATGGCTAAGCTTAATCAGGTGAATTAAGCCTTCCAGTGGTACCAACCCAACATCCGATTATTAGATTTAATACCTTCATACTGCTAAAATTTAAAAATCAAAACAAGAATGTACCATGAAAATTTTCCATAGAAAAAACTGTGTACATACCCTTGCATAAAATCTTGTTGTTGATCAAAGAAATTTGTCATATATTCAGCCACTGGGTCATATAATTGATGAGATAGAACTTTGAATGCCTCCTTTTCTTGAACATTTTGCTGATGTAGATTTCTTTGAACAAGGTAGCTTCCCCCATTGTTTGACTCCTCAATTTGCTATTGTGTGCGAGGAACTTGATTGTCATTTTCTGTAGGTAGGCATTTAGGCTGAAAAGAGAAATCCAAGGTTTGTTCCCTATAATGCTGATGTTCTTCGTATAATGCCGATTCTTGACAAAAAACTTCCTCCTCCTGCAAACATACCTGAGAAGCTCCACTAGTTTCCCCTCTATTCACAAAATCATTAAAATTATGAAAATTGTAATTATCTTCTAGGCTTTCATCGTGTAGTTCATTTGTTGCAACGAAGTTTTGACTAGAATCTTCAGAATGCTTAGATTATTGTGTTTCAGCAATACAAGAATCCTATGACACCTTTTGAAAATCCTTGTTCATCTCTGAATTTGCATTCTCTTGAAAAGCAATTCCAATGTTTTCTTGACAAGCCCTCTTGTTTTAAACAAAACTTGTTCCTTCAACATGACAGGAAAATTTTCTACAAGCCCACGCATTATCTTCAATTTCCTGTGCATAAAGAAAAATCAGCTTCAGAGTGCAAGGCTTTCTGTCGTTGAGATAAAAAGCCAAGACAATAGGAAGAGCCCTCAAATAGTAAACCATAGCTGCTGCTTCAGGAGGTTGAATTTCTTTTGGAATGCTGAAATAATTTTTTTGAAACCTTCTATTAAACTCAGCGATTGATTCATTGCTCCGCCTCTGGATAGAATATAATTCCAATAGGTGTTTTTCATATGATACGCTCGCCTCGATATCTAAGAAAGATATCTTGAAAACCTTGCCATAAACTAATTGAACTTGCTTCCAAACACTGGAACCATTGCTGAGCACCCTTCTTTAATGAATGACAGAACATCCTTAAAGACACATCTTCATAAATAATTTGAAATTTGTCCAAAAAGTACTCAAATTCCAAGATATGTTGTTCAGCTGAAATATCCTCATCCTCTCCAGAGAAAGTTGGCAAAAATTTGAATCCTTTTGAGGGATATTGATGAAGAATTGTGGGCAGCTTCAAGGGTTTAAATATTTCTTTGTTTTTGAGCTGAAATAAAGTCAATTGTTTGTGAGGCAGAATATTATCCTCCAAAGATGACGAATCATCACCTTTATACTGAAACTGTGACTGATTATATTTAGGAATTGTAATGAAACAATCATCTCTCCTCTCATATTTAGGAGATAAAGTTGTGTTAAGATCTATGATACAAGTAGAAGAAAAATCATCTTTTCCCAATAAAGAATGTACTTTTTGAGCCTTATAATCTTCTGAGAAAATAAAGCAGGAAACAATCTTCTTGATATATAAGGGAAAATAGACCACTAAACTGATAGTAAAAAATAGAACCTCCTTTAAAAAACTGAAATTCTGATACATGTTTTTTTGACGATGCTTTCTCATTTTCTCGCCAGCAAAATTATTCATCTAATGAAACCTTCATCAGTGGAGTCTCCAAGTGAATAATAAACAACCAAACTTCAAATCTAAATCTTGTTCACCATCAAGAATGAGGGATTATGATACCTTCTGTTGCAAGGTATTTGACCTCGTGTGTGGCTTTTTGAAAATGAGAATTCTGTAAAAAGTAAACACAACCAAATATTTCCTCTTCACTAAACAACCAGAGGAAATTGAAAGAAAACCCAGGGAAATGAACTTCGCTTCTTCAATCCCTGACAATGACGCCCAAAAATGTTGTACCTCAAGAAACAATCTCTTGGCTGTGGTAAGGAATCAGTGCTCGAGACATCTATAAATGTATGTCATAATATTAAGATATCAGATGGTCTTCGTTAAGTACCTTTGGAAATTAATATTTATAACCCTCAATGATCTGATATAACGAAATATTTCACAATGCCATAATATGCTGATTTTACTTGAAATGGAAGAAAGAAAATGGAATGGAAACTTAAAATGATATGCTATATAACAAAATCTATCACTTTAAATCTCGGAAATAACTTTATAGAGAGAAAATAGTTGGAGTGAAGGAGCGCACATTAAGGACATTTAACTCTTGCTTACAAACTGTAAAAAGGGACCCGCAGCTACATTACTTCACTTCATTCACAGAAGAATAAACACATAATGAAACTGGAAAAAACGCATTAACATCAGCAGGTGCCAGAAACTTGATCTTCTTTCATTAATTTTCAGAAAATTCAGTACAAAATTGCAATTCTCCAAAGGTCCCAAACTCAGAACCCCTACCCCTCTTCTTGCCTCTGCTTTTATATCTGCCATCTAATCTGAATTCCTAACTACTACGATCAGTTTTAAAACTGATTCTTGAAGTAGTTTAGTAAATTTTGGAATTAATTAAATTTACCAAATAGTTGTTTTAAGAATATATATATAATATATAATATAAAACCAAAATAAAACGTCACCCTGCTACAAGTTAAAGAAGGACGAATAGTACATTTTGGGTCCCACCGTTATATTCATATGCATTATTGACAAAATCACACATGGTTTTTGAAAACTAATTACTACCTACGGAAGCCCCTGTAGTAGTTTCTTGAGAAGGGGTTGAGTGATGCTGCATTGCATCGTAGCTGTCGATTTGGGGATAATGGTTCAAGCCAAACCATTCTACGGTGGCACTATCTCAAATAAGTTTTGAGCATTTTGTGATGCCGCAAAACCATAGGATCTGGGCCGGATGATCCAAGTCATTGATTTATTTCTTGAGGTAGACAACTGCCACATTATATGCGTTTGCTTCCCTTCTTTTTCACACAGATTCTCATTGATCTCTGGGTTTGCATGCACTCAAATTACAATATGAAATGTACTAAATTTTATTTAAACATCATCTAAATGCCAAGTGATCATCTGAGAAGGAAATGGTCATCATTCCAATCGAATTCCCATAGAATGAATCAAACCCAGTTTTGCAGGACGTTTCTGGAAAAATTTTCCCTTAAAGAACTAACGAAATATCTTAAATCACTTTGAATTTTTAAATAATTCTCGTGATAAAGTCAATTGGGCATATTTTGAAAAAAACCCAGATCGCGGAATTTTAAAATTTTCCTTTGTTTGCCCGCAATTTGAAATCGAAAATCATGACCTGAGAAGATCTGCGTTTTCTGTGCAGGTAATTTTCCACTCTCAAATAAAATCTTGATGCTGGATGTTTCAGATCTCTCCCAACCACACCAAGATGCGTTATGTTACCATTGGAAGTAATTGCTGGTAGATTTGACCGATCAAAACCTTTTTTTGCCGTTGTTTCCACTTTATAAGAAGAATTCAAATCCATACAACATTTTTATCTTGAGAAAGGCTCTTGTAATTATAAAGAAATCGAAAAACTTTAGACAACGATGGAGCTAGCATCATTGCCTTTAGATCTTCAATCTTATTTGAAAGATCTGACATTATATATATTTTTAAGCACACTAACCTCATCATCCACGACACTTGTAGCTAGTGTACCATTCAGAGATGTTATGTCAGTTGTTTCCATCTGCCAACTTGCAAAAGGCTTTCTAAGTTTAGTTAATTCAAATAATTGCTTGAGATGTTTCTCCTTCTTGTCCTTTTCCTCAATTATAATCTCATAGAGTTGGGCTCCCTTTTGTTGATATGCTCATACTTTTTCCACCTCCATGAAGACTCGAACTTTCATGCTTGTACCTTTTAATTTGCTGGCACATTGAGCCATGAAACACATCCAAGACACGAGGAGAATCGTTGAACAACATGTGTTGAGCTTGTGGTTATCTTCTTGAACATGTTCCAGTTCTTCTTCAATTTTAATAATTATTCCTCAGCAGCCTTGAATTGCTCAGAACCTCTCTTGACTTTTAGCTGGGTCAAATTGTGCTACAACACATGCTATAATTGGATTTACTACTTGTTTGTTTGAACTGCCTTGGAATGTTAACTACAACCTATTCCAAGACACTAGCCTAAGATATGTTGGTGGAAAAGAGCCCTAGAGGATATAAAATTTCTAGATTGATTTTAATTAAGTGTTACTTTTAGTTTGGTTGTTTCTTAGGTCAAAAGGTATGGAAGTGAAACTTCGATGATGTTTAATGACCCGACTCAAAAATATGCTAAAATGCATCTACATGAAAAGAACCCCATTTCTTTTCAATGAAACCTATTTAGAGGAAAGATTCGAGAGATTTCAATAACTTTTAAAAAATCAATTCTTTCTTTAGTAAGCAAGAAACTTTGAAAAGAAGACAATTTCTTGAGAACTCAATTTCATAAAAAAAAAATATCACTTGTTCAAAATGAAATTCCTTCTATCATTCAAATCAGAAACTAGAATTAGACTTCTTCCAAAAGAAAACTAAAACTCCTAAAAACACAAAATTCAAAACCAAAAGAAAACTCTAATTTTGAACTCTATCTAAACGGTTTTGAGGATGTTTATGCTTAGTTTGTAATCTAACCAAGAACTTTCTGCTTATCTCAGCAAAAAATAAAAAACATTCAATAATGGTTCTAAAGTGAATTTCAAACCTTATCAAGTTAAAAGGTTTTCTAAATTTGCAAATGAAAATAAAATCTAATTTTCATAAAAGAAATATTTGCATCAAGTTCAATGGCTCAACAAGAAAATGGTGACATACCAATTTGCTGAGGTATATAAAGGTTTCTGATTCAAAGCAAAAAGAAAACAGGGCAAACACTCACTCATAAAATGCAAATCAATTGAAAATATCACTTCAAACCGAGAAATTGCTGAAAGAAACTCACACAGAAGACTTTGACAGTCAAGACAAGTTGGGTAATTACAGGGAATCAAGTAATTACACTCGTGAAAACAGAATTTTTATTTTTTCAAAATTTTCTAGAAGTCCGCAGTTTTTAATGGAACAAGGTGCAATATCGCACTTTTTTTCACTAAAATCTGTGGAGTCTACCGCTTTGTTTTTAAACAAAAAATGCGGAAGCCAGAAAAACACATAAAAAAAGTAAAAATACAAATTTGTAGTTCGGGATTCTAATGAGTTATTTACCCAACCTTGTTTTGTACTAATCAAAATCAAAGAATTTATTCCAAAGTCAAACCGAAAATAAAAAAAGAAAACTAAGTTCATTGATTCCCCAGTGGAGTCGCCATTTTGTTATGCAGATAAAATCCTTCTTGCGGACAAGAACAATCTCTCTAGTATCCTAAGGATATCTAGAAACAAACAACCAAATGCAAACTATTTTCTCTAGACTATTGTGATTGAGAATTATTAATTAACTAAGAGGAGATGCTCCTACCTAAAGTCCAACGCTTGCTGTAGTCTTCAATCCAGTCACTCCAAAAGAGGTCAATTTAGCATGTAAGACCTGCATTCAAAGACAAGAAAAAGGATTAAAAGCACTTGCAAGATATAATAATTCAGAAACACTAATCTATCTCGGTGATCAAGGAATCCAAGAATTAAATTACTCAAATAGATACATGAACAACTTAATGAGAAAATATAATCCATTTGTATTAACTTGTATGATAAGAAGTAACCTTACAACTTTGTCGCTTTGATGTCATATAGGTTCTTCCGAGGTCTTGAACAACCGTTTCCCATTGGTTTGACAAGCCTTCTCCTCTCTGAACTAGCATAAAACTATGGATATGAGTATGTGATCGTTCTCATACCAATGATGCCAAGTATAGAGAGTATAATTTCTTCAATAATTCTCTTCTATAAGTTAAGAAGTACCCTTGAGACTGAAATATGAGTTGAATTTATAGGAGAATGAAGGAGGTTTTAGTTCCATAGAGAGGGGGATAAAGTCCTCTCATAAAGGGATTTTAGCTCCAAATACCAAGGGATAATCTCCATTAATGAAGGGATAGAGCTTCATGAATGAAGGGGCGAAGCTCGACCTAATTACGCTTCTATAAGCCTCTAGCTGGGAGAATATTCGACCAGCTGGGCTTCTAGAACTTACTTTTTCTTTTATTTTACCTTTTACGGAGATCCGAAATTTTAGTAAGAGGAACATGCGGGATGTGCTGCAGGTTATAGATCAAGAAACCGTGGTACCACAGGTAAGAGCTAGGAAAAGTGTAGAGTTAGGCTTTTTGGGGTTTTAACGAGCTTTTCTCCAATTTCAAGACTTGGTTTAGGAACTTTATGGTTTTGGACCTCTAAGGGAGCATAAAATAGGTAATGATGAACCCATACAAACAACTAAATGTCATGGTGACAATTTTTAGTGTAACAGGGGTTTTGTGAGCGCCTCCACTTATTTTCCACTTATTTACAATTCAAAGTAGTTTAAGGAGGCCACAATTTTTCCCGGAAAATAGTGGGAATTATAGTATGATGTTGGTAAAAATATGGCAAAAATTTGGAGAAATTTAGGTTACATTTTTCAAGTTTCAGGAATTTGGGTACCCCAGGGGTTTTTGATGGCACTGAATCCATTTCCACCATAAAAAAAATGATTCAAACACTCTTATGATGAGATTTTTTGAAAACAAAAATGTCTACATTTTGTCAAAAAATGACTTTTTGAGCGAAATTTTTGCCAAGATAGACATTTCATTTTAAATTCTGCTTCATCTGAAACGAAACCAAATAATAAGGTGCGAGGAATATTCTAGATCCAAATAACCAATTTTTCCAACAACACGTGTACTGATATGAGTAATGTTATATGGGGAAAGTTTAACTAGACCAAAATTTGCAATCTTAGGATTGAAGTGCTCGTTGAGGAGTATATTTCTAGCTTTAATATACAAATACATAATATGAATGAAGGAATGAATGATATTTTAACATCCACGAGACTAAAAATAGTCTATGGGACTACCAACCTCCTTGTTTTTTTCCTTCTGCAATTCAATCCTTTTCTTACTCAAATTGATGATGAGCTGACCCAACGTTCTAACAGTCCCTTCACTGAAAAGAAAATTCCACGAAATTGATGCTAACATACTACCATAACTGTCCCCGATGTCTCTGAAAGCATTACATTCCAAAATGAAATGTTTTCTGATTCCATTTCCCCAGAATTGCAAAAAGTACACACCCGTTCTTCCCAAGATTCTTTAGGTCTCTTCCATCATCCCATTTCGCACTAAAGTTGGTGTGAGTTAGTTATTAATTGAGCAATAAAAATCTTTGATCTCCATGGAATGATAGCTCCAATGTACTCTTTTTGTTGGAGATCACAAGTAGGGTTGAATTATTGAACATAGTACTTCTTCTTTCTACCCAATTCTTTTCCCCATATGTGCTTACAAAAATTCTCCATAACAAAATTATTTAAATCCTTGCTATTTGTGGGACATGCATTGAGGTAAATAGTACATTTTTTCATCCATTTGTTGTTTTGTATCATCCATGATTTATTTCTTTCACTCGTGCCTTAATTGAAGATAACTTTCGACCATCTACCTCCTCCCATTTTCTCAATTCTTTTTAGATACCTTGTAATATTTACCATAGCAATTGCTTCGATGGGATATGCTCTTGTTTCACTCAACATTATCTCATAAGGAACCAAAATTTTTATTTTGAACTTGCTCATGATCAAGCGCTTTTGGATTTTCTCAATTTGTTTCCATTTTGAAACAGGGATGTTGCTAGCCCATAGTTCACACCCATATAATATCACTGGACAAACTAGCAGTCCAAAAATCACTTTAATCGTGTTCCAATCCCGTAAATATTCTTCTCTACATCTGTTTTGAAGTGCATATAATGCTTTCCACCCTCCTAAAATTCTTTTCTTTCTGCAATCCTCCCAATTAAGCTTGTTGTTGAAATTGATCTTGAGTTACTTGTATTCATTTACTTCTTCAAGAATTTCGCCTTCAAAGAAGAATGTATGCTGGATTTGTTTCCTTTTATTAGAGAAAATCATAATTATTTTGGTCTTACTAGTATTGACTTTCATCCCCACTGCTTTACAAAAATGCTCAAGGGCATATATGTGCATCTGCCATCCATGGGCCGATTTAGCAACCAATACAAGATCATTAGCATATAGAAGAATATTTCTCAAAAAATCCCCAAATTGAACACCATCCCCACCTTGTAGATTTAGCCACTCTTCCAAATTTTCAATATATAAACCAAAAAGGGTAGGGTATAAAGGGAAACCTTTCTTGACTCCGATATCACTTCTAAAATTTTTTGAAATGCCCAATGAAGTTCTAATTTTGACTTTCACCTCTTCATTAAGCCTATGGATAATGATTCTATATTTCAAAGGAATTTCAAGTTCTTCCATTCTATGCCACAACTTATCTCTAGGGACCATGTCAAAATAATTTTTGAATTCAACAAAGTAGCAAAATACTTCTTCTTTTTCCCCCCAAACCTTTTCAACAATGTGTCTCAGTGTGATACCATGATCTATTGTAGAATTCTTCGGCCTAAAACCCGCTTGCCCTTTTTCCCTCTTTTCTTTTACTTCTTCCCACTTACTAATTCAATTTTCTACCATGCTGCTAAAAACCTTTGCAAACAAAGGATTGATCATGTTAAACTTAGCCATGGAATAGACAAGAATATCTAGCATTGGAAAGATAAGCATGAGATGATTTATTATTCATAATGATATACATTTATAGTACATTAGGTGACCCTTAGTTTCCACATTCCAAGGTCTCTTGGACTTCCTTTGACTGTCCATTTCCCACACCTTAACCCTTAGCAGATTAGGTGTCCAACATCCCCCCTCCCCCCAAATCCGAACGGGTATGTATGAGTCCAAGAAGAGAGTTGTAATACAAAATGGTAGCAGTAGGCTGAATGTGCTCTCTGAAATGTTGGCATAAGGAGGCGGTTTAAGGATGACCACCAAAACTGAAACGCTTAGTGCAGTTCCCGAAACTCTTCCAAATCTGGCAAGAAGCTGAGGTCTTCTGCTAGAGGAAGCGCTCCTCATATTTTGAAGAGGGAGACCTTCAACCTAGAAGAAGGGAGGTCTACAACCTGCGATGGTTTAAGGATGACTACCAACTCTGGAATGCTTGATGCATTTTCTGGAACTCTATCAAAACTGGCAAGAATCTAAAGTCTTCTTCTAGAAGAAGTGTCCTGAATTCTTTGAAGAGGAAGAAACTCAACCTCACATAGATGGTTTAAGGCTGAACACCAACCAAAGGCATGCTCATGGGCATCTGTCTCTCTAGCTAAAACCATAAATCTGGAATGATAGGTTGTGGCTAAGGCTCACTTGAACTGTTGTGTCTCTGGTTACAACTATGAATCTGGAATGACAGGTTGTGGCTTAGGCTCTCTTGAACTATTGTGTCTATGGATACAACTCTAAATATGGAATGACAAGTTGTGGCTCAGGCTCGCTTGATGTGGATTTGAAGCTTGTAGATGACCACCACTTCCCCCCTGTTAGGTACAAGGTGAGATGATGGCGAAAACTCAGCTGCAAGACTGTTCAATACTCTTGAACAAGTTTTGACATATGACTGAAATATCTTCTTGGCTACTGAAGCCCATTTCCAAGAAGCAATCCATCCAAGATGAATCTTTTTTATTGCAGGAGGCTTGTTTATGAAGCATTTGTGTGAAGAATGAGTGTGCCGACCACAGTGCTTGCATGGGTGAAGATTGAAACAATTATCTTTCATATGTCTAACTTGGTCATAATGTTGGCATTTTACAATATGTTGTTGCTATTGTGGAAGAGGAGAAAAATCTATAACAACTGAAGGTGAGGTATCATGAAGAAATCCGACACTCTAAAATTGAATGGGCTTGGAATAGTGTGGAATATGAAAGGACACATCCTTGTCATATCAAATACCAGTTCCATTTCTGTTCCTGACAAATTCTTCCCAAGGTCTGATGATTGGCTTGGGAAGTGTAGGTTGAATTTCTACTTCTTTCCACACATTTTCTTTTGAAATGGGTATTGCATCTAAAATTTCTTGTTGTTGATGGGAGTCTGTTTCAATTTTTTGAACAAAAATGGCTTTGAAATGATGTCTATTTTTTTGTAACTCATCTTGTTTAAGTTGTGATTCGAGTTGCAAAAAGTCGATCTTTTCATGTGCATATCGTAAACAACAGTGAATATCAATGAGAAAATCCTTGCTTATTTAAATTACTGTATCATGACTAATGGAGTGTATTAAAGTATTTAATAACTCTAATAATCCATCAAGTTTGTCCATTTTTTTGAGAAAAAATAAAGACTCAACAGTCTACCAAGACTAGACAAACCCCAACTTGTTGCAATAGAGATACATTGATATAACACACATATAAATTTTTAATTCGATAGTGCACACTCATATGACATATCATGATAGGCCTTGACCAAAATAATCAACCAACAAGTCAAGGAAAAAAATCAATGAGCACTAACGTGTGAGGGACTAACTATACCCAATTAACACCAGCTAGTTGCTCTAATCACTACAAAGGAAAAGACATGGTCAAAACAATCTTGAGTAATGCCAAATCAGAGTCCTCAACACTCCAACGCACATACCGACTTAATGTTACAATGATGTGCTACCACGTTATAATTTTATACCATATAACATATGGTATAAAATAAGGCCTTTAAAAAGGAGCTCGAAGAATTTTATATGCCATCACATATGTGCTCATTTTAAAAACAATGCTTCATAATTTCAGTTATGCATGAACCATCATATATATGCCATGGCCTTTTTTTTAATCCATTACATGCCATCACTCATGTTTATTGTATTAAATAAACTATATATAAACCATTTCTCATGTCTTGATGCCTTCAATTGGTTTTCCATAAAAAATTCAAACACCAAGCTGAAATTTGCACATTGCCAACACTTAAATCAACGCGGAACCATACATACCATTGCAACGTAACATACTCAATTCAACGTAGGAGTAATTGCATATGTGAAAACAAATATTACACCGCACCATATTTCACAGGCGCTTTATGAAACTTATACACGGTTGAATGTAAAGCTGGCAATTTACCATTTTTCTTCACTCCAACAATGGTAGGATGCCCTTCTTGTCAAAAGGAATGTCGATAACCGCTTTTTTACTGAACAAAATTTCACCATACTGCTCCTAGAGTTTAGATTCTCTTAAATCACAGAAAATGGAGCTATAAATATGTAGGAAATGAAAGGTGAGGGAAGAAAATCCCTGCAAACATAAGGAGAGTTTGAACAAACAAAAACCACATTTTCCATGCCCTTTACTTAAACTCCTATGGTTTTACTGCTGGCAAAGACCACACGGCTCGAACTCAGAGAGTGGACTGTTAAAATGCGGTGTAATACAAAAAGGTTTCAAACATTCACGTTCACATATCGGTAATTTAACATAGAAAATAGACCGGATTGGCAATAAATATGTAGAGCTTTCAAAATAATAAATCCAATGCCAAAGATAACTATCACAAAAGTTTCATTAATGAGAGAAACCGACCAAACAAATTGTGAATGAAGGTGTGGTGAGGAAATAATTTCAACGATGCCAAACCACCATGGTCTTTGTTACTACAGGGGCTCTAATTGTGTTGAAAACACACATAGGTAAACCTAAAGATTGCTCAGTAGAAAAATAGGCGCATGGTAGAAAATCAACAGATATTGCTCCCTGGTGTGTTTACTTTGGTGCATCTTAAAATCCAAGAAAAAATTCAGTAAACCTAGTTTTTAATGTTTTATTTTTCAGAAGAAAATGTAGAAAATAAACAGATATTTCGCTGACTAGCAGAGAAAGCTGTTATGGTTATAGTAGTGTGTGTAACCTCTGATAAAATTAATGTAGAGAAGCATGTTTGGTGCGATGGGACCAGTAATTATTTAGAATCACAAAGCACCCAAGTGTAGAGCCTAGGGAGTCAGTATTGATAACAAAATTGGCCACAAAACCAATGGTTCAAATTGGAGTGGGGCCATGGATTTTCCACTCTGATACCATGTTAAACTCAGCCATGGAATAAACAAGAATAGCCAACATAGGAAAGATAAGTGAGATGATTTATCATTCACAATGATATGCATTTATAGTACATTAGGTGACCCTTGAATTCCACATTCTAAGGTCTCTTGGACTTTTTTTGGCTGTCCATTTCCCACACATTAGGTGTCCAATAGATCATAGTTGGAAGTATTCTTAGTGTATCCACTTTTAAAAAGGGTTATTGCTAGACTAGTTGTCCAATTTCTTGGGAATCCTTTCCGAATAAAGTTGTTGAATATTTCCATGATGTGCGGTGCCAAAATGTTCATCCCCCACTTTAGATATTCTGATTGATGTTCAAGCCTTCCCTGTTTTCAAATTTTTAATTCCTGCCTCCACCTCCTGTACTGTGAAAAGCTTTGTAGTTGTGTTGATCTTGGGAGGAGGCTTAACCTATAATTATTTTTCAAAGAATTGTCTTGCATACACAAACCACTGATTGATTGTTATATTATTTTTAATAGGGAGCTTAGCTTCCCCATGAAGGTATGCAAGACCATGAGCAGTTCTGATACAAATTTTGTACCTTGTTGGCCAACCTAGATTTATTGCAATTTTTTCTGATCCAAGTAAGGATTGGACAACGTGGATGCAAGAAGAAGATGATGACATGATAAGAATTGGAAAACAGGAGAAAAGAAGGTACCGAGCTTATGTCTCGACAGAACAAAATAATAGTTGTTCTCTATCTCTATTTTGACACTCATAGATGATAAAGTTTGATCACCTTCAATTCGAACATTAACTAGTGATAAGTTGCAAAGATTGGATAATGGAAAAATTTCAGGCAAGAATTCAAGGGGTTCCAAAATAGATGCAACATTTATAATTCTGCCATTTCCCTGAAATCAAAAAATTGGTTTACCAATTTATTATGTTCGAGGGACAATCCAGAGAAACCAACACATTGCACGAGTTCAAAAGGAACTTAGACTAGCATATTATCAACCACTCTAAGAACTTTCAAACATTTCATCTCACCAAGTTCTGGGGGAAAAAGGGATAATCTATTTTTATCTAAAAGTAAACTCTCAAGTAATGGTAACTGAATAAATTTGGTTGGAAAAATATAAGGAGCACAAAAAAAGATATTGAGCACTGTGATTTTTGTCTAATGATGAAGGGAGCTACGGAGTTCCGGTGGCATGGTGGAGGAGCTCTCATACCCACCCCTACACTATTGTTGAAGCTAAGCATCATCATATTTGTGATCACTCCAACACCCTCACTTTGCTGGCCAAATCCCACTGACCTTAAAAGGCCTAACGCCTTCAGAGGCTCTCTTATCTTCACCTCCTTCAACTCCAAATTCACATATCCATCATTATTTTCATCATTAAGAGGATGATGATGATTTTTTACCTATGCTTGTTCCTTATGAGGTGGAAGTATGGCCATCAGTTGAGATTGTAGCTTAAGTGCTACTTGCTCCTCATTATCTGTAGCAGACCAATCCAACTCGATTTTAAATTTTCTTGCAGAGTTTGGGTACCACTGTCAGGATTCCGATGGGATAGTGAAACAAATAAAAAGGGAATTATTCATCAACATATCCACATCTAAGATTCAGGAGAAATGTGCATTTTTGCCTCTTCCAGCTCCCAAATCCTCACCACATGATGATGATAATGTTGTTTTCCTGATGCAAATTGCCAATTCCAATGACAATTTCAATACATTAGGAGGAATACCAACTGAAACATTCAAAGTTATTTGGTACCCTATTTCTCGAATGCTTCCCCACCTCGATGAATTTTCCATTCCCAAAAATATTTTTTTTTTCCAGAGCTCCAATTGCAACTATACAATTACTCACACAACTTGGAATTTATTTATCAAGAAAATAGGAAACTATTGACATAGAAACCCCATTTAAGCTAGAACTGTGTTGAAATTTTGTAGCTGTAGTTGGTATTTAATTCAATAAAGTCAAAAGAAAATTAATTTTTATTTCAAGGTTCATGTAGGCTCCAAGTTGGATAGGTGAGCCCCACCATTTGAAGGGGTTTTATCCTTGCTTAAATTACCATTGGTTTGACTCATATATATTGAGAGTTTTGGCAACACAAAAAAAACTCAGATGATGACAAAAGAAGAATATTTCTATTCGCATGTGCAAAGGAGGAAGAATACTTTTCCGACAAAGTTTGACTAGTCTTATCTCTATTTTGATCATCATTTACTTTGGCATTTTCTAGAATTTTTTACTTGGAATATTTGATTGGTTATTGGACGAATATTTTGGGCATCTTTGACTAAATGTTGACTAATTTTATAGATAGAAATTATAGCATTGACTTTTATGTTTTGACTAGCCTTGACCGCAGGTCAAACTGGTTAGTTTGACTGAATATTTTTGTGGAGTGACATGGTCGTAATTCGCCCCCCTTGACCTTAGTTGAACATGGGTAGCAGAACGTTGAATTTTGACCCTTTGACCATATTTGACTTGTGAGCGAAGTTTGAATTTCTCTCTCTTTTGACTCTATTTAACTTGGAATATGATATGGTCAATGAAATGATATTTTTACTAGAAAATCAAATGTACATTTTGATTGAATTGGAAAATTTCTCCTAAGAAAATATTTGCTGGGTTTTTCCTTGGTTTAGGTTTTCCCAAGATAAAATTTTGCGTCTTTTGTGCATCTATATTTTTACTGTGATTTATACTATCCTATTGCATTCCTATTGCATTTATGGTTGAAACTTTTTGAAGTGTAATTGTTGATTGATATGGAATGTGCTACAGAAATAAATTGTATCATTGGAAGTAATTATCTGGTAGAAAATTGTGCTTATCTTAATTGCACTTAAAAATCAACATGGTATTAGAGCTTTGGTGAAGGAAAGGGCATTGATATCACTCTTGAAGAGACCTACTTATGCACTCTGATTGTTGACCAAAGTCTATGAGCATGGGTTCCTCTATTAAGACAAAAATTAAGTTGGAAGGTGCTACCAACGTTAGGGCTTAGAAGACAAGGATTGTCCTCGTTCTCGCTGAGAATGGTGTTTTGGCTCATGTGAAGGGCAAGGTTACTAAAACACAAGATGATGAAGGGAAATAAAAATTCAAAAAGAATGAAATCACAATAATGAATATTATTTTGGAATCCATCAAAGATCATTTGATTTAATATGTTTCAGGATTGAATATTTCAAATATGTATAATGCCTTAGCTGGTTTGTATACCATCAATAACATTGGCCAGAAAATGAGTTTGAAGAATGAACTTCGTAATGTTAAAATGACAAAGGTTGATACCGTGGCTTCATATTTTATGAGAATCTCTCAATTAAGAGATCAACTCCAAGCTATTAGCGAAATTATTTATGATACAAAACTTGTGACTACATCAATTAATGGTTTAGGATTATTATTGGGATTCATTTTCATTTAGTATTTGTGGTAGGAAGGAAGTTCCAAGTTTTAAGGAATTATGGACCTCATGTACTCAAGAGGAATCTATACTTGTCTCAAAGGGGAATATTCCAAAGCATCAAGATGGTGACTCTCAAACTTTTGCAACCCATTCTAGGAATGACTGAGGAAGAAGAAGTTTTGGAATGTTTCAAAGAAATGCAGGTGGAGCATGAAGGTGTTTGCAAAGGATGTGCACTTGGAAAGAATGTCAAAGGACCATTTCCAAGAAGTGACAGTAGTTCCAAAGGAATTTTGGATCTAATACATTCTGATGTAAGTGGATCTATGTCTCTGAGATCCTTCGGTGATTTTTTGTACTATGTAACTTTCATTGATGAATTTTCTTGGAAGACATGGATATATTTCTTGAGGACCAAGGATGAATTCTTTGACAAGTTTCAGTAATTCAAGGATTAAGTGGAGAATTTTACAAGAATATAGATTAAAGTCCTTAGGTCAAATAATGGAGGAGAATATACCTCCAAGGAACTTATTACTTTTTTCGAAGAAGCCAGAATTAAGAGGGAGCTAAGAGTCCCTTACAACCCTCAACATAATGGAAACACTAAAAGGAAGAATAGAGTTATTATGGAATATGATGAATAAATGATTAATGATCAAGACATACCTATTTTCTTATGGGGAGAAGCATCGAAGACAACAATTTATGTCCAAAATAGAAGTCCTCCCCGAGCATTGGAAAATAAGACTCCTAATGAAGTCTTCACAAGTGAGAAACCAAAGGTTGGACATTTGAGAATATTTGTCTGTCCTGTCTAAATTCATGTGCCCAAGGAGAAGAGGACCAAGCTAGAGCCTTCTGGTAAGAATGGAACATTTTTTTGATATAGTGAAACTTCAAAAGTCTACAAAATCTATGTTCTAGGACAACAAACAATAGAAATTAGTCGGGAAGTTACTTTTGATGAAGATATTGCCTTATGGAAGTCTAAAGGATCACACTTGGACATTGATAATGAGAAGCAGAAAGCTCCAAAGGATATGGATTTAGGACCTAAGGATCTAGGACCTATGGAACATCCTCTAGATCAACAAAAATATCTAGAAGGGTCAAGTAATTATGTGGACCCACCTAGGGTCATTGTTCCAAAGACCATGAAAATTCCGACATGGCTTAGAAGAAAATTGCAAAAAGCTGAAGGACATGCAACTCCTTGTGGCACTTTAAGAAAAATCAATAGACCAAATAAGCTCTTAGGATATGCAAGATTGATGAGTAAAATCATTGATTTTGAACCATCCAACTATGAAGAAGCAACATACCAACAAGTGTGGAAGGATGTTATGTTGGAAGAGTACTAGTCTATTATAAATAATGATGTATGGTAAATTGTGCAGAGTCTTGAAGGGTAGTCAATGGTGACTTCCAAATGGATATAAAATATAAAACATTCATCTCATGGCAACATTTACAAGTAAAAAACAAGATTTTTGGCTAGAGGATTCTCCCTGAAAGAGGGAGAGGATTATGATGACACATTTTCTCTATTTTGGAGGTACACTTCCATTAGATATATTATTTCTAATGCTTATATTGCAAGTTGGAAATTTGTAATTTGTATTAGATGGATATGATGCTAGTTTTTGTAGCATCATATGTGTTTTGGCCATGAAACTTTGTGGAAAGGCTAGAATACATGAGATCTATAATTTCTAGAAATTTTACCTAGAAGTGACTTAATTAGATTATTAACCAATTTTTTAATGTTTCCTAAGTCTAAACTTAGGAAAATAGGTTAATTAATCAGTGTTAATTAATTCAAAGCGAGAATAATATAGAAAATCACACAAATCAATCTAGAGATAATCTTAGCCATCGATTATGTTTTAATATTGGTCGTTGATTCTCCAAAAAAGAATTATAAGAGGAGGTTTATGTGGTGATGGAGAAATCACTTGCAGAGTTCAATTTATTGACAGATCGATTTCCTGAGTAGCAGCAGTCAGTTGACAGAGAGAGCCAGAGACTGAAACAATGATTGAGGGGAAGAGACAGTGAGGGAAGTAATCCAGATCCAATGAGTGTGTTTGCAAAGAGGAATAAGAGCCACAGAGAAGCTAAGGTAGGGACTACGCAATAGCTTCTAGAGGCAAGTTTGATTTTCTGAGAGGGAAATACGTTTTCAGTTCCAGAGGCCTGGAAGGAGTCCCAGAGTGCCGAAGAATAATTTTCCTAGCTAGAAGAAGCCAAAATGACTTCATCAGAGACCAGTTAGAGGCTTGATGTCAAGCAAACTATGTAGTGCAACGCATAGGCTGATGCAAAGGGTCAGAGGGCCGAGTTTTTTGAAGGCGAGTTGTGTCAATTTTTGCGTGTGGAGTGAGGAAATTCCTCACTAGTTTTTTTGCAGTATTTTCTGTGTAGGATTGCCAGATTTCAACATCCAGTTGTCCTCAGAATTTCTCACTGCTACACAATAATAAAACCCTCAGATCTTGCACCGATTTTCCCAAGGTAGGTTTTTCAAGGGATGTTTGTCCAAAAATAATTGTGTAATTTTATGTGTGGGGTAAAATTTATCAGCTTCCAATATTTTATTTTTCCAAATAATTTATTTGTGAAGGTTGCAATGTGTTAATTTCGATATTTTCTGTAGCAAATAAATCGTTGAATTAACTAAAAATTAGGAGAAATAATACCAGTTGCTGTAATAGGATTTTAGTTTTGAAGTTTTCACATGGTATGAGAGCGCAGTTGATTAGCTGGAGAGCTCATAAATGAAAAAAAAGAATTTCGCTGCTCAATGTGGGCAACATGCTGAAATTTCTAGGGGCAACGCAATATTTTTACTAGGAGGCCGAGTTGCTTGTGGAAGTTCGATTTTTCTCAGAGATGGGCTAAAAAACTCGATCCTTCCAGATTGAGTGATTCTAGAGGAAGAGGGAGCAACTCAATTATTTCGTTGGGAATATATCTAGCTAGACGCAGAGTGTTTTACAACAGTCCATTAGAGCAGAGCCAACATCGGGGTGGAAGAGAGAAGAGCACATAAAGAGGGAAATTTTTCCTCAGGAAACTTCTAGTCTCAAGAAGTTTGATTTTCCTTGCAGATTGGCAGTCTTTGTGAGAATATATTCTCACTCCAGAAGGGAGTGCGAGTTGCAGAGTAGCAGCCGAGCAGAATGAAAGAGGAAGTCTTAGAAAATTCGGTGAGATGGCCAGTTCTAGGCTTCATGATCATGACAGGTTGGATGGAGCTTCCAACTATGTCATTTGGAACACAAGGATGTCCTTCCTTCTAGATGAGTTTAACCTGAAAGCCTATATTTACAATGTAGTGGCCGTTCCTCAGGATGTAGGTCAATTGAAAGGATATACGAAGAAAAATGTGTGGGAAAATCGGTTGATCCTCGATGGATTCTGGGATAATATAGTCTCACATATATATAGAAAAGATATTTCCAAACAAATGTGGGATGATCTCTCCACCTTATACGAGGGTACTTCCAAGAAGTGCAAGATGTACCTAGAAGAGAAGTTGAGACTCATCTGAATGTAGAAAGGGAAAGGCACATACCCTTACCTTACCAAGATTTAGGAGGTTCGGGACCAACTGTCAACTGTTGGGTAGGTATTTGTCCAAAAGCATATTGGGAAAAGACAAGCTACCAGAGTGGGATAAGATTTGGGTTGACTTGCAACAGGGGGAGTTGAAACAAGATATTCTAAAGAGATCCATCAGTGGAGAAAAAAAATGGATCAAAGGTTGTAATTGAGGAGGAGAATGCGGCCCTTTCATCTAAGGGTCCCAGTTAGGGACAAGGGGGGAAAAGGAAGAAGAATAATAACCTTTCAAAGGTAAAGTTCTTCAGTTGTGGTGAGCTAAATCACTATAGCACCCAGTGTGCTCTCAGGAAGAAGGAAAAAGAGAAGAAGCAAGACCAACAAGAAGTTTCAACAAATATCGATAGGCTTTCCTCAGGGCTAGAGGACGACTTTGCTATGTTCACTGATATACCTCTAGTAGTGAGGTGGGGTGACTTGGTTTTGTAGCCTCAGAGTGCTACATATGTGTAGGATCCTTGAGGAGTCCACCTCTTGGATCAATACTTGGATACATGGGCCCACAATATTTAGTATCAGGATGGATTAGTGGTAGTTGGTGCAGTCAGATGCAAGAGTGATAGTTGTAGAGACTAGTAGTAGTCAGATGCTGGGAAGCGCAATGTAGATGGCACAATGCAGAATAAAAAACAACACATATTCCTCAGTTACGCTGTAAATGCTAGTAGCAGTGAAGACTCAGCTGACAGATGCATCATATGGTACACAATTGGTTTAGTTTTGGATGTTTTTCAATTACATATGTTGCAGTGGCAGCAACAGCAGAGTTGCAGTGCAGATGTAGTGTTGGCAGCAGTTCAACAGGGTCAACAACAACACAGATGCAAAGCATATCAGGGTTGTGCAATGGTTGGTGGGCAACAAGAGATATACATCAACAATGTGATAGGAGATGGCACAGAAACAAAGTGTTGCTACCATGTGTGTAGCAATAATAGAACACACTCCTCGCTAAGAGGGAGTGTTAGTGTTTGTAGTATCAGATGTGTTCTGACCACAAAACTTTGTGGCGAGGCTAGAATACATGAGATCTCCAAATCCCATAAATAATTTCTGGAAATTCCGCCTAGAAGTGACTTAATTAGATTATTAACCAATTTTTTTATTGTTTCCTAAGTCTAAAATTAGGAAAAATGTTAGTTAATAAGTATTAAGTAAAAGCAAGAATAATATAGAAATTCACACAGATCGATCCAAAGATGATCCTAGCCATAAATTATGTTTTAATCTTGGTCTTTAGTTCTCTAGAAAATAATTATAAGAGGAGGTCGATGTGGTGATGGAGAAATCACTTGTAGAGTTCAATTTCTTGACATATCGATCTCCTAAGTAGCAAAAGTTAGTGGCCAGATAGTTCAGAGATCGAAGCAGTGGGTGAGGGGCAGAGACAGTGACGCTGGAGGAATTATTCTATATCCAATGAGTGCATTTGCAGAGAGGCATAGGAGCCACAAAGAAGCTGATCCAGGGACTATTCAATAACTTCTAGAGGCAAGTTCGATTTGCTGAGAGGAAAGGATGTCTTCAGTTCCAGAGGTCGGGAAGGAGTCCCAAAGTGCCGAAGAAGAATTTTCCCAGCTATTAGAAGGAAGAATGACTTCATCAGAGACCAGTGAGAGGCTTGACGTTAATCAGAGTGCGTAGTGTAGCACAGAGGGTGATGTAGAGGGACAAAGGGCCAAGTTTTCTTAAGGTGAGTTGTGCAGGTGTTTTCCTGTGGCGTGAGGAAATTCCTCACTAGTTTTTTGCTAGTATTTTCTTTGTAGGATTGCCATATTTCAACATCCAGTTGTACTCATAATTTCTCACTGCTGCATAATAATAAAACCCTTAGCTCCTACACCAGTTTTCCCAAATTTGGTTTTTCCGGGAACTTTTGTCAAAAAATAATTGTGTTAAATTTATGTGTGTGCGCTAGCATTTCTCAGCTTCTAACATTTTATTTTTTCACATAATATATTTGTGAAGGTTGCAGTGAGTTTATTTCAATATTTTCTTGAGCAAATAAATTGTTAAATTAATTAACAATTAGGAGAAATAATGCCACTTGCTGCAATAGGATTTTAGTTTTGGAATTTTCACATTTGAAAAACCACTTTCCTCAATGGAGTGATTGAGGAAGAAGTGCACATGGAGCAACCTCAAGGATTTGTGGTTCATTCGAGAGAAACTCATGTTTGCAAAATGAATAAATATTTCTATGGACTTAAGCAGGCACCTTGAGCTTGGTACTCTCATATTGATGGATACTTTATAAGTATTCGTTTAACCAAGAGTGATGCTGATCCAAAATTATACTTCAGGGTTGTTAAAGGTGAGCCTATGATTTTTCTATTATATATTGATGATTTATTTATGATAGGTGCCGAGACCCTCATTGTTCAAAGTAAGAGGGAGTTTATTTCTGAATTTGAGATGAAGGATGTTGGATTAATGCATTGCTTCTTGGGATTTGAAGTGTGGAAAAAAATGGGTGAAATATTTCTTGGTCAATGAAAGTACATTAGTAAGATCCTTCAGAGATTTGGGATAATGGACTGCAAGTCCGTGGACACTCCCATGTTGACAAATTTGAAGAAGCCGCAAGACTTTGCTTCAAACTTGGTAGATCCCTCTATGTATCATCAACTGATTGGATCATTAAACTATCTGGTCAATATGAAACTTTGTATTTCCTAGGTAGTGAACACCTTGAGTCAACTATTTTTAGAACCCATGCATGTACGTTGGATTGAAACAAACATATATTGAGATATTTACATTGCATTATCAGCTATGGATTGACATATGTCTTGAATGGTGAAGTACAAATGCATGGATTTATATATTCCAATTGGGATAGAAGTATTAAGTACAATAAAAGCAGATCGATATGTTGTTTCCATTTGAGCTTTGTTATGATTGATCATATGAGAAGGAAGCAAAAATATATTGCACTTAACACTGTTGAAGCTGAGTATATCGCTGCATGTTCGATGAGTTGTGAAGAGACGTGGCTTCAGAAATTGTTCGTGGGATTATTTGATCTAGTGTTGGATCCGACCATGATATATTGTGACAATCAAAGCTGTGTGAAGCTTTCAAATAATCCGATTTTCCATGACAGGTCGAAGCACATCGAGATAAAGTACCAATAAATCTAAAACATGGTTTAGAAGGGAGTAGTGAGGATGCAATACATCTCTACTGATGAGTAGATTTCTGATATTCTCCTAAATCCTTTGCCCCAGATGAAGTTTTTGTACTTCAGGGATAGGCTTGGAGTGGTTGAGAACTCCTCCCTCAGTGAGAGGGAGAATTGATGTTGTAGCATTAAGGGGCAGAGAATATCCTTTGGTCATGAGTTTTGACTGGGTACAACTATGGGATTTGGTTGGGGAGATTGGCCCAATTAACATCGACACCTTAGAGTGACCCCTCGATTAGTGGGTTCTGACCATATTTATATGGGGTTTGGCTAGTGGATTGAGTAAGTGCCTTATAACATTAGTGCGAGTATTTTTATCATTCAATGACATGTGGGAATGGTAAATGGGCCCTGGATTCACCATGGGTCAGGGGGGTTCCTGATAAGACTCCAAGTGACAACTTGGTAGATTGGTGGCCCAAAGTTTCACCATAATTTAGGTGGGTTCTTGACAAGACTCTGAGTGATGACTTGGTAGATTGTTGAACCTAGGAATAGTGGGTAATTAATTCCTCTATTTGATGTTGATGTGGGGATGATTTCACCATTGGTTCGGTGGGGTACTTGACAAGAATCCAAGTGATGTCTTGGTAGATTGATGACCAAAGACTAGTGGGTGACTAGTTCCTCTATTTTATGCTGATGCTTTCAATATTTTCTTGAAATGCAGAAATTTTATTCATCATATGTAAATATGTGGAAGTCAAGACGAATACCTCCCTTGATAAGGAGTGTTAAAAATTTTTAACTGTGGTTGGTATTTAAGTCAACAAAGTCAAAATAAAATTAATTTTTATTTCAAGATTCATTTAGGCTCCAAGTTGGATAGGTTGGCCCCACCACTAGAAGGGGTTTGACCCTTGGTTTGACTCATATATTGAGAGCTCGTCCTCCACATTTGTCATCACAACAACAACTCATATCATCACAAAAGAATATTTTTGTTCAGACGTGCGAATGAGGAAGAATAATTTTCCAAAAAAGTTTGACCAATCCTATATTTGTTTTGACCAGAGTTGACTTTGATTTTTTCTAGTTGTTTCGACTTGGAATCTTTGGTTGGCTATTGGATGAATATTTTGGGCATATTTAACTAAAAGTTAACTGATTTTCTAGATATAAATTCTTCCATTGAATTTTCTGTTTTGACTAGCTTTGACCGCAGGTCAAATTGGGCAGTTTGACCAAATCTTTCTGTGTAGTAGCAAGGCTGAAATTCAGCCTCCTTGACCTCAGGTGACCCGGAGCAACATAATGCCAAATTTTGGCCTCTTTGACTAGATTTTAATTGTGAGCATAAGTTTGAATTTATCTCTCTTTTGACTTGGAATATGATATGGTCAACGGGATGATATTTTGACTGGAAAATCAAATGTGCATTTTGATTGAATTGGACAATTTCTCCTAAAAAACCATTTGCTAGGTTTTTGCCTAGTTTGGGTTTTCCCAAGATACAATTTTGTGTCTCTTGTGCATCTATATTTTTACTGTGATCTCTATTTTCCTACCCTATTTATGGCTGAAATATTTTGAAGTGTAATTGCTTATTGATCTAGAATGTGATAAAGAAATAAATTGTATCGTTGGAAGTGATTATATAGCAGAAATTTGTGCTTATTTTAATTGCACTTACAAAGCAACAATCCAACATGTAATTATTTGTTTTTTTTTCCTCTATGATGAAGGTTGAATCCAATCCTGGCTCTCTAGACAACCCAAGATGGAATGGCACTAATAAAGAGGCTCCATCTCTCACAAGGCTAGCTAAATTTATTGATTTAATGGTTTTTGGATAGATATTCCGCCAAGTCTCTTTTTCTAAAACAATCCACAGTGCTTCCATATTCACCAGATAAAACATCCAAAAATATTTTTCACACATAATTTTCATTTTCTTCCTAAACTGAGTAGTTTTCGCACCACAAAATGCTTTTCCAATCACAATGAATAACTTTACACATTCATAGCATTGCAAAAACTAATGCATAATTATTTCATTAAGAAATGACATGTTGAGGAGAGAACTAGCTGCAATTAAGTATATTGGGTAAGCATAAGAAGCATATGTTTACTATGAGAATTAATAGTTTGTTGATTTCAACTTATAAATTCAAAAAGTTCTGCTCTAGATTGTGGCATAAAAACCATCAAAATATTTTCAAAAATTTCATTTGTGAAACAACGGAGAATGGTCTTCCCTTAATCTTAGTTCCTTGTTGGAGTTTTCTCGAGAAAACCTTCGATATTTTAGCTCTGCAAAATTTTTCTACGACAAAACTATTGTTGACAACCTCAAATTTGACCTCTATACCTCTATATAGCTATTTTTATGTCCACCACTATAAGCAAGTGTACAAATCAAAAGGAGATCTTCGATAGAGTTAGATATGACCCCAAGATGAGAGGTAGAGCTAGATCTGCTACATGAAACCCACTGGCTGTGCATCCATGAAAGCAATAATTCCTATTCCAATAGGGCTTTCATGTAAGTTTCTTAGCCAATAAGATTGTCACTAACGGGTGATGAGGGTTGTTGTACTCTGTTACCAGAAACGGAACGTTAGAGGGCGTTCTAGGAAAAAACGGAGTTAGAAACGCAACGGTCGGAGAAACGCCGTTCTGCACGATCGTTTCCGTTCTAAGTGCCCAGAAACCCGTTTTTGGCGAAACGAGCTGCGAAACTGATTGTTTCTTACCACCGTTTCTCCACCGTTTCTCTGGATTGGCCATAACGAGAGCCGAAACTGGTTAACTGCAGTTCCAAAACTAAAAGTATTTTGTTTCAAAATTACAAAGGTTTTTTTATAAATTGTGAATCTATAAAAACTCGAACTCTCCAGCTCTGAAACTCAAGTTAATTATCTATAAACTATAAAAACTTGAACTCTCCAGCGCTGAAACTCAAGTTAATTATCTATAAACTATGCGTATTCTGTTCAAGAGGTTTTTTAATAAATTTTAAATTCATAAAAACTCAAACGCTCTAGTTCTGAAACTCTAGTGGATTATCTATAAACTGTGAGCATGCAAAAAAAACTCTAGTCGTCATTGCCGGTAGCAATGTTTTTCAATTATTTAAAGGGCAGAGGAGAGTCTACTACCATTCGCGGGATACAGCGAAAGCGCAGATCAATTGAGTAGCTTCATGCACCAGCGCAGTTAGCTTCAGCGCCATCTCAATCTGGGCGATCTCAGCCTTGGCACTTCAACGATCTCTGCCTTCAGGTATTTGACTAGGCCTTATGGGCAACGAAGAATTCAGAGCAAGTGAATCTTAGCATTCTTTCCTTGAATGAATTGCAATCACTGGTTATGATCTCATGCTTTGAATCTCATATATCCCGAGGAACTAGCAAGCGAGCCTGAGAATAGTGACTATTAGTAGGATGAAATGCAAAATATATATACAGGATATTGAATCAATTAGGAATATAGGTGAGATAATAAGAATTATATTCAACTAAAGGTATTAGGTTGTACCTTATAGGCCCCTAAGAATTCAGAAAAAAATTAAGACCCAAACTAAACATGAAAAAGGAAAATTCACCTTATCAATCTTTCCTCTGATTAGTGCTTTGTTTTATATTGTTAACATTTAATTATGTTTTTTTCTCTCTCCTCGTTTCTTATATGCGAAACCTTCAAATTTCGTTTCTCGTACCGTTTTCGTTTCTCGTTTCGTTTCCCGTTTCTCGTTTCTGGTAACATAGTTGTTGTAGAGAATCAGAACAGTGAAATTCCCAGCAACAGTTGAGTATGCAGCAGGTTCCGGGGTTATAAGTTGTTTTCGAAGGGGTTTGTGGGGGTGAAAACACTGATACGAGTATCTTGTGTAAGCTACCTTGGCACTATCTCAGGTGGATGAAGTGAGATTCAAGCTTCAGGTTCGTCATGCTAATGTATCTCATGTACGTGCATCTTGAACAATATGATGAACGAGGAAGTATATGAGGTTTGCATGATCATCATCCTTATCATTGTGGCAGTTAGGATATTGACAGTCATATATAATTTGTATCTCGGAAAATGTCAGAACTGGGAGATAAAACGATTCCTCAGATAACTACAGCGGAATTTGTTGCAATGCCCATTTGCATCTCAGACAAGTGGTACTCGATATGGTATAATTGGATTGAATCTTTCTATGTTACAATACCATGCAAGAAATTTGGGGTTCGCCTTTGCTCTAGATGGTGGAATTTCCTGGGCTGCATATGCTGCTGCCAGGATTGAGAACAGATCAGTGGGCATCGGATTTTTCCGTTTTCATGGCATTTTACACCAGAACCGGGCAGTTTTTGCTTGTTGGAATTTTGAACGATCCCACAGGCTGTCATGATGTACAGGCGCTCGCCTTGATTCAAATGCGCATTTACGCTTTTTTTTATCCAGGGTGGTGGATATGATCCTCGAGGGTGTTTATTTCTAGAATGTAGCATCTATCCTTGATGGCGTCCAAATCTGGCATGATCGGGGTGCTGTGACGACGTTAATGCTCATTTATGGAATGACCGACATAGGGTGGGTGAATGCATTTCTCAAGATATGATCTAGATCAGGAATTTTTGATTGATCTAGATCATCAACCATATCTTGATGGCCTGGGCCGCATTAATGGGCCTATGGCAGCTGAAATAAGGCTCGCCTTACGCTATCACTCAGGCCATTATGTTTTATTCCTTTTCGAGGTTGTAGTGCCTGACTGTGTCTGCGTGGGTAGCTGGGCTACTAAACGCTGTCACATCCAACCGCATCCAACGGTTGAAATTATATTCTCTGACATGCAGCCAATATGGACCCACTGGCTGCGGACACATCTGCACAAGAAGCGTTGATAGACGCAACACAGGTGGACATCCAAAAACAACAAAAGGATTTCGAGCTTGATTTATCGCTTATTCGACAATCTGTGTATGCTTCCCCTGGTCACTCAGCCCGTCAGAGATATCGTGCAGGGACTAGGTTGAAAACAAAAGAACAAAGTCGTCTATAGAAGAGGACACAGGCGGCCTGCTTCAAACCGGCCATGGAAATCAAGGAAGTGTACATGGAACACGACGATCTTTGGGGCCGAGTCACGGGCCTATAGAAGCGAGTACTCATTGGATGATGGATATTTGCAGAAGGCCAGGAAATAAACATGATGGAGTGGGCAAAGAGCTCTTGGGGACCTATTGTTGGTTACACGCCGAAAGTAAGCCGCCTGCTCAATAGTTGGTTCAGCATTTATTTCCTCGAAGAGAAAGACATAAACCTCATTATCAACAAAGCGTGGATTAGAGGTAAGGCATTCCTCCAGTTACTAACTTGGTATCTAGGTTTTAACCCAATTATGGAAGCCCCACTAAACAAGACTCTGTGGGTGAAACTGCCGGGATTGCCGTTGGAGTTTTGGACCCTTAAGGCTCTACGAACAGTCGGGGATTCTATTGGAAACACCAGATATATTGACCCAGCGATATTAGGAGCCAGCGACAAGCGCATAGCCTGGGTCCTGGTGAAGTCAATTTTCATGGAGGATTGCCCGCTGAGATTGATCTAATATGGGGGAGAAGGCGGCACCGTCAAAGAATTGATTACTAGGGAGTGCCATTTCGATGTTTGATCTACCATCGAACGAGACATTTGCGGCAACATTGTCCAATGAGATTCCGACAATCACGACCATATGGGGCAGATACGACGCTGGAGTAACACTTGGCTCGATCGAACGATCTCCTGGAGACCTCCCTAACATGTATCTCCCATTCCATTATCTCTTCTGGTGTTTTTTCCGTATCTACTGATGATATCGCCCCCAATTTAGATAATGTCACTCAACTTGCTGCCCCTGGTCATCTAAAACCTTCATGTGCTGCATCCGGCCCTGGCCCGTCTGTAACTGTACATGGCTCTCTGTTTGTTAATTCCCAATCTTCGATTGTCGGCCAAGATTCACCTTCGGGAGGACTGGTGTCTGAGTCACGTATGATTTTCTAGTATGAACCGCATCAGCCTCTGAATAAGGATATGATTAATAACATGACACCCACAATTGAACTTTTGGTTGACCCCCTTTCTTCTTCTTCCAATGCGGAACCTACTTGTGTATCCCTAACCATGCCCCCTCTTGAATGGGCATCGCCTCCTCCATCCCAATCGCCTCTGAATAGAGATGATGGTGCTGAATCACCTAGGAACACTGTGGGGAACGATATTGAGGCCCTTCTTTCTGGCCCTTTCCTCGACCTGGCTGCCCTGACAGTTTTCAACATAGCTCCTCCCAATTCCAGACCTGAGGTTAAAATATCTCCCTCATCGGGTAGGAACATCACTGTTAGGAAAAAGTCGGCATCAGCCTCACGGAGCTTCCGGGGTCGAGCCAAGACCCGATCCATATTCGGGGATGAACTACTTGATCTCACGGAGGTCCCGATTACTTCTTCTGATGAACACAGGGTGCTTGGAGAAAATGGCCCTTGTGGGGGTTCCTCATGACTTACATCCTATCTCTCAATATCAGGGGTATAGGCGACCCCTCAAAGATGTTGTGCCTAAGAGAACTGATTAGGATGAATAAACCGAAGATTGTTTTTCTGTAAGAAACTTTATGTGATAGGGAGAAAGCCACTAGAATAGTTTTAAATATATGTAAAGGATGGACTGCTGCTGGCCGAGCTGGAGGACTGATTCCCTGTTGGGATCCTGCATGTACAAAACTAAGAGCCTTCCACTTTATTGGAGGTATGGTACTATCTGGGAACATAAGAGGCGTTCAGGGCAACATTCACATAATTAATTTATATGTGCCATGTCGCGGATGTGGACCATTTTGGGACAAATTACATACATCTGGAATCCTGCAATTACAAAATTTGATGGTGGTGGGAGATTTTAATGTGTCTATTAACGCTGATGAATCATGGGGACAAAAATCAAGAAGGGACCCGATGGTAGGGTATGTGAGATCCATTATGGAGTCTGCACATCTTTGGGATATCAGACTGATGCCCATCGCCCCTACCTGGACCAACAAATGAATGGGAGATTATTTCATTGCTAAACGTCTTGATCGAGCAATGGTAAGTGAAAGCCTATTCCCAATTCTGGGACACATATCAACAGGTATCCTGGTATCTGATTTGTCTGATCATATGCCAATCTACATGACTTGGAGAGCAGTAAAGAACAGTCATGCAATCCCGTTCAAATTCAATAGGGCGTGGTTACAAGACCCAAAATATGACAAATTGGTGAGGGAAAATTGGAGGATCGAGACATCTATGCTGGAACTAGGAGGATGGGTGGGTTTCCATTATAAATTACAACGAATAAAATGTCTGACAAAAGCATGGGAAATAAACAAAAAGGGAGCTTAGAGAAGAATTGAACAACATAAATTCCAGACTCGTTGTTATTCACACTGATTTAACGTCCCAGGCGCCCAATAGGGAGACATACAGTTTGCTGGAGATATTACAGATCAGGAGGATGGAGATTTTGAAGATAGAAGAACTATCCTGGAAACTTAAAAGTAGGATAACTTGGTTACAGGAGGGAGATTTAAACACAAATTTCTTTCACAAGACAACAAATGAAAGAAGGAATAGGAACGCCATATGGTCTATAAAAAAGGAGGATGGAGAAATGATTTACGGTGAGGAAGGAATCTGGAAAGAGGCTTATAATCATTTCTCCAATCTATACCGAGCAGATAATGGAATTGATTATGATAGCCAAATGTGGATTGTGCAACATATTACGCATAGTTTTGATGAGGAGGCCATTGGGCTCATTAATACAGTGGTATCAAAAGAAGAGGTGATATCCACCATAAAATCCTTTGCCCATGACAAGTGCCCGGGACCAGATGGCTAGCCGACAGAATTCTATGTTCATTTCTTGGATGTTATGGCAGATGAAATTATTGCAATTGTTGAGCAAAGGTGGATATTAGGATATGTACCCTCCAATATGAATTCTACGTTTCTGGCCTTGATTCCGAAGGTTTCAGATCCTATGAAATTCACAGACTATAGACCCATAGCGCTGTGCAACTTGATTTACAAAATCTCTTCAAAAATTATTGCCAATAGAATTAAAGGCTATTTGTCAAAAAATATCGCTCAGGAGCAATATGGATTCCTACAAGGAAGATCTATTCATGACGCAATCGCCATAGCTTAGGAGGCCTTGCATTCAATGCATGCTGGGAAAAAGGATGGCATTATAATGAAAATTGACCTTCTAAAGGCATATGATAGTGCAGATTGGTCATATATCCGTATGCTTCTGCTGAAGGTCGGGTTCCCCATTGGAGCCATACGATGGATAATGGGTTGCATCTCATCAGTTAAATATGCTATTCTGATCAACGGGAAGCCTACTGATTTTTTCGGTGCTGAGAGAGGATTACGACAAGGGTGCGCTCTTTCGCTCTTAATCTTCTTTCTTCTTATGATTGGATTCAGCTGTCTTTTGTATATGGCTCGACGCGTTGGATACATTTCTGGACACTCCTTCTCGAAAACTGTAAGTGTCACACATTCCATTTTTGTTGATGATTTGTTGATATTCGGAAGGATCATTAGAAATCACTGGTTTTATATACACTAGTTGCTTATTAGATTCTCTGCTGCTACTGGTCTTTGTATAAATAACGGAAAATCCTTTATCATTTATGGACCCGGGGATGAGGGTGAAATATCTTTCATATCTGGGTTCCTTGGAGTACAAAAAAATAAGGCGGCAGATGGATTTACTTATCTTGGATATAGGCTTAAAACATCTGCCTATAGAAACAAAGACTGGGCATGGTTAGTGGAGAAATTCAAAAGCAAAATCCATAAATGGACGCATAAATGGATATCACTTGGTGGAAGATTCATCCTGGTACAAGCAGTTCTATCCCAAATCATGGTCTATTGGGGACACCTCTTTCACATTCCTCAAGGAATTGTGTCTCAGATCAACGCGCTCATCTCACGTTTCCTGTGGGAAGGAAATAGTGCCAACAGAAAATATCACCTGTGTCGATTGGAAACTTTATTTTGCCCAAAACATCTAGGGGGGTGGGGGATTATTAACACACGAGCTTTCAATAAAGCTTTATTAGTCAAATCCTTATGGAGGGTGATCCACAATAATGGTATATGGGCCCAAATTATAGTAACCAAGTATCTGCCACAGGAGCCACTGAGATTTATTTATAGCAACCAGCTCACTGTAACAAGCTACAGATCAGTGATATTGAACATTTTTCTTAAGGTTTGCAGTGTTATGGCTGGGGGTATAATATGGTACTTTGGTGATGGGCAGAAGATTTTAATAAATGGGGAAAAAATATACGGGATGGATCACATTCCAAATATCAGCAGCATAACGACGCATGTCCTTTTTATAAAAGGAAAACTATACCTATCGCAGGTCATTGTTCAATGGGAATCCAATGCTCCTATCTTGAAGACTGCTGACCAACTAGATCTACAGGGTTTCGAAGCTGATGAATGGATTGCACTCAGGACAGATTTTCAAAAGGCTAGGCTATCCTACAACAAGGAGGGGGATAAATTGGTGTGAGTTGCTAAGACTAAACATAATACGCCGGTGGTGAAACACATCTATTCCAACATCAACAGTGTAGAGGTGATAGACCATATTCTGATTGGCTTTGAGAAATACTGCAGGAGGAGAATTCCGACCAAAACACTGCTTTTCGGCTAGCTAGTTTGGAGGAGTAAAATATTGACATGGGATGGACTTATGAGACGAGGAGTGCAGGGACCCAGCAGATGTGTATTTTGTCTGAAGAACTAAGAAACTATCAACCATATATTCTTCACTTGTCCTGTTATAATCAACATTTGGTCACTGTTCAACAAATCTCTCCTGAGTGCAAACTGGGTTCCAACATATTTTAATGAGACTGTTAGCAGATGGGATAGGGTGCCTAGTCGATTTCAGTCCTTGCCTTTCTTTCTTATTTGGGAGATATGGAAATGTCAGAATAGGCACATTTTTTATGGGACCTTGATTCATATACCACATATTTACTATTCAATCATGTTTTGGATTAGAGGTAGGGAACCTGCTATACAGTCTACTCGGGATGAATCTAGGAGGATCCGCCCCCACCCGATATCCTTGCCAGCTATGTTTTTCGATGGTGCATGTCAAGATGGAATCATGGGATGCGGGGCTTGGCTCAAAATCACATAATCGGAGCGGATACAGGTATGCTGGAATGGAGGAAGGGGCACAAATAATCTAGCTGAATTAATGGCTCTGTGGTGTGGCCTTCTAGCCACATACAACTTGAAGCTACAACAGGTTTCAATCTATGGTGATTCTAAGCTCATTATTGATTCCTTTATGGGCCTTTCTTCTAACTCCAAAATTTCATCCCATGGCTGGTACAAGAGGGCAATATACTTATGGATAAAATTGGAGTCACCTCCCCTTCATCACATATACAGGGATAATAATACACGAGCATACCTCTTATCCAAAAAGGGGTTGGGAATGGAGTTTGGAAAACTGTTGGTAGCACAATTTATTGACAACAAGCTGGTTTGGACCAAGGACATTCCAATTCCTTAACACTGTTTTGCTGGTGGACTCGGATTCACTGGATGAGATATCCTTTTTTCTAATAGCTCTTTTTTACTTTCTCAGTCAACAATCTACCTTTTCAATTCTTCTTTTAGCATGGAAGAATACACAACACAAGCGAGCCTGATCAGAATATACAAGCGAGCTTGTTGGCACATGAAATTTGACTACAAGTGAGCCCGTTTTGCATAGGAAATTTGATTACAAGCGAGCCTGTTGAATTAACTTTTGGTATAACAAGTGAGCCTGCAATCCCCATCAAGCGAGCCTGTGATCTCATGTTTTTTTTGAGTTACAACTTCCAACCTCTGGGAAGATAATTGGAACTATGATCTCAGACCTGGAATAATAACAAATGAGGTTGTACATGTACACAAGCGAGCCCGTAATATATCAAGCGAGCCTGGTTTATCTTTACGAGAGAGCCTCATACAGTCCAAAGGTCAAGAGAAGATGAGCAGACATCAATGCTCTCTCAAAACGCATATAGAAATCTCCAATGCTTAATCGGGTCTTCTCTATGGATTAAACAACCTATGAGTTTTATTTTTAGCTGAATCAATGTTAAACTTGCTTATGATCTAGTCTCTCATATAAATTCCTTATGGAAATTGAAATATATGCTAATCCTCATCATGGGGACGAATATCAGGACATAATATTTATCATAAGCCGATGTACTGTTTATTTAATATGATACAATTGCTTTTTTTCTTTTGAAAAAAAGAGTGTACAAATCAAAAGGATGCGGCAAAGTGATATTACGATACCCTATGCTTACTTCCATTCTTTGGTTATTATCATGTGATGAGTCCTCAATTTTCTAGCACTTCATTATATTACCAAATTCATTGAAATCAGTAAGTCATGGTTTCAAAATTTGTCATCTCATTCTTCTAAGCATATTTTGATTCTTAGCTTCATGAATTTACATATATAATTGTTTATACAATTTACCTTAACTGTTTATACAATTTACCTTATCGATTAAATTATCAATTGGACATTATTATCCTTGCCGAAGTAGGGTATAAAACATTCGTTACTACCCTGAATTTCGAATTAAATTTGAACTGACCAAAAATCAAGCTATGTTTTCTAATGTGAAAAATTAATTTATTTTTTTAAAACTATTTTTTCTGTATTTTGATTAGTTAATTGGGCTAAGGTCTTATTTTGCAATGATGCTATGGCAGTGAGTTCTTACGTTTTCAGGTTGACATGTCAATCCATGAGTTCATACAGATACTTTTCTGCCAAATACATAACACCATTAGTTCATACATATACTTTTCCGTCAATACAGACTCAACCCAATCAGTCTTCAATTTTTCCACCGCGGCTTAAATAGTTGTGCCTTGTGAGTTGTAAATGGAGAATAATTTAATTTCCATAAAATTAATGCCATTTTTTGTTTGAGAAAAGAAAAAACTATGGCTTATATAATGTGTCAGTTCATATTTAAATCTTGCAAACTGTCATCATAACATCAACTGTTATACATAAGATAATTCTTCAAAAACTGATAGTAATCCTCTCTGTCGTTGACTATTCTATCTACTTCTCTATAGTTTCCCGCCAGAAAACTTCACATTGCAAAGAAAACAAACAGATTGCTGCTTTTGTTTCCTTAGTTGGCCTCCCCACTCTGTTCGCTATCAATAAAAACAATTATTAGCCCATTTCTCTTCACACTTACTCGATCAGGGCCATATAAAACAGAAAATAGTGTTATCTTTTTTAATTACTGGACACTTCAAAAAATTTCAGATAGGAAAAAGGATTGTAACTGTAACTCTCAAAAAATTTCCAATTAGGAATACTACTGTAGCTCTGTGATCCTAGACATAGAAATAAAAACATAAACAAAAACATATGAAAGAAGTCAAAAGTAGTCAAAAGAAAATCACCGAACCAACTGCTCCAAGCTTTTCTGAGTCTGTCAACTCATAATTCTAACCCCAAATATCCCTATCAAACCTTTCTTTGATAACATGTCTGCCTGTGAGTTATTTTCCCTGAAAATATGCTGGAAGTTTATTGAGGAGAAAGAGTCTCTTAAAACTTTGATTCGCTCCATCCATGAAACCAGTTGTCTGGGATCAAGAGAGGAGCCTTCATGAGATGTTCAATCAGAACCTTAGAGTCACCCGACACCATCAGCTATTGTATTACTGCCTGGATCAAGATAAATCTGCCTCCTTTTGATAGCCATCTAGTTGACCAACCCCTTATTCGTTTTTCTGCCTTCTCGACCATCCATTGCAAATCCTTAGAAGTATAATTAGTTGGTTTCAAGTTAAATCCCAGATATTTAAACCCAAAACTTAAAGGTTCATAAGACAAATCAAATAATGAACCAATCTCCGAAATCAAATCAAGGTTCACAACATTCCCGCCATCCTCATAATAGATGCATTATTTTCTGGAATTTTCCATCATGCCAGTGGCCGCACCAAATCTGGATAATATGTAATGAAAGTCTTTCCAAATATATCTGATAACCATGCCAAATAGTAAGACATCATCAACAAAAATATTATGACTGATCTCCCTTATATTTTTTAGCCTTAAACCTCTAATGTGAACCAAATATACCCCTCTTCTAATTCTAGTACCCAAAATATCCATGACTAGAGTGAAGAGAAACGGGGATAGTGCGCATCCTTGTCTTAGTCCGCACCTGGGCTTGAAGAAACAAAAAGCAACACTGTTTACAATAACTGCCATGCAAGAATTTGTATCGCAGCCCATAATCCACTGAATCGAAACCCTGTCAAGTCCTATCTCATATAATATCATTCTTAGGGTCCCCCAGTCAACACGGTCGTATGCCATGCTAATGTCAATTTTCATGACCATAGCATTCATTTTCTTCGTATGAATAGAGTGAATTGATTCTTTCGTCGTGGCCACAACATCATGAATGCTTCGGTCTTTCAGAAACCCAGACTGCTCAGGCGAAATGCAATAGGCCATAACCTTCTTAAGTCTCTCTGAGATATTTTTCGAAATAATTTTATAAAGCGTATTGCATAGAGAGATAGGTCGAAAATCATTTAAAGACTTAGCATCCAGCTTCTTAGGAATTAATACAATAAAGGTAGAGTTCATGGCTCCACTGATCTTCCCGGATTTTCTAACTTCATTCACCATGTCTGTTATAAGAGGCACAAAACAGTCAGCATAATGGAGAAAAAAATCCCGCGTCCAGCCATCTGGTCGCAGAATTTTATCCACCACGAAAGATTTCATCACTGTAATAACCTCCTCGTCCAAGATTTTCCTGTAGAAATCCGTCAACTCACTCTCATCAAACATCCGTGGGATTTCCTCCATCACCCACATCTGATCAGAATAACAAACCGTCTCCCTAGCCTTGAAAAGAGCATCAAAATGACGGACAACCACCGCCTGAATATCCTCAATAGAATTATAAGTAGAGCCGTTTTCCTCAATCTAACAAATGGTATTAGATTTACTTCTCCCATTCGCAAAAGCGTGGAAATATCTGGTATTTTTATCTCCTTCTGCGCGTGAAACCGCCCTGCTCCTCAGCCTCCATGACTGCTCTTCTATAAGGAAAATTTCCCTCTTCTCCCTCTCCACCTACTTTATTTTATCCCATATATCAACTTCTGGGCACTCCTCTTCTAGTCCTTTCATTAATCGAGCAATTTCCACCTCAAAAGATTCTAAGTGCGCTTTTAGATCTATCTTTTTACTCCTTTCCCATTTCTTTACCTCCTTCTTTAATCCCCACAACATAACCATGAGGTGATCGATAGCCGAAGAGGACCCATCTCTAGGGTTTTTTCTGAGGTACTCTATCACTAGACTATTGAAACTCGGATCTCCCAGCCACGCCTTGTTAAACTTAAAAGGTGCACCTCCAACTGTCTTGGAAAAGTTCCATCCCAATAAGATGGGTCGATGATCAGAGAAAATCACGTCACCTATTGTGGCGGTCCACTTCCCCATCTTAGACAGCAAGTGAGAATTTACAGAGAAGTGGTCAATTTGTTTGCATATGGAATCACTACCCATTCTGCCATTGAACCACGTAGGCCCCGACACCTCCATCTTTAGATCACATAGATTTTTCGAGTTGAATAAGTGCCTTAGAAAGTCCACCAATGGATCTTCACGCCCATAAACACCCCAAATCTCACCTGTGTTTAACGTGGCATTGTAATCCCCCACCATAATCAAGTTTGAAAGATATAGAATCCCACAGGAATCCATTTTCCGCCAGAAGGAAGCTCTATCCTGATAAGGAGCATATAGATTGATGATGTGAAGTCTGTGCTTAAAACCACGGAAGTGCCTTGAGAGAATAATTCCCCCGAAAAAACCATATGCCTTAAAATATCCGACAGCTGGATTCCACAGAACCACCTCCCCTCCGGATAAACCCATGGCAACCCATGCCGCAATGTTCCAATCTGGGAACATTGAATGGAAACAAGCAATCGATTTATCAGCGTTTTGCATAGATTCTTGCACACAAATAATGGCAGGATTACAATTTAAAAAAAAAAAATCCTCATAGACAGAAACTTCACCCTACCCCCCAACCCCCTAATATTAACAGAAACTAAATTAATCATTTATTAGGCTGTGAGGGATTCAACGCTCCAAGAACCCTGTTAAGTGCCATCGTGATAAAGTTTCCTTCCCCCAGACCAACATCTCGACCCCCCGTGGGCAAATATTGCTTCTTCACCCTCGGCCTTCCCTTACCCTGCCTAATGGTAACACTAGCAGTCGCATAAGGGAAAAGTAGAACTGGGGGAGTAGCTGGCTGACCCGAGTCAACATGCAAGTTGCAAAATTGCGCGTCAGGGTGCAGGAGAAGTAGTTCAATATCATTGTCAGCCAGATTCCTCAGCGATGGGGAAGGTCTAGCAGAAACCAGCGAGCAATTTCCAACATCCTCCATTGGATATTCACTGCTCAGATTTGTACTGTGTGGTATTGGGGTCAAAGAAGATATCAGAGTCTAGGAAGGTGCAGAGGCGGGCAGCATGAGATCCAGTAAAGCACTTTATTTATCATGACATTGTTTACTAGAATCCCGCCCCATCTCCAGAGCCTGACACCCATCAGTCGGGATAACGCCATTTACAGGAAAACTGAGTGAGATCAGGATCAATGGAAAGTTCAGAGTCTGGGTGGCCATCGAATAGGGTTTCCAGATATCAGGAAGAGCACCCGACTTAGGATGTAATTCAGAGACCAACGCCCCCTCCCCCCCCGCTCCCCCCAAATATCATGAACTCTACACCCATTTGTAGAAGTGAAGACATCCTTGGGCGTCCCAAGATCGACGCCCAGAACTCGAGCATCACAACTTCCCCTCCCCCGATTAACAGAACCCAATGAAAAAATTTGGGAACAATTTGACTTACCCGATATAGTGGAAGTAGAAAAAGGAGGATCATGTCGGATGGAGTCACGGTCACGAGTCCTCGTCATTCACAGATCCTTCGCCATGACATTTCTCTGGGGTTGCTTCAAGTCAGGCTTCTACTTCGAACATGATCTCATAAGATGCCCAGTCTCCTTGCATAAGAAGCACCTAAAGGGAAAATTCCAGTAATCAAGTTTTTGCCGGAAAACCTTATCGTCCCATTCCAGGTCAATGTCCTCTGGTAGCCCCCCCGCATAAGAAATCTCCACCAAGACCCAAGCTACTCTCTTATTATAAATACCAGTACATTTTGGATCCACAAATTTACTGGTTCTAAAACTATTACCAATGGATAGTATAATAGCCAAGGTTCAAAATTGGATAGGAAGTCCAGGCAACATCAACCACACCATGTGCATACGCGGAGTATTATCCACCGGATGGAAAACCATCTTCCACCGGAACAACGGGAGAAAGGATCTGCCATGAACCCAAGTTCTCAGCAAAATCTCCGACAAATCTTCCTCTTTCAGAAAATGAAAAACAAACCAGCCATGTGCTAGCTTGCTGGTCCGAGGCTCATAGTCAATGATCTTGTTACAAGTGGGCATAAGCCATTCCTAAAGATCCACCAAGCTCAGGCTCGCATAATTCCACTTCCCCACAACTGCGAGACAAGAGTCCCTCCGCCCTTTCTCCCATAACGTCGAAACCAAATCTCAAAAGCCTTCTCGTCCCAACTATTATATATGGTTTTTGCCGCCAAGAATTCACAAGTTTTCTCAACGGAAAAGTAGAAAATATCAATGTTGTATTATATTTATCACATTCCGATCATAAAAACAAAAACATCAAAGTTGGATGTTACTCCAAATGAAGATTTTATGATTTGACTATACCTTATAGCTTCTGGGAGCACGGTGGATTTTTTCTACCTTGAATGCTGAAGTTGGAATTCCGATACCACGTCTTGTGCCTTCACGTGATTTGCTACTTGAATTTCCACATTGGATTCCAAACAATCGATACATGTTTGATAATTGTCATCCCTGCTGACTTGTTATGGAAGCTCGGTGCATTCGGGTGACTAACATTAACAATCACAAGTTTGACATACAATAGATAATAATGTTGTAACTCCAGACATGCTGTTTGGTATATGTGTTTTGTTTTCATCCTGACTACATGCTTAGATATGAATATCATTGCTACCTTGAATGATGAAGTTTGAACTTCGATACCATGTCTACAACCTTCACGTGATTTGTTACTTGAATTTCCACATTGATTGCCAAACAATCAATACATGTATTTCATATTTAATATAGTATCTCGAAGGAAATTTCAAAATATAAAGCTCATAAATTGCAAAACCTCATTCATAATGACAATATGGCAAATCGTATGACATAGATCTGGGAAGGGATGCACATTGTACTACTATGTTTAATAATTGTCGTCCCCACTGGCTTGTTATGAAAGCTTGGTACGTTTGGGCGAATAACATTAACAATCATAGGTTGAACATACAAAATCATGTTGTAACTCGAAGCATTACTACGACAACCAATATTTCCAAGGATATTGAGATTTTAATACACCCCACCATACATACAGCATACCGTTTGCATCGAGTATATGGACGAAGCACATCAATATGCAACCATGGGCATAGAGGGATTTTCGATTAACGTGGAACGAACCCTAAGATCCGACCGCTACCTATTACTTCCGACGAGCCTCTATATCCCTCCCCCTCTGCCTCATCTTCATCCCCCCGCTATACCATATACATACCATACAATGTATGCCATGCTCGTTTGAAATCCATGTGCTTCAATTTGAAAACCCGCTCAAAAAAATTCAAATTTGAAAACCCACTTAAAAGAATTCAAATTATAGGTTTAAATTTAGACACCTACCTAGTAACATTTTGTTTGAACCACCATTTGAAAATATGCTCAAAATAGAGGTTTAAATTTATACACCTGCCTAGCTAAAGTTTTGTTTGAACCATGTTAACCACTTCGAAGTCCATTGCAGAGACCTTATGATGAGCTCCATCATTAGACATATTTGGAGGGGTTAATGGTCACCTTTTTGCCTTCTTAGATCTTTTTTTCTTACATTTTTATTATTATTTGGTTTTATGATGCTAGTATAGGTGGTGATTAAGGCTAACATACTTTGAGTGCCTAACAAGAGGTTGAGTGCATAAAATCATGAATTATTAAGTATTTTTTTAAGGATTTAATCATAAAGACTTGGAGGAGACATCAAGGAGAAGTTTTAGGTTGATTTTCCACCCTCAACTCTCAAACGCAACCAAAGGATCCCAAAGACTCTCTCCAACAATTTGAATTCTAAAGGTAGCCAAAGGATCCCAAAGATTTTATCCAACAATTCGAATTCCAGAGGCAACCAAACAACTCAATCTTTGTTTACTTGAAGTCAAGTGGTCTCAATCACTATTTTATAGGGGGTTGTTGGTAGATTCCCTATAGAATAAATAGAGTAGAGATAGAGCTAGGTAGGGGTCAATTCCAGTGGGAACTTTGTTGCAAGCTGTTGAGCTTTTTATTTTACTCAGTGATCAAACTTTCAGAAATGTATGAGGCTATTATTTTATGAAATGAGCAGACTGATTTCACTTTACTGATTTAAGTTTCAGAGAGCTAGGCTCATGGGTTATGGCCTAATCCATGTGCCTCAACCTCTCTATTGTATTTGTTCTCTTCTTTCTGTCATTCCATTAGTTTCGCTTCTAATAATTTTGTTTGTGTTTCAAGTCGCTGTTTAGTTTTGATTTCAGTGTGCTGTTGTAGGTTTCACTTGATTGTGAGTAATAGAATAGAGGAGAAAAACCAAAAAGCTATGGATCAAGACCCCCTTCTCATCTCTGTCAATAGAACTCGAGGAGGGCGAACCGTCCCACAGAGCCAAAAATGAATTTTTGTTCACTGTTCTAAGATTAAAACAAGATTTGCATTACCATTTTTCGGTCTTTCTTTGCACTATATTTTTATGCATTTGGCTGTTTATTTGTGCATAAGTTAGTAGGGTGATTGCAGGAATTATTGCTAAAATCCCAGAGCAACTTTGTGGTGCTTCCTGTTTCATTCTCCATCTCTATTTTCATGCTTCCAACCACCTCGGTTATGCTCTATTCCCTCGTTCTTTTTTCATTGCAGCTGTCGCTCTTTTTATTCACAAAACGCTTGAAAAAAATTAAAAGTTTGACCTCTTCCTTTCCTCCTTGAAATTCCCATTATCACATTTCTCACTTCCCAAACTTTTCTGAACAACACATCCACTACCCCTCTAGTTTTGCAATATTGCAAACTGCGATATCGCACTTCGCACTTCGCAGCCTTTTTGCAATCGCACTTTGCATCATTTTTTATTTTTCTTTAAGACTTACCGCTCCTTTTCATCGATTGCGATATTGGTATCACACTCCGCTACTGGTCCCAATGCCACGTCATCTGACTAATCGCACCCCTTGGCATTTTCGCAAATCTCACTTCGCAACTTTTTCCTTTGCCTTTAAGACTTACCACTTCCAAACGTGGATTGCGATAACTCCTCTGCATTGCAAATCACATTTCACATCTTTTATTGGGTTCCTTTTAAGACTTACCACCCCAAATGATGATTGCGATATTCTCTGTACTCTGCCACCGGTCCTAGCACCACGTCACCCAACACATTTCTCACTTCGCAACTTTTCCTGGACAACATTTCTGCTACCCCTCAAACTTTACGATTTTGCAAACAACGATATTGCATTTCACACTTTGCAACTTTTACCACATCGCAAATCGCAAATCACAACTTTTGGCCCATCACACTTCGCACTTCGCAGTTTTTACCTTTTCGCAATCGTATTTCGTAACCTTTTCTTTTTTCGTTAACGCTTACCGCTCCTGTCTGCGAATTGCGATATCACTCTATACTTTACCGCCGATCCCACCGCCACGTCACCCATCACACTTCGCACTTCGCAAACTTTTCCTGAACAACACTTCCACTATCCCTCCAACTTTGCAATATTGCGATTGCAATATCGCATTTCGCACTTCGTAGTTTTTATCCCGTTGCATTTGGCACTTCGCAGTTTTTACCCCATCGCACTTCACAAATCACACTTTTTAGTTAGTTCCTGTTAACCTTTACCGCTCCAAACGCCAATTGTGATCACCCTCCATCGCAACTCCGCCATCGCACTTTTTAAATCATTCCGCTCCAAAGCCTTTTTGCGCCATAATAAAGCTTTAATAAAGTTTAAACCCGCTCTTTTCATTTCTAAGCCTGGTTTCATGTGTTTATCCCTCCATTAGCACCTTTACCCATTTCTTCTCCAATTTGAAAATCAACACTTTTTCAATTAGAATTAAGTTTTGGATAACTTAGCTGCATGGATAGAAGCATGGTAGATAGAACATAAAATAATTAGGTTGTGTTTAGCCGGTTGGCCAAGTTTAGTGTGGTATAAATTAGTTTCCTTTGAGCAATTTAGTTTAGTTTCCTTCTTGTCATTTCTTTTTAGCAATTTAATTTAGTTTCTTTCTGTCATCTTTCTGCACATTAAATTAGTTTCATTTCTGTTATTTTCTTTCTGAAAATTAAGTTACTTTCCTTTCTGTCATTTCCTTCCAACAATTTACTTTTCAGTTTTTATCATAGTTTAAGAAATAGCACCCTTTTGTAAAGAAAAAGAGGATGAAATGAACATAATGCATCTGCTTTGTATATAGCATTGTCACCTCCAAGTTAGTATGAACCTCGGGTTGATAGTAAAGTAGGGCAGCCCCTGGGAGTTGCAGCACTCTTGGTGCAATACCAAGGCTCACCACCTTCGTCCAGGGCCTGTGAGTTTATTGCAATGGAGTGGCAAGGGAAAACATTGGCTACGTATTGATTTGAGGGAGTCTTGTCCTCTGGATTTTCTATAGGCTCCATATGACCTCTTTTAGCCCACTTATAATTATTTAGATGATTGAAACTTCAAGTATTTCACTCAGATGAACCCATTCTTCAAAGGTTTGTAGAGCTCCTAGGATCCACAACATCAAATTTCTTCGCCGATTTGTATTATTAGCGACATTTTGATGCTATGGACTATACTGGATGGGCGAAAAGTATAGTGTCCCATGATTTATGTTCAGTAAATGCGGCGTATTCACCCTTAGACTTCTCTAATCAGTCTCAGCTTCGATAACTGACTTCAATAACTCCCAACACACTGCAGAAGGAAGAGGATAACATTGTTCTCTAATTTTGTCGAGCTCTCTCAGATTCAATATAAGTTTATGGGGATGGACGCTTTAGCTTCTTATTCTTTCCCATCAATATGTCCGTGCCTTCATGACCTACTGTAGGTGGAAATCAACATCGGGGAGCTTATCTCCAGGCATCCCTCCGATCACATGGCCTATGTTTGGAGATCAACATTTCAACTCTAAGCAAGTATCCGAGAAACTTCATATAGGATTCCAGTTTTGCGAGTACAAAGATGGGATTTCTAAGGAGGAAAGAGTGAAGGAAGTTGTGAGGTCTGTGTTAACTATAGTTGAGGGTAGGGAGATGAGTACACCTACATAGAGATTGAAGGAGATGGCTTCGAAAGCTGTTGGAGAAGGAGGATCTTCTCAAACAAATTTGGAATCTTTTGTGTCTCATACGTAGAAGCTGAGATGATGAGATCCTAGAATAGTGAAAAAAATTAATGATACAAAGCCCATGACATAGTTTAAGTTTTATTTTACCAATGTCATAATGTATATTTAGTCACTGACTTGATCAATTTTTTTTCCTCCATGGAATCGTTTTAAGAACGAGTAAATGTGCAAACATTCTGAAACCTTTGAACTTTGAAGCATCGAACTCGTTTACACTAATTCCATTTCTTTGGAGTATTGGAACATAAATCATTTGGTTATGATTGACTATTACATCAAGCTCATTTTTAATCATTCCATTCTTTTTTATTATGTGGAAGAGAATTCATTTGGTTATTGTCTAATTTTTTAATAAATCTTGATTTTGTGGACAAAATTTAAAGATGCTATTATCATGGAATTTTTATTTTTAATATTAATTTTTTTAATTCTCTTTATTTATATTTTCATTATTATTTAATTTATTATAATTTATTTACGCATTAATTGAGTTTGATTTTAAAGTTAATATTTTTTATTAATAAATTTGTTTATTTTTTTCTATCATATAATAAATAATTTTATAATTATGGGTATGAAGAATATCTTAAAATATTTTTGTGGTTGTTTCACTATTAAATTAATAATTAAATTATGATAAATTTCTCCATCTATATATAAAAAAATATAACATTATAACTTATAAAATAAACCATAAACTTATACCAATAAACTATAAATATATTATTCTCCATTATAATAAAATTCAAAAAATATTAACAATAAACAACTATATATAACCCCTATTTCTTGGTTTTTTTCTATCACTATTTTCTACCTTATTGGTATAGCTTTTGTAGTTTTAGGAACTAAAAAACAACTAATAAATGACCTTATGAAAGAATCTAGATCGAGTGGTCTTTTTTTAATCATTATTTTCTATCTCATTGGTATAACTATTAGAATTCTAGAAACTGTATGGTTTTGGAACGCAAAATTATGAGAGAATATTTCCAATAAATCACATTTCCATTTTTGTTGTTTTGCGTTTCAAACCACTAAATATGGTTCATTATCAAGACTATTCTCTATATTAAAAAAACAACTAACAAACAACCCTAACATCACATTTCGTTTGAATGGTCATTTGCAAGCATTTTAGTTTGGGAAATTCCTTATAAGATGTGTCACTATTTTTTATTTATTTTAGAAGTATTGCAATTCAACACCTTTTCCATATAATTATACTAATTAGTATATTATTAATATGATTATTAGAGTTGTGTTAATTTAATCAATATGTTTTTAAATACAATTTATTAATATTCTATAAATTATAATTATATATATATATATATATATATATATATATATATATATATGAGAAGATATACTCACTCATATAATGTTTGTATATATAAATTAATGTTATTAATATATATATTTTAATTGAATTTAAGTTTCTATGATTTATATCATGAAAAGAAAAAAAGGTAAAAATCACATTATCATTGTTTTTCTACCGTTTGGAACCATCCACAGTTTATCCTCATGAGAGCAAAATACTTTATATTTTTTATTTGAATAATTATTATTAATTTTATTGAGTAAAAAAATGCTTTACTTTTCATTATAAAAGATATTATAGTGTTTTGTAAATATTTAAATATCTACTCAATATATGAAATAATAATAATAATAATAATGATAATGGTTCAATTAAAAAAACAATAAAAATGATTAATTGCTTCAATTTTATTGGTTATATTATAATCTTGATCTTATTAATAAAACTAAAAAATCATAATATACATCACATTTAAATAAATTTAAATAATAATAACTCATATTTCTAACTATAATATTTTAATAAATTAATTAGTAAACATATATATATATATATATACACTATTTTTTCAATTTTTTTATTTAAATTTAATTAGTAAGTATGTAGAAATTTAATATTTGTAATAAAATTTGTAATAAGTTATATATTTATTTATTTATATATACCATCAATGCTATATATATAATCATTATTTTGTGGAGGTTAATCACCATCATCATCATATATATGGAGAAAGAGATTTTTTTTATATAAGTAATATTATTAAGAACCACCATATATTCATCTTAATTCCTAATCTACCAAGTGCCTAGAGGAATCAAATCTCTCCTAATCTACCAAGTGCCTAGAAGAATCAAATCTCTCTAGGTGCAAACATTTCCTCAAGTTTTGCACTCAAAAAAATGTTTTCATCTTGAAATATTTGACCACTCTAGTCACTTGGTAAATTTAAAGTTAATTGAAATAATTAATTTCTGTTGATATTAATTGAATTAGAATAATTCTAGATTCACTTGATAAATTAATAATCAATATACATGTCAATATTAATAATTTTAAAAAGTTGTGAATTTAAAAATAACAATACTAAATAAACTAATAATAACATGCAAATTTAGTAAATAAAACCATTTCGGTGAGGAAAAAAAACTAAGGTTATGAACTAGGAGAGAGTCGTTCAGAAGAGGAAAACTGCTACACTGAAGATACAAAGGAGAGCCAAAAGCTCAAATACCCAACCACCCACAACAAAGCTCGCAAGTTGACCCAATTACTATGCGTCGGGCCCTTATCCCTCTTAGAGAAGCCATAGGCCACACGTGGGAAAAGAAAGCAACCAATTCAATAACCCTGATGCCGGGGAGGGGCACCGACGACGAAATTAGCACCACCACTCCCAAGAAGGATGCCAAATTTAGAAGTTCACGTTGTTATATGAGCTCAAGCATCGTCCAACAAACCGCCACAATAGCCAAACTGCTTGCCATAAAAGATGTTCACCACCTTCCATATCCCTCAGAGATTGCCCGCTCCCTCTCCCAACAAGGGTGATAGGTAATTCACACACCCAACATTAACATTACCTGTACTAAGATCGCCATGAGAGGACAGGGAGGCCGACCCCTGCACCATCGACTAAGTGTCTGGCATTGTAGTGCACGCATAAGAGCGGTTTCCTTGTTTCTCACCAGCATTTGGGAGATCATATTACTTTGTTACTATTCACCTTTATCATCATTTAAAAATATTGGTTTATTACTATTAACGTTAATTCTCAAGTAATTGTTGAACCATAATTCTTGATAGTATTTTCTAGATTAAAAATGATATATAGGAAATTTCAAGGTCTCAAATTTATCTAAAAAGACATGTATTTAATGAATGATCATAATATAAAGTTTTAACATGATTTATCAATCGAAACTAGTGTATTTACATATTAAATACATATTTTTTATACATAAAAAATGATCAAATCTATTAAGGGGCAAACCTTTATTCAAATTTTGTGCTCTATAACAACCTTGCACAAATACAAAATTAATATGAATGAACTTTCATTTTAAAATTATAGTTTAAATAATTTCTATGGATCAATATTTTTTAAATCCTATAAATATAATTTTGTGTTGGTGTTTCATGCAAAAGGTATGTTTTTGTGACTATGGGTATAAATATCAATGCAACATCTTGAACAGACCAATACGTGGGCCTACTTCATAAGAATTTTAGTTGGCATACAAAAACATTTAGTAAATCATTATAGTTGGCATGAAAAAACATTTACTGAATAAGAATGACACTAACCATTTTAAATCTATGATGTGCGCATAATTTCCCGTACTAATAACTCTAGCTTGCAATTGTGGCAAATGGAAAATTCACAAATTTGAATTAATATTTTAGATTACATTTGAAATTACCTATCAACACAAAATTAATAAGCATAACAAATCGTAATGCCTCTTACTAATTGTGAACATATATTTCATAATGAAAACCTTGCAATGACTCATGAATTTAAATAGCTTCTTAATGGATCGATAACTTACACTTCAAATGGGAAATCTAACTAATAATGGAGGGACTCATTTGAAAATATGTGGGTATGTGTTAAAGATGTGTTAGTAACTATAGATAAATGAGAGTGGAGACATGTTTCCATAATATATATATATATATATATATTAATATAACGTAATGGTGTATATTCAAGTATGTAATTTTATTTTAGCATTTACAAATATAACATATTAATGGTTTAACTATGCGTAGAAATGTTGTGATGGAGCTCTAGAGCAAAACCCTAGCCGACACCCTAGTCGCGACTACATCAATGGCAAATTGAAGGGGGTTTTCATAGCATGGAGTGAGGCACTATGACCGCAATGGGAATATTAGGAAGCGGTTGAATGGGAGCTGGAGCTCATGACTTTCACGAGCTCTGAAAACCTGACATACATGTGAATATTAAAGTTGTTTGTGTTTCCTTGGACCCCAACTGAGACAACATGTGGTTACAGTCAAAGGTCACGCCTTCCTCAGAACCTTCCAAAGATGTTACAAGAGGTTGGGTTGCCAACTGGCTAAGGCCGTGATTAACTCGGAATCTCATTTATGGACGAGGATCAGATAGACTATTCTTTAGATACACTAGAACCATCGCAGATATGGGTTGGCTATGCACATCAATTGATAGATGGGCCACCACTGGATGACTTGCATGGCTCGAAGGCACAGGTGGAACAAGGGATTATGGACATGGAATTCGATGAGTCATCTTACCATCGTCTAGGGTTTAGGGTTACTAATCCTGTCATTATGGAGAGTTTTTCACATTAAAACCTGGAGGCATAAGGATCACCCTCCTTCTCTATTCTGTCACCGTTGGTGATTAGACTATGGGAACAAAAAGAGATACCCCCTGAGGTGCTCGGTGCTACAAAAGTGGTGACGAGGGGCCTTTACAGTGCTCTTGATGAATCCTTTGGGTTCGAACAACTCGGGTTACACTCAACCAACGATATCAACATCACTGACGACATCTTGAGGAACTCACCTTTCGGAAAAGCCTTTGGTTGTTTTTTGGGTATTACCCAGCAGATACCCTTGCCTAAAGATAATTGGGCTTCAGACTTAGACAACACTCAACCTGAGGGAGTTGGACAGACACAAGCTAACTATCCTAATAGGACTAGAAGGAAGAAGACCAAGTGCACCAAGAGCAAAGAACAGGGCTAATTATTGGTCTTCAGGGAAGGCATTAGCATGGCACAAGTGGAGGAAACAACACAAATGGTATTGGTAGGTCAGGTTAGAGGCAAAAAATACCCCACTACCAGGCTGAAAAAATGGACATCGAATATTTGGGGGAACATATTGGACCAACTACCAATTGTGCTCACCATGAATAGGGGATGGTTTTCACTCATATTCCCACTCCCGGATATGGATAATTGGGTCCTCTATAATTCTGGCACATTGAGATGACCTCGATCCTACTTAAGCGTTGGCCTCCACTTTTCAACCCTGATAAGTAAAATATGGGGGTTGAACCCATCTGGGTTTGTTTACCTGATGTGCCTCTCCAATTTTGAATAGAGGATGTCCTCTGATGTATAGGTGAAGACTTGGGCATATAATTGGATCACTACAGGTCTTACATGGAGACCGGGAACATTTCTATGGCCAGAATATTGGTACACCTTGATACACACGAAGGTCTGGTGGAAATATATCGCCTCCAATACGTGGATTTCATAAGATGGCAAATGCTGGACTACGAGAGGGTGTCGTTCCGCTGTTGTCGTTGCCATGAGGTGGGACATTTATATAAAGAGTGCCCTATGATTAATGTGGCTAACATGGAACATGCCAAGGCACAGGTGGATGTGGGTACCCAAACTCAAGAAGATGTTGGATCATCTACAACTCGCGAGCTGCCTACTTCTATGCCGAGACCCTCGCGTGACACTCAGAAGGTGCCTCCTCAGACCACATCACAGACTCCTCTGGCTAGGGCTACTTGTTCTCATACTGCGGGATCCACGCCGATTCCAAGCATTTCTATCTATCCCCCTACTCCCTTTGATTCTTATTTTTATAATTCGGAAGCTATTGTTATGTCACTTAATGCATCTAGAGTGAAATTCAATGCTTGCAATCTCGAACCCATTTTATGCCCTATTACATCAGCCCCTCTCTCCTCCTCAAGCTCTGTCCCTATCACCCTTGTGGGCGCCTCTAGTAAATCTGAACATAATTAGCACTCAGGAAATAGCTTTATCCACAGATATAACCTCAAATCCCTAGCAAATGTTAAATCCACCCCCTCATTCAGATTGGGAGATGACTCCTCTTCCAATCATATTAAATCCTCTAGGGGCAGACCATCCTCGCTATCCAAAGCTATCCTTTGTGCTAAGATTGAGGGGCTTCCGGGAAAAAATACTCAATTGATCAGGTTCTTAGAGCAAAGGACACCATTGACATGGTTAATCCATGATTTGTCTATCCTTTAACTGCAGAGGGTTAGCCAACCCTAAAAAAAGAGTGGCCCTTAGGTGAATGCTAGCTTTAGAGAGAGTTTATGTCATTTTTCTACAAGAGACGTTGGGGGTTGGGGAGGTCATTCACAAATTTCTATCCTCCTTGCTCCATGACTGGAGATTTCAGACTCAAGATGTGAGAGGGCGAATGGGAGGATGTGCCATTTGATTCAACAATGGAACCATTAAAGTGGAGAACATGTGGGGATGGGATGGTGTTTTAGGTGCTGAAAATATATCATTTGAACATGACATCCCAATTCGAAGGATCAATGTATATGGTCCATGCCACAATCGGATCGACTTATGGGATAAGTTGATGGCATCATCATTATGCAGGGGGGTCACATCATTATTGGTGGGGATTTAAAATTTTCTATAGGGCATGCTAAAGCATGGGGCACCATTGCTTAACCTGATCCTCTGTCTGAATATTTTGAGCAAATGTTGGATAATTTCGATCTACTAGATATTGATATGACTAAAAAGTTACCTACTTGGTGCAATAGAAGGACTGGGGAAGCCACCCTTGCTCGTAGATTAGACCATTCTCTTATCAAACCCAAGTTGCTGGATAGGGTGGATAGGGTGAGAAAATGGGCGGGAGAAGGAGGCATCTCCGACCACTCTCCCATATTTCTTGAAGTCATCAGTGAGAATTGCAGACCTCATTCACCCTTCAAGTTCAACTCCACTTGATTGGATGAACTTGAATTCAAAAAAAATGTTAAGGAATCCTGGATCCATTACCACCAAGATACCAAATCCATGCCGACGAGGGTCATTTCCAATAATACGACCATGATCAAAGACAAGACAATTAAATGGGAGAGGGAGAAAAAGAAACAAGATGATGAAAGATTGATGAAGATTGGAAAATAAATTGCTGGATTAACTGGATCAGACAATCTAGGATTTCTATCCAGTGAGACAAAAAATCATCTAATACTGTCGGAAACTGAAAAAATCAAACTCCTAAGGCAAAGAGAGGAAACCTGAAGACTTAAAAGCAGGGCCACTTGGCTCAAGGTGGGAGATGACAACAAGAATTTCTTTCAGCAATGTGTGAAGGGTTGGAAGAGCAACAACACCATCTGGGAGCTACGGGATTAGGTAGGAAGGGTGGCCAAAACACACAATAAACTCGTAGATATGGGTATTAGACATTTCTCCCTAATTTACAGTGACCCCTGGGTGGCAAAAATTACAGAGGTGTTTAGCATAGGCAGGTAAATTCCTATGTATGTGGAGGAGGATGATGATGACAATATAAATGTTGTTGTTACTTTGGGGTGGATTGAAGTTGTATTAAAATGGTTCAAAAAAGATAAGACCCCTGGCTCGAATGGATGGCCAATTGAATTTTACTTAACTTTCTTTGAAGAAATTGACATGGATCTCCTTCAAGTCATTGAAGAGTGCAGAACCTTAGGAAGGATGTATGGTGGCTTCAACTCCACCTCCATTGCCCTCATCCCTAAAGCTGATAAGCCCTTGACCTTGAAAGATTATAGGCCTATCTCCTTATGCAATTGAATTTAAAAGATCATTGCCAAGGTTATTTCTAACTGCATCAAGCTGATATTCTCTCATCACATTTCCAAGGAATAATTTTCCTTCCTTCACCAAAGGAAAATTCATGAGGCCATTGGAACTACTCAAGAATCTCTGCATTCCATCAAGCTCAAAAGACTTAAAAGAATCATTCTTAAGATTGACCTGGTCAAGGCTTTCGACCGCACCTGTTGGACCTATATCCATCTCATCCTCTCTCATATTGGCTTCCCTCACTCCTTCATAAATTGGATTATGTGCTGCATCACAAATGCATCATACACCATCCTTATTAATGGTGCAACATTTGAATTTTTTTCATGCGGAATGGGTTGTCAACTATTAAATACAAATAGTATTTGGCAAGAGGTTACATATCTCAAATATATTTCTCCACTAACCACCTTAGAATGGATCAGAGGACCCAATCGCTACAGACATATTTCCTCCCTTTTCTGGCATTCCATTACAAAATATATATCTCTATTATCAAAGGAGGTCTAGCTTGGTGTATCGGTTCGGGAGCTCAAGTTAGAATTGGCATAGATGTTTGGTCTGGTTGTAGACAGGAATTTACTACCTTTGGCACTAAGACAATCCCTTATGGAATCAGGGATCTATTCCTTGTCTCATATTGTGGATGAGGCCAATACTAGCTGGATCTCACAGGCATGGAAATCTTCACAGGCGATGGGCATAATAATGTAAAACCCACAGAAAAAAAGATCTATTCTCTATGATAATGTTAACAATAAGAGAGAAAAACAACATATCATGATAATCATAATTTGTCTCATCATTTTTATGTATATATGATAACATTAATAGCTACACACTTGATTTATCAACTTGGAAGACACAAACAAAGCATTCGTTTCCTTAGTGAAATTTCTTGTAAGGTAACACAATATGTTGCTTTGCTTGGGGATTCAGTTGTTGTGATTTGATGTCATCATAAAAAAAATTGAATTATGAAATGTACAATAATTTATCCTTTCTATTTTTATTAATGATTCATTTAAAATTTATGAATTTATTAAAAATAACTAAATGCACATTTCCACTCTACTTCAAATATAAAATAATTTTTAAAAATATATAATTTTTCCTTAATAATATTATTTTTACATATTTTAAATTAACTTAATCACCGATACAACTCAATTTAATAGAGGTCTAAGAATTAACTCCCCAAGTCTTCCATCTACTAATATTAGAATTGAAGATGAAGCATGTCATAGCCTTCCACTGCATTCTCCTCGACTATCAAATTGACAAACTAATGTAAATGTTCAATGTATTTGATTTGATTTTTCATTTTTTGAATTTTTAGTAGGTTGGACATGAATTTTATTGCATACTTTATTTTCTTCAAACAAGACACAACTCATTTCAATAGAGGCATACAAATTAACTTCGTAGATGTTCCATCTACTGATGTTATAAGTTAAGAGGAACTATCTCATAACGTTCATCTAGATCGCCAACCAAATTTAAGTGTTGAATGAATTTGATATTTTCCTCATTTTCCTCATTTATTTTTAGTTGTACATTATATTTTATAACCTTTTATGGAACATGATTTCATCTAATGAGGTTGGAGAAATGGAATCCAAAACATAAAATGCCAAACTAATGTAATTTTCGGCGTATTTGATTTGTTTTACAATTTTTAATCTTTATTGGTTGGAAATTTAGTTTTATAATGAAATTTATTTTGTTGAAACATGAAGCAACTCATTTGAATAGAGGCATAGAAACTAACTCCCCAAATGTTCTTTCCACTGATGTTAGAAGTGAAGAGCAATCATCTCGTACCCTTCATCCACATCGCCAAACAAATGTAAATATTGAATGAATTTGATTTTTTTTTTTCATTTTTTCAATTCTAATTAGTTGGACATTAAATTTAAAAAAAAATTATGCTAAAGAAAACTTATCATCCTCTCAGGTTCCAGAAATGCAGACAATAAATTTGGAAAGGCTTTGTCATAGATCTGTTCCACATGTTTCAAATTTGGGAAGGGAATCTCATGGTGCTGAAAATCAAGTACATTTTAGAAGAAATTATACTCTTCCAGATCGTTCTCCACATAGTCCAACCGATATAGATCATACTCATTCAGATGAAAACATGATTGCAATTCATAAAATATTTTGTGAAAATATAGATAGCTTTTCAGTTGTCCAAATGTGCCACATATGCCGAGAATAATATCCCAGAATCCAGGTTTTGAGAGATTCAGAAGGACCTGTTTGCAGAAGATGTAAGAATGAAAGAGGTTCCCATCATTTTTTTGGATATAATAACATGGACCTTGGTGAGAAACCTCATATTTTAAGAGTTCTTACTCAAGTTGAAGAAATTTTAATACCACGTGTACATCCTATTTTTCAAGTGACACATGCTCGAGGTGGGCAATATAAGTATAGTGACCATACAATTAGCTTTCCCCAAGATATTTATACAATTACACAAAGGATTCCCCAACATGTTGAAGATATTAACTTTCTAATTGTGAGAATACATGCTTCTCGGTCTAAATATTATGAATGTTATGTCAAAATATCTCGAGTTATGGTTGCATTGATTTTCAAAATTGAATGTGATCAATATTATCAAGATGTTGTAATTGACTATGATTTAGTGAATGCTCTGCCCGAAAGATCAACATATGTCTCCTCCAAGCTTAAATTTGTTGATTGTGATATTGAAGAATCTGAGATCAATGCAACTAATAATGAAGGGTTTCCTCTTGATTATTTTCCCTCTCATCCTTCTTCTTTTGTTTCTCCCCTACCCAATGAATGAAGAGAAGTGGAAGAAATTAGAGCATTTCTTGATAATGTTGATTCTTCACATGTTCAAGAAATGGATTGGCCCAATTTTGGAACCTCTCCTGTGAATGAATATAATACTAAGGGGTTATTAGATATGGCATTCCCCACATTGTTCCCCACTGGGGATGCTGATTGGTTGCAACCACACATTTTTAGTGTTGAACTTCATGAGTATGCAATGCATATTCTTAGATACTATGATCATAGGTTTGGAAGCCATCCTCACTTTCGATATTACCTATTGAACATGATAATGTGACATCGGAGCCAAGCAACTACTGCAATTTTTGTGAAGAAACATTTACATGATAACTCACTGATAACAATTGAAAACTTGCGTCACCAAATTTCTAATTTACCAGATAATAAGTTGGCTGAGCATATTATGTGGTTTGGTTTACCTCTGAGAGGTACAAGGGCATACTGGACTAAATTTCAGGCTGAAATGATTGAAATGATTACTCAGTTGAGATGTCCATATTTGTTTTTTACTTTGAGTGAAGCTGACACAAAGTGGCCAGAGTTGCATAACCTCATTCCCGTACCCTCAAATTATCGTTCCTTAAATGATCATCGTATGAAAATTGAGAATTTTATCCATTACCCTCATATTGTTGCCACATTTATGCACCATAGATTCAATATATTTCGAGAGGAAGTTATCCAAAAATATATTAAAGCGAAAGACTTCTGGTACAGGTCTGTTTTGTTGAATTTATTTTTTATTCATTGTCAATTTATTTATTATGGTTCTATTTATATTTTTTGAAGTAACTCTATATTCATTTTCTTCATATATGAGTGGAAACATAGAGGTTCAACACATATCCATGGTTTCCTATGGTTGCAAGGAGCTCCTTGTTGGGTGCTAGTTTTTCACACTTTTCCTCCATTTGTTTTCCCTATTTTGCCTCATGACTATAACCAATAGGACTATCTTTGCCTCTTTTTCCTACCTTTATATCCTAACTTGTGCTGTTTCACCTTATTTTCATTACTCTGCCATTTCATCAATTGTTATGATATATCGTGCCTTTTTATGACTAATTGAGGATGAATGTTTGGAGAAGATCTATGGTCTTTGTGTTGTCTTTCCAGATTTCATTTGTAGCACCAAAGATCCTGAGCAAGAGGTACACAAGAGCAGTTAAGGGTGTGATGTTACAGCAAGTGATGTTGTTACACCTTGCTGTTACAGATCCGCCGACAAAGTACTGTTACAGACCCGCTGGCAAACTGCTGATACAGTTGCACCACTGACTGGATCTCATCAACACCTGTTTCTAATCTATCCTTTAGCTATTACACTACAACTGTGGTTTTATTACGATAGCTATAGAGGTTGTTTAGCATTTTATTTTTGGATAACAACCTATGGGCAGTTTTGATTGTAATCTATAATTTTCTAGTCAGACTTTTATTAATATTTGGTTATAACTATATGTATTCTATTTCGATTAACATGAGAATAATAAGATTCTCATGACTGATCTATTCCTTGATTATTGGAGATGTAACCGTTATATAGTTCTCAACCCTAGAGGTCAAAAGGTTAGCGGAGAACAACATTATTTGTCTACATAATTGTGCTCAGATTAATACAGATTATCCTGTTATTGCTGTTACATGTGTTATTCAAATTAGTTTCCATTAAGTTCTTTCTCTACCTGCACCCTGCTATGGAGGAAGGGCCCTCCTTCTTAGTAGGGATTGCAGTGATTAAGGTAGTTGTGTGTTTGTATTTCAGTTTATGTATAAGTAGAGGTGTTGTTGTTGTTGTTCAACTATGAATATATCCACTTCAATTTCAATACTTGTTATGTTGTTACACATATGATATTAGAGACACCAGTTGGATACTTGTTGTGTGGCGTGCTAGAATAGATTACTTGAAGTGTGATTCCAGTCTTGTAGATCATTTTATTTCTGCATGAGTGATTTACTTCTAGCATTTACTTCAGCAACGATTTTTTTTCTTTGGAATTGCTTCTAGTTGGGTGTATCAGCACAGACAATGCAGTTGTCATTGGAATAAAAGACGTCCCTGGATTGATAATTTATGTGTAATGTTTAGTTATTTAATAGTGATTAATACAACCAAAAATTTTGGCACTGTTACCGGGGATGGCAGTGACAATCCAATCAATCAGAGTTGTTTCTTAGAAGTGCAATTTCCGTGTGTTTTTAGAGTGTCCCTAGCGACACAATTGCCGGGCAGTAAGAGGAGAGGTAAGAACCTGCGCAACACTCTAACGAACTTGAGCAGGCTCACCAATGTCTTTCTGGGACACTTAGGAGAGTGAATTTCTGAGCATTTTTTTTTTCTTAGAGTGTCTCCAGTGACACATTTCCGGGCGGTAAGACGAGAGGTAAGAACCTGTGCATTGCTCTAACGAACTTGAGCAAGCTCACCAATGTCTTGCTGGGACACTTAGGAATTGAATTTTTGGGTGTTCTTTTAGATAACAATTGGTACAAAGGTGATCAGAATGATGGCACCTTGGCTTGCTCAAGGCAAGCTATAAATACTCTCAGAATCTATCAATAAATGGCTACTCTCTCATGAACAACGTTACTCGATAAATTGTTGATGTTGCTATTGTTGGAATTGTTGCTACTGCTGGAATGGAGCTGCTCCTTGGGGTTGTTCCCCTACTCAGAAAAATGTGAAACTAGGGATACAGGCTCTCCTCAAATAACCCGGAAAAACCCAAGAACGAATCCCGGAATGATTGACCCCGGAAATTGACCTCCCTTGGAAAATCACGCACTTATCTTCAGCTATACAGTCGTTGGGAGGTAAGACGAGAGGTAAGAACCTGTGCATCGCTCTAATGAACTTGGGCGGGCTCACTGCTGGAGAAAATGAAGCACTTATAGGATGAATTGATACACATAGGGCCCATGTGTGCCAGTAGGAAAACATCAACATCTACAAACACCCCCCACTCTACTAACTACAGGAAAGACGGGTCATAAGAAGGAAAAGAAGAGTGCAGATTTGGGAAGAAAGACATTCTTTGGAGATCTGTTCTCAAGGGCAGAAAAGGAACAATCCACGTCATATGGAGATAATAGGAAGACATGACCACATAAAGTATCTACCATATCAAGGTCTGGATCATCAGTGTCTTCCATGTTTGGACCTCACCATCCTTCAAACAACATATCCACTCTTGATACCAAAACTCCAAATTCAAAACATCAGTGGAGAATCATTGATCAGGATCTGAGAATTGAAGGGCACAAAGAGACCAGTGGGGAGCATCAGGGACCTGAGGAACAACATTCAGTTTATAATCAATTGGATGATGGTAGTGTTGTTAAATAGTTGGTCCTGGAGTAGCTTGATCCTTTTATTTGTCAATCTCCAGTACACTCTGAGGTCACTTCAACCCATTAGGAAGAATCAACCATGGGGGACGAGAATGTCAAGAAATATAGCTCTGTTACTTTTTAATTCCCAATAGTAGTAACATGGGATGAGGCTCCTATGAAGAATATTCCTTTATCATCCCTACCATCCTTTCAAGGGATGGCTATTGAAGATCCTGATAACTTTCTGTTCCAATTTGATGTGTTATGTAGAGGTTATGACTACACTTTAGATGCCAGAAGCTGAAATTATTCCCTGCTACTCTGAAAGGAGAAAAGATGGTTCATGAGACTGGGTGCTAGTATGATTCGAGCCTGGAATGACATGAGAGAGGCCTTTCTCTTTAAGTATCAAGATTACTGTCGAACCAGGGATTTGAAGGATGAGATTTTCAGAATTGCACAAAAGGAGGAGGAAAGCCTGGAAGACTATATGGAGCAATTTCACTGCAATTTATAGAGGTCTAAGTTCAGCAACTTAGATCCAGAAATTCTAAAGACAATATTTTGAAGAGGTATAAGAGATGATTTTCTGGAGCATCTAAACCTGTTGGGAAAAGGAGACATATCACAAGAACCGCTTGATGAAATAATGAAGCTTTTCCTGCGTAGCTCAAGAGGATCAGTCAAAGGGAAAGTTTTAGTTCGGGACCCTTCAGTCTAGATACAAAAGTTCACAAGAGGAGGAGTAACTAGAGTAGAGATTGAAAATTTATTTGAGGATTTTAAAACTGACCTCCTTAGCACTCTCTCTGCCCAGATCACTAGGATACAAGTCAAGAAAGCACAAGAAGAAGCTGAAGAAGCCTTAGCAATATTATGTCCCCGATGCAAAAATAAACATTTGGAAAGAGAATGTGGACTGAATAGTGTCAGCCTGTGCAACATATGTGAGTTAGCGCATTCTACAAATCAATGTCTTGAATTGCCCAGACTGAAGGCGGTGCTTCAAGAATCAAGCGAGGATGTTCAATCTTCTTATTTCATCGAATCAAAAAGACCATGGAAGCCGTGACCTATAGGTATGCCTTCATATTTTTCCTCTTTTTATCCTTGGAATAATGTTTACAATAGTCAACAATACCCATGTCAATATCCTACTCCTTCCTCAACACAATTTCCTTCACCATGGAACTAGTAGTCGTCTCCTCCACCAATGCAATATCCTCTATCACAACCCAATCCTTGGGGTCAGAACTGGAGAAGTAATGGCCAAGGTCTAGTACCCCCTCCAATACCAATGCAGCAGTAGCAGTTACAACTACCTTCTATTCAAAATCCTACACCTTCTATCTGACCCCAATTACCTGTGCAACCTAACCCTAATCCAAATAATAAGGCAGCCTAGAGCATGGATGCTCCGGTTACCCTCCAGACTTATCTTATTACTCCTATTGGAATTAATGAGGTTCAAATTCGATCAGGGAAAGTAATAAAATCTAAGCATACTCCCATTATTACCGAAGAATGTGAATCACCTAGGAAGGATATGGATGATTCTGAGGTAGCTGTTACACATGTAACAGTTGATACAACACCCACTGTTACATCTGTAGCAGCCAGCTTGGGAGGATCTGTTGTTTCTACAATAACCAATCCGAGTAAGGCTCATAAATCTGTGATAGCTAACTCAACTATTAGCATTCAGAACCCCCCATACCCTCAACGATTAACTGAAACTGGGCTGGTCTCACAACTTGAATCTGAATTCCTCAAGGAGCCGCAAAATTTGTATGTGTGGATTCCACTTTTACAATCTCTTAAATAAGTACCTATATATGCTAAAATAGTGAGGGATCTATGCGTCAAAAGACCTGGAAGGAAACCTAAAGACCCTGCTACTATCCATGTCATGGGGAAATTGTTCGATCTTATGATTGATCAACCTTTGTTGACTAAATATAATGACCCAGGGAACCCTACAATGACTGTGCATATTGACAATCAGCCTATAACCAATACTTTGATTGATCTAGGGGCAGCTATTAATTTCATGACTAAAGACCTCTTCATCTCTCTAGGACTTCAACGACTTAGACCTACACCCATAGTGCTTGAATTAACAGATAGGTCTTGTGTTAAGCTCGAGGGAATGATAGAAGATGTGGTTATCACTGTGGCTTCCTGGAATTATCCGGTTGATTTTATCATTTTACAAACAAAATCCAACCTGGGGGGTCATCCTTTAATATTGGGAAGACTGTGGTTGGCCACTGCAGATGCATATATTAGATGTAGGTCTGATCTATGGTGATCTCAAATGGATAGGCCACTAAGAACCTGAACCTTTATCCCCCAGCAAAACCTCATATGGATTCGAGTAGTCCCTGGTGGGATGAATTTTCACCTGAATCTGATCTTTCCCTACCTTTTCTCACACTTGGAAAAGCACAATAATTTAAGGATGAAACAAAGGATGATATCATTAATGGTTTTATTAGTAATTCACTCCCTGTTTCCTCCATTAGAGATTTGGGAGAAGAAGATGAGGTAGATGATGCAATTATTGAACATTTGAAAACAACTCCACATACTATCAACTGTCCCGTTGAAATAGAACCGGGGAAATGTTTAAACATCAATCCTAACCTGAATGTTGAACAAAACAGATTACTGATACAACTGTTACAAAAATACAAAAAGGAATTTGCATGGGACTATACGGATATGAAAGGAATCCATCTTGGCCTATGCACCCACTGCATTTACCTTAAAGAGGATTGCAAACTAGTTAGACAACCGCAGCTCTGAATGAATCCCACACTTAAGGAGATAGTGAAAGAAGAATTGCAGAAACTCCTTAATGCTAATTTCATCTACCCCATTTCTGACAACCAGTGGGTGTCTTCGATTTTCATAGTTCCAAAAAAGAGTGGAAAATGGAGAGTCTGTGTTGACTATAGAGAGCTTAACAAGGCCACTCAAAAGGACCACTTTCCTTTACCATTCATCGAGCATGTCTTGGATACTCTTTTTGGAAAAAAATTATTTTCATTTCTAGATGGGTTTAGTGGCTATAATCAAATACAGATTGCCCTAGAAGACCAAGACAAGATAACCTTCACTTGCCCATGGGGTAATTTTGCATACAAATTCCTTCCCTTTGGCCTCTGTAATGCACCAACAACCTTTTAGAGGGAAATATTGAGTATTTTTTCCGATCTTTTGAATGTTTGTCTTGAAATATTTATGGATTATTTTACACCCTACTGGGATTCCTTTGAGACAACATTAGCTAACTTGGAAAAAGTGCTGGAACGTTGTGAACAAACTAATGTTGCTCTAAGCACCGAAAAATGCCACATGATGATGATCGAGGGAATTGTGTTGGGACATTTCATTTCGGTAGATGGAATCAAGGTAGATCCTGCAAAAATTAAGGTAATCTCGAAAATACCGACCCCTAAGACTCCAAAAGAGGTACGTAGTTTTTTGGGACATGCAGGATACTATAGAAGATTTATAGAGAGCTTTTCAAAGATTGCATCTTCTCTATTTTCATTACTCATGAAAGATGTGGAATTTTTGTGGAAAAGGAAGTGTGAGCAGGCCTTTTTAAAGTTGAAAAACTGTGTAATAGCAACACCTATTTTACGAGGACCAAATTGGGAATTGCCATTTCATATTTCTACGGACGCATCTGACATGGCTGTGGGTGCTATTTTTGGGCAGTTGGAGGAGAAGAAACCTTATGCCATTTATTACATCAGTAAGAACTTAACTCCAGCAGAACTCAACTACACTGTGACTGAGAAGGAATTCCTAGTAGTAGTGCATGCTATCAACAAATTTCGGTACTACATCACCAGGTAACAAGTATTTGTACACGCTGACTATGTTGTAATTTGATTTTTTATGAACAAACCTATTACTAATGGTAGAGTTACAAGATTTTTATTGTTGTTAGAAGAATTTGATATTACTATTTTAGATAAACCCAGAAAAGATAATGTAGTTGCTGATTTTCTTTCTAGATTAACTATAAGTGATGACTACACTGCCACTGAGGATTATTTTCCAGATGAATATCTTTTTTTCATATCTACTCACTCACCATGGTATGTAGATATAGCCAATTACCTTGCTACAGGAAAATTCCCACACCAATTTTCTTCCAAGGAAAGAAGGAAGATTATACAACATAGTGCTACCTACTCCTGGATAGAAGTAAATCTCTATCACACCGGGCCAGATTTTTAGATTAGGTGATGTGTTAGAGAAGATGGGGTATTTGAGATCTTGAAGGCTTGTCATGAGGAACCCTGTGGAAGACACTTCGCTGACAAGAGGACAGGACATAAAGTACTCTCAACAGGGTACTACTGGCCAACTATATTCCAAGATGCCAAGAAGTTTGTGAAAGGATGTGATAGCTGCCAAATGATGGGCCAACCTATGAAATTAGATGAGATTTCATTACAGTCTTAGATAATGATAAAACCATTTGAGAAATGGGTCCTAGAATTTGTGGGGCCAATTAATCCTTCATCGCAACAAAAATCATACATATTGGTCTGCACCGATTATGTCACAAAATGGGTCAAAGAAAAGGCACTAACCTGAGCAACAGAGTAGGCTGTTTTAGACTTCCTGTTTGAAGATATTTTTGTTCGCTTTGGGATACCTAGAGAGATAGTGACAGATGGGGGGCCTCAGTTCACATCTCATTTGATCAAGAAGCTAGTTGAAAAGTATGGAATTCATCACAGAATCACTTCACCATATCACCCACAAGCAAATGGTCAAGTAGAAAACACCAATAAAGTCATTGAGGGAATCTTAACAAAGACAGTAGCCAACTGTTGAGTCTCAAATCTGCATCTTTCTTATACACCTTTCTAGACCTTTTTCATTCACCTGGACCTTCTAAGTCATCAATATCATTGCATATTAATTGTAAAAGAGCATTTAAAATGGTTTTTAACTATGTTTTGTGTCTGCTGTTTGATTTAGATTTTTGCTCATTTAGCTGCGGAATCTTTCACTTTCCGCAGCTGCTGCAACTTTCCGCAGCCATTTTGTTAAAGTCTATGTTGCAGGTATCTTCAGGAAAATCGAGCCACATGGGCAAGTTAGAAATGACATGGACATGGATCGTGTCCTATTGGCTCAGTCGAATTCACCTAGGAAGGCTGTGGTCAAAGGTGGCCAAGTGGTGGTCAACTGAAGAGTCCCACGGTGACAGAACTCTGTTTCTCATCATGTGAAGATTTGCGTGGCCGTTTCTAAATCACGGGAGACATATCAACACCTGTAAACGGCTTCATAAGCTGAATCCAACATCCACTCTCCATAGATTTAATCCTCACGGCGGCCATAATGCTAGATCTCTGGACGTGATGGTTCACGTGTCTTCTACCAGCGCAGACTTTAGGGAATTAGTTATATCACCCTCTGTTATAAATAATGCGTTCTCATACGCATAATAGTTAGCTCTGTAATGTAATTGCGTCGCCATTGTTCTGTGACATTATTTCTCTGTTATGACCGCATTTTAATATATGAGAAGACTTTGTTCAAAAGCGTAATTCGTATTTGAAAGTTGTTGCCCGAGGTTTGTGCAGAGGGCCCCTGCACACACTGAGGTTTTGTGTATTACTGTATAGTTTCATTCTTCATTTCTTTATGTTCATTGTGGCATAGTCATTCACGTGTATATAGATTACATCTTTCATGGTATTTACATTTCATCTTTGTCCATAATCTTTCATGCTTTACATTTTACTTATGTCCATAATCTTTTATGTTTTATGTTGTTGTTAACTGATCAGTGTTTTTGTTCCAGATTACAATAGGCAGCCCAGGCATTTGCACATCTTTTCATAATGACTAATGACATGGAATCAATATTGTCCTTCTGCTGATTTCTTTTTCTTAGTTTTTGTTTAATTCCAGTATTGTTTTGTTTATTTCAGTCTTGCACATTTGCTTTAAATAGTTAGATTAGATATTAAATTGCTCATGTCATTTTCAGTTACCTCCGAAAGCCATAGCGAGACTAATGGTGAGGGATTGAAGTATGAGTGTGTAGTTTGATATTAGTTTACTTTTTTGCAATTTAGATATTAAACTGTTCATGTCATTTTCAGTTACCTCTGAAAGCCATAGCGAGACTAATGGTGAGGGATTGAAGTATGAGTGTATAGTTTGATATTAGTTTACTTTTCTGCAAGATAAATATTAAATTGCTCAGGTCATTATCAGTTACCTCCGAAAGCCATAGTGAGACTAATGGTGAGGGATTGAAGTATGAGTGTGTAATTTGATATTAGTTTATTTTTCTGCAAATTAGATATCAGATTGCTCAAGTTGTTTATGATTACCTTCGAAAGCCATAGCGAGACTAATGGTGAGGGGTCAGAATATGAGTTGATGTAATTTGATTTTAGTTTTACTTTACTTGCAATCTTTTCTTTGAGTAACAGTTTCTTTTGTGTTTAGACAGCAGCAAGGGTAATGGTTTTCATGATCAATAGTTCATTGTTTGTTTAACTAGAATAGTAGCACATTTTCATTTCCTTTTTAGGAACTAATTTTCTCATTGTATGTTTCAAAATCCTTTTGAAGTTTGAAGTTTGGTAAATCATTATAAAGGACATCATTGCCTTGAACAATCATAACCATGCTTTCCTTTTAGAATTTTCATTAGGAAACCAACCAAGATAAAAAAAAAAAACCAAAAACGACAAAAAAGTAAGAGATAGGTTATCTTGCACATATATTGTGCCACACTTTGTCAGCTTACGAATCCCGGATTGACAAATTAATGTAGCAATTTAGGACACACTAAATTGACCAAACATTTTGGCGCCATTGCCGGGGAAGTGTAACTAGGTAGCCAATTTCTTAAAAAAAAACAATAAAAAGAAGGGAAAAACTTGATAACTTCTTGAAGTATGCTCTCCTCTTGCACCTAGTGTGATCTGGAATATCAGAAAAGAGAGTTATTGGTTCGATAATTTCTTAAGTATGCTCTCTTCTTGCACCTAGTGTGACCTGGAAGATCAGAAAGAGAATTATTAGCCCAACTTAAAAAAATAATAAAAATGACATGCATAGAGCAAGAGATTCTAGGGGAAGGTTTATAGCTAAAGCCAAGAGTTCGATTTTCACAACTCCATCTTCTTCAAGGCATAGACAATATTCACCACCATATACCCCTAGCCTTAAGATTCTTGGAATTCAAGGAGCAGCTGAATTAGAGGATTCTCCTATACCACCTACTAAATGTCATTTAGAAAATGACCCTTTCTTTACTTCTACAGGAGAGTATATTGTAATCAAAGAAGTAGAATCACCTGAAGAAGAAAAGGAAAAGAATCCCTCTCATCCTCCCTTGATAGAAGAACCAGAGGACTTTGAGGACTCTAAAGAAACTATCATGGCAGAGGAAATAATAGATGGATTTGGAGGTAGAGGTAGAGGTAGAGGAGGAGGAAACAATGGAGACAACAATGGTGAAGGTAATAATGGAAGAAATAGGGAAGGAGACAACTTGTTTAGATTCCCTATAGTTGATGAGGAAACTCATACAACGATGAAAAAAATCTCACCATCTGTCCTCCCCAACTTTTATGGATTGCGAAGTGAGGATCCTGAAACATTTCTGTTTGAGTTTGAAGTCGTGTGTCGAACCTATGACTATATGGAAGACTCTCAAAAACTCAAACTGTTTCCTTCAACATTGAAGGGAGCCGCTTTGAAATGGTTCATGGGATTAGCCACCCAATCTATTAGGAATTGGAATGATATGAAACAAACATTTTTGGATAGATACTTGGATTATTGTATGCCCACCAATCACAAGAATGAGGTATTCAGAATGATGCAAAAAGAAGATGAAAATTTGGAAGATTTACTTGAAAGATTTCAATACAACTTAAAAAGAGCAAAGATGAGCAACTTAGATGATGAAACTTTGAAAGCCCTCATATTAAAAGCCATTAGAGATGAATGGATAGATATTTTAAACATGATGGGGAAAGGAGACATTTCTCAACTTCCACTTCGTGACATAACGGAACTATGTGTCCATCTCTCAAGAGGAAAATCTAAAACAGGAAAAGGGCCTAGGGATCCTTCTCTTATTAGGGCTAACAAATCTGCAACTGGATCAGTAAGTAGGGAAGAGATTGGTAATATGCTTGATGAGTTTAAAACTGATATCTTAGGGAGCCTTAGTGAACAACTAGACACCCTTAAGATCCAAAACAAGCAGAAAGCAGAAACAGATGCTTTAGCCATCTTTTGTCCGAAATGTAGGAAGAAACATGCTTTAAGGGAATGTCCCTTGGATGCAAAAGTTGTAGAAACATGTATGATTTTCTCAGAGAATCATGAGATCAAGGATTGTCCTTCAATTCCTAGACTCAAAGCTGTTTTTCAAGAAGACCCAAATTCAGTAGAATCTCTTTGTTTTGTTGCAAGAAGACCTTGGCAGGGACAACAAACTCAAGGGTTTAACAGCCCTATGAATTTTCAAACCCCACCAAATTGGAATCCTTGGCAACAACCTTGGCCCCAACATCAGAATCCATATCAACCATGGGTACAAGGGATGCAAAATCATTATGGGAGATTTGCTCAATTTTATCAATATCCTCCATCTTTTCAAAATCAACAAGCTCCACAACTTCCAAACCCAAATCCACAACTTTCATTGCCATTTCCACAACAACAACCTTCTCAACAAAATCCAAACCTCAACTCATGCTTCCATACCAATAAAAGACAAATCAACTTCCAACTCAGCCATTGCCAAATCCTAACAATAAAAATCCTTAGAATACTTACATGATAGAAGGACAACAATTTCCTACCTATATGATTGTTCCTCTCAATGATGTACAACTCAGGTCTGGTAGAGTTTTAGAAAAACCTTCTATAGATGTCCAAGAGCAAGATACCTTTGAGGAGGATTCTCTTAAAGCCAATAAAAGTTCTGAGGAAGCATCTCTTCAAAAATCAAACATTCAAAAAGAGAAAGAAAAGTTAACACCCACAACTCCTATAGTTGAGAAACCTGCATCTTCATCCACACCTCCTTTCCCTGAAAGATTACAAATTGATAAAGGGGTGGAAAAACAAATCTTGTTGCCTAACTATGATTTTCTAGATGAATTAAAGAATGTTTGTATCAAGATTCCCTTGCTACAAGCCATTCGAGAGATTCCTATTATAGCAAAAACAATGAAGGAGTTGAGTCTCAAAAGACCAGGGAGGAAACTAAAAGACACAAGAAGAATCCACCTGGTAGGAAAAATTGCAGATATCATGATGGGAAAAATTACCATGCAGAAGTATGTAGATCCAGGAAGTTCAATTGTCAAGACACATATAAATGGGATAGAAATTCCAAACACATTGATTGACTTAGGGGCTGCTATCAACATTATGAGTAGACAGACTATGGACCAGCTAAAACTTCCTAACCTTCTTTTTACACCTACTTTACTGCAACTTGCGGATCGATCAATTATTAAACCAGATGGTGTATTAGAAGATATTTCAGTCTCCTTAGATTCTTGGGAATATCCAGTAGATTTTATGATTTTGACTCCCAAGAGTAATCTAGGAGGGCACCCACTTATCTTAGGAAGACCTTGGCTAGCCACGGCTGATGCTTTCATTAGTTGTAGATCTGGGGATATGTACATTTCTAATGGTAATTCGACAAAGAAATTCAATTTGTATCCTCCAGCAAAAGCAATCACAGAAGTAGGAGACAATGAATGGGTTGATGATGAGGATATTATACAACCTGTCTTTACCATTTCTGAAATCAGTGAGGATAGTCAAATTCTGAACACATTAGAAAATTTTGAGACATCTTCAGAATATGACCCCACACAATTTCGGTTGGAATCTGACATAGAATATTTATCATCAAGACAAATGTCTCTTTACTCTATGGAAGAGTTTGGTAGTTCTACCATTGAGATTTTTCCAGGAAAAACATTGAATATCAACAAACATTTGGAAAAGTCACAACAAGAAGAACTAACAAAAATCTTGCAAAAACATTCTATTGCATTTGCATGGGAGTATACTGACATGCAAGGTATTGATCCTAAGACTTGCATTCATCATATCTATATTGAGGAAAACAGTAGACCAATCAGACAAACTCAAAGAAGGATGAATCCAAATCTTAGGGAGATAGTGAAAGAAGAGCTCCAAAAATTACTCAATGTAAACTTCATTTATCCAATTTCAGATAGCCGATGGGTTTCCCCTTTGGTTATAGTACCTAAAAAGAATGGTAAATGGAGGGTATGCATTGATTACAGGGAATTGAACAAAGCAACTTTGAAGGATCACTTTCCTTTGCCTTTTATCGATCAGGTATTAGATACATTAGCAGGTAAAAAGTACTTTTCATTTTTGGATGGTTTTAGTGGCTATAATCAAATTCAGGTAGCACCTGAAGATCAAGATAAGACCACATTAACTTGTCCATGGGGAACTTTTGCCTACCGAGTGCTTCCTTTTGGGTTATGTAATGCACCAGCAACATTCCAAAGAGCAGTACTAGGAATTTTTTCTGATCTAATCCATGATTGTGTAGAGGTTTATATGGATGGTTTTACAGTTTATGGTAATTCATTTGAAGAGGCATTAGAAAATTTGGAAAAAGTTCTTATAAGATGTAAAGAAACAAACCTTTCATTAAGTCATGAAAAATGCTTTATGATTTTTACTGAAGGTATTGTTTTGGGGCATCATATTTCAGGAGATGGGATTAAGGTTGATAGATCAAAAGTTGAAGTCATCTCCAAGTTGCCTATTCCAAATTGTCAAAGAGATGTTAGAAGTTTTCTAGGATTTAAAGGTTACTATAGAAGATTTATAGAAAAATTCACTAAAATAGCATCTCCACTCTTCAAATTGCTTACAAAAGACTGTGAATTTAAATGGGATCCTGATTGTCAATCAGCCTTTGAAACTTTGAAAACAAGAATATCTGAAGCACCTATCTTGAGAGGACCAAATTGGAAACTCCCTTTCCATATTTCTACGGATGTTTCAGATACAGCTCTAGGAGCTGTGTTGGGTCAAAAAGATTTAGTTCCTTATGCCATTTATTATACCAGTAAAAATTTGACTCCCACAGAGTTGAACTATACTGTGACTGAAAAAGAGTTTTTAGTTGTTGTTCATGCAATCAATAAGTTTAGACATTATATAACAGGCTATGAAACTTTTATTCATACTGACCATTCTGCAATTAGATATCTAATGAACAAACCTGTTACTAATGGCAGAGTGACAAGATGGCTCTTACTTTTTCAAGAATTCAATATTACTGTGTTGGATAGACCAGGAAAACAAAATACAGTAGCTGATTTCTTGTCTAGGATTCAGAATTTTAAAGAAGATTCTCCTGTAGAGGATAAGTTTCCTGATGAATACTTGTTTGCAGTAACTATTAAAGCTCCTTGGTATGCATATATTGCTAACTATTTGGTTACAGGGAAACTGCCTTCACATTTGTTTCCAAGTGAAAAAAGAAAGATTATTCGGGAGAGTTCAAAATATTCATGGATTTCTAACGAATTGTTTAAAACAGGGCCAGATCTTGTGATCAGAAGATGTGTCAGGGAAGATGAAATGCCTGATATTCTTAAGGCATGTCATGATGAACCATGCGGCGGACACTTTGCAGACAAAAGGACAGCCTATAAAATCCTCTCTTTAGGATATTATTGGCCTTTCCTCTTCAAAGATGCAAAACAATATGTCAAAAGGTGTGACAGCTGCCAAAGAGTAGGGAAACCTACCCTTTCAAATGAAATGCCATTGCAAACACAAGTACTCATTGAACCTTTTGAAAAATGGGCTTTAGATTTCATTGGACCTATTAATCCACCATCTAAGCAAAAGAAGTATATATTGGTTTGTACTGATTATGTTAATAAATGGGTAGAAGCCAAAGCATTAGTATCTGCTACTGAAAATTCAGTTGTTCATTTTCTTTATGAGGATATTTTTACTCGCTTTGGTGTTCCAAGAGAAATTGTGACAGATCAAGGAAGCCAATTCACATCCAACTTGGTGGAGAAGCTGATGGAAGAATACAAAATCAAGCATAGAATATCTACTCCTTACCATCCGCAAGCAAATGGTCAAGTGGAGTCTACAAACAAAGTTCTCGAAAGTATCATCACCAAGACTGTCCATCTACATAGAAGAGATTGGGCGGAAAGGCTTTCTGAAGCCTTGTGGGCCTACAGAACTACATGGAGAAATACAACAGGACATTCTCCCTATCAACTTGTTTATGGGAAAGAAGTCCTGCTCCCCATTGAGTTCCAAGTCAAGACCTTCAAGATAGCAGTTCAGTTGGGGATGGATTTATCAGAAGCTCAAAAGCACAGAATGGAGCAGTTGAATGAGCTAGATGAGATCAGACAAGAGGAAATTCTAAGAACTGATCTAGTTCAATATCAAAGAGCTAAATGGCATGAAAAATACATCAAAGAGAAGAAGTTTCAAGAAGGAGATTGGGCATTGTTATTTGATTCCAAGTTTAAAGATTTTCAAGGAAAATTTCAGACTCATTGGCTTGGGCCATATGAGATTGACAAGATCTTTAGAAATGGAGCGGTAAGAATCAAGACCATTGATGAGTTTCAAACTCCTCTTATTGTGAATGGCCACAGATTGAAAGTTTATCATAAGCCACTCTCAAAAGATGAATTTGTCAAAATGTTTCAAGAGAATTCTGCAATCAGGCTGGTACAGAAGAATTCTTCTTCTCCACCAGCCTAGCTTTTGTTTTTTTCAAGCAAAAATAAAAGTAAAATAAAAATAAAATAAAAATAAAATTTTTTTTTATGTTTTGAAACCAATCATTGCTCAGCAAATCTTATACAAAAAATGTAGGGTGAAAATCAGGAACACCTGACACCCTATATTTTCCAAAAAAAAAAATCTCTCTTTCATTTCACAAGTTTTGTGACCACCCACTCCATTCCATTCCACTTCATTTCACTCCACTTCATTCCATTTCACTTCATTTCATCTATTTCATTTCATTTCACTAATAAAATTTTCTTTCATGACCATTTTCATTCAGTCAGTTATCATCCATCTATTTCCATTCACCCAAATAATAGTTGTGTCAGTTTCCGCAGCTGACACCTGTTTCCGCAGCTGACACCAGTTTCCGCAGCCGGAAGCAGATTCTGTAGCTACCACTCTGTTTTTCAAAAAATGTACAGCCAAATGTTAGTTCAACAATCATGAAATCAAATGCAGGTATGAAGACATGGGGCATTCAAGATATCAATGAGGAGCAACTAATTGAAGACCAATGAAAAATGGCAAGAATTCCAAGGTATGAGTAAAAATTTATTTCAAATGGCATATAAGCACATTTTTACATAGTTATAAACCATAGCTCCATTATATGCAATGATTGTGTTGACAAACTCCATAACCATTCCACGATCTCTATATGATCCGCCCATAATCCTTGCATTCATTTTCAAACGGTCCCATAATCAAGCCTCCGATCTTCACTCATACTCCGATGCTCCACCTGTGATGATGAAACGTGGTTGATTTGACTACGGATTCTTTCAGCCACATAAAATCCGTAGCCGTTTTATAAACGTGCTTACATTTACTCTGCAGCCACCCAATTTTAAATACTGCCGGATGCGTTATACTCCTCCTACTGTTCTATTGATCTCACAGCCGCATTACCACCGTGCTCACGTAACCCTTCTCTGTTCCGCTTCACCCCCATTTTGTTCTATGTTACGCTACATTCCGTATACCCATTCTTTGATATCCGCCTACAATCACTGGTCTCCTCCATAAATCGTGCTCATTTCCGCTCATTCAGCCATCTTACCTCCGTTGAACCCTCCTCATGCAGAAAAGTTTTAAAGAGCATAAAGAAGAATGGGTCAGTTGTTGAGAACAGAACCAGAAGGACCTAAATTCATGGAAGGATACCCGCAAGTCAGAGATATATTGAAAAAGGAAAAGTGGCTTCGGTTCATCCAAAATTTTAGAGGCTACCATAAAGAGGTGACAAAAGCTTTTGCAAGGTCTTTCAATGGTCTGGAAGTAGAAATTGGGAACCTCAAATTTACGGTGAATGAGGCATCCATAGCAGCTGCTTCAGAACTTCCTCAAGAAGGTGAACGTTGGTTCAAGAACAAGAGTATTAGTGATGAAGCCTGGAGAGTGATCCTACGTAACCCAGGTATGGATGTAACTATTTTTAAAAAGGGAATTCCTGTTCATGCTTTGAAAGAAGAATGGGCCACTTTATTGTTAGTTATCCAAAAATAAATCACCTGTGAGGGCTGTTTTGGATCCATGTATATGTATCATACCCGATTGCTGATGAATTTTCTAGACAACCAGACCCTCAATCTGCCATACTTTTTATTAAATAGTTTGAAGAAGATGTCTGTGACCGTCCAGAAGCATCTAGGGGACGTGGAACCACATTTGTATCACCATGGTCTTGTGAAAATTCTGATTGAAAAACAGTTAAAAGAGAAAAAGGACACATGAGAACAATTTTTGATTAGAAATTTCTTTGAAGAACCCCAAGAAATTCCTGAAGGCAGTACATCAAGAAGGAGTAGGAGAAAGAGAACAAATGATGAAACTCAAAGCACTCCTACTACTACAATTGAAAGAGCTAGTGGAGAAGAGAGACTGTCAAAAAGGAGGAAGGAAGAAACCAAGGGTAAAAAGCCAATAACATCAAAAGAGAGAAAAAGCATTGAGGCTATGCATCAAACCCCTTCCTCAGAAGAAGATCATCAAGTGTTATCCGAGAGAATAGTTCACCTTCAGGAACAATCATCTATGGCCAAAAAGAGGAGAAAATAAAAACAAAAAGGAAAAGATAGTGGTCCACAGCGTGTAAGAAGAAGTTCCAGGCTTAAAGGGAAGTTGAGGAAAACACAAATGAAAGGACCCCATTTTATTGATTTGGGAGAAGAAACACCTGAACAATCCCCAGCTGGCCATAGCCCATCTCATTCTCAGTCAGAAATTGAACATGGTCCATCTCATTCTCAGTCAGACATTGAACATAGTCCATCTCATTCTCGGCCAGACGTTGAACATAGTCCACCGCATTCTCAGTCAAATGTTGACATGAGTCCTTTTCAGCCATATTTTGAAGTCAATTCTCCTCCACGGCATTTTGGGGACAGCCCAATAAAAACGACACCTGAGATAGACCCAAAGCAGCAAGAAGTATATGATTATATAGAATCTTTAGAAAGAGCAGCCACGGGTCCCAGCACTTCATCCACTCAGCCTCACACATCAAAAGAAGATCTAGTCCAATCATTGAAACAAGAAGTCTTTGAGTTGGAGGTTTTAAATAGACACATTAAAAATGAAAATGGGGCATTAAAGGAACAAAGAAAATTGGACAAGATCATTCATGACAATACCATGCTACATCTGGGACTATGGCAGAAAAAGAACAGGAAATTGAAGAAGAAATGCCAGAAATTAAGTAGAGCATTGGTTAATATCAAATTCAGATGCTTGATGAAAAAGCCCAGGATGTTAGCAACACCAAGGAAGAGGAGGAGAGGACTGGATGTACTGGCTGAAGTGTCAAGGCATATGAATTGAAGAAGGATTATCCAAATTTTGGTTGCATGAGGACATGCAACACCTTCACAGTGGGGGTATGTTGAGTCTCAAATCTGCATCTTTCTTATACACCTTTCTAGACCTTTTTCATTCACCTAGACCTTCTAAGTCATCAATATCATTGCTTATTAATTGTAAAAGAGCAATTAAAATGGTTTTTAACTATGTTTTGTGTCTGCTGTTTGATTTAGATTTTTGCTCATTTAGCTGCAGAATCTTGTCACTTTCCGCAGCTGCTGCAACTTTTCGCAGCCATTTTGTTAAAGTATTTGTTGTAGATATATTCAAACAAATCGAGCCACATGGGCCAGTTAGAAATGACATGGACATGGATCATGTCCTATTGGCTCAGTCGAATTCACCTAGGAAGGTTGTGGTCAAAGGTGGCCAAGTGGTGGTCAACCGAAGAGTCCCACGGTGACAGAACTTTGTTTCTCATCACGTGAAGATTTGCGTGGCCATTTCTAAATCATGGGAGACATATCAACACCTGTAAACGGCTCCATAAGCCGAATCCAACATCCACTCTCCATATATTTAATCCTCACGGTGGCCATAATGCTAGATCTCTGGACGTGATGGTTCACGTGTCTTCTACCAGCGCAGACTTTAGGGAATTAGTTATATCACCCTCTGTTATAAATAATGCGTTCTCATACGCATAATAGTTAGCTCTGTAATGTAATTGCGTCGCCATTGTGCTGTGACATTATTTCTCTGTTATGACCGCATTTTAATATATGAGAAGACTTTGTTCAAAAGCGTAATTCGTATTTGAAAGCTGTTGCACGAGGTTTGTGCAAAGGGCCCCTGCACACGCTGAGGTTTTGTGTATTACTGTATAGTTTCATTCTTCATTTCTTTATGTTCATTGTGCCATAGTCATTCACGTGTATATAGATTACATCTTGCATGGTATTTACATTTCATCTTTGTCCATAATCTTTCATGCTTTACATTTTACTTCTGTCCATAATCTTTTATGTTTTATGTTGTTGTTAACTGATCAGTGTTTTTGTTCTAGATTACAATAGGCAGCCCGGGCATTTGCACATCTTTTCATAATGACTAATGACATGGAATCAATATTGTCCTTCTGCTGATTTATTTTTCTTAGTTTTTGTTTAATTCCAGTACTGTTTTGTTTATTTCAGTCTTGCACATTTGCTTTAAATAGTTAGATTAGATATTAAATTGCTCATGTCATTTTCAGTTACCTCCGAAAGCCATAGCGAGACTAATGGTGAGGGATTGAAGTATGAGTGTGTAGTTTGATATTAGTTTACTTTTCTGTAAGTTAGATATTAAATTGTTCATGTCATTTTCAGTTACCTCCGAAAGCCATAGCGAGACTAATGGTGAGGGATTGAAGTATGAGTGTATAGTTTGATATTAGTTTACTTTTCTGCAAGATAAATATTAAATTTCTCATGTCATTATCAGTTACCTCCGAAAGCCATAGCGAGACTAATGGTGAGGGATTGAAGTATGAGTGTGTAATTTGATATTATTTTATTTTTCTGCAAATTAGATATCAGATTGCTCAAGTTGTTTATGATTACCTCCGAAAGCCATAGCGAGACTAATGGTGAGGGGTCAGAATATGAGTTGATGTAATTTGATTTTAGTTTTACTTTACTTGCAATATTTTCTTTGAGTAATAGTTTCTTTTGTGTTTAGACAGCAGCAAGGGTAATGGTTTTCATGATCAATAGTTCACTGTTTGTTTAACTAGAATAGTAGCACATTTTCATTTCCTTTTTAGGAACTAATTTTCTCATTGTATGTTTCAAAATCCTTTTGAAGTTTGAAGTTTGGCAAATCATTATAAAGGACATCATTGCCTTAAACAATCATAACCATGCTTGCCTTTTAGAATTTACATTAGGAAACCAACCAAGATAAAAAAAAAAAAACCAAAAACGACAAAAAAGTAAGAGATAGGTTATCTTGCACATATAGTGCGCCACACTTCGTCAGCTTACGAATCCCGGATTGACAAATTAATGTAGCAATTTAGGACACACTAAATTGACCAAACACCAACCACCGAAGAAACTGGGTCGAGAAACTTCCAGAGGTACTGTGGGCTTATAAGACAACATGGAGGAATACTACATGATTCTCACCATATGAATTGGTGTATGGTAAGAATCCTTTATTCCCCATAGAGTTTGAAATAAATGTTGAGAATTTGGAGGGCTAGTGAATAATTCAAATTCTGTTTTTGATAATTACTTATGGGCTTAATTGAGTTACTTATGACTTTTTTTCTTTATCTTAGTTAGTCTTTCATCAAGTCAATTATCAAAATACACGAGACACGAAATTAGGCTGCTAAAGCCAGGGAAAAAACCTCTCCCTCTTGGAGAGGAAAAACCGCAAAGAATTCTTCTTATAGATCTTCAAATGACAATTACCATGACGCACACTTATATCATTGACCTATGAATGATTCCAAGATCTTGTTACTGCTTCTTTGGCTGCCCTTAATGCCGATCCTTCTTTTTTGTTCTAAATTACACTGATTTTATCTTCAAACATTACTTCTCACTGATTCAGATATTAAATCATTCAGGATCGTATTTGATATCTTCTTGAATCTTCTTTGAGGAGTAGAAATTTTATTGTGGGAAGGTAAATCACAGTTTTACCTTCCCTACGTTGCAATCCAGAATTCTTCTTAAGCATCTATATCAGACTTATTAACTTCACATTATACCACATAATGTACTGCTTCCACACTTTAGAATAGTTACAGTTTGATTGCAATGTTCCTAGGTTTGACCATAGGTTCTTCTCATCAAATAGTTCAGGTTTGACTGCAATTTTCCAGGCTTGACCGTAGCTTCTTCTCATCACTCCGCATAGGAATCCACATCTAATTTCGCATAGGAGTCCGCATACAATTGTATTCATATTTATTTCAGAATTATATTTGTACAGGAGTCTGCATCTGTCATTGTATACATAACTTCAATTCTTCTTGACTTCAGGCGAAGATTGATCCGTATCCTTTTCATTAACTTGCATATTGGCAGAATTTTATTAATTTTCTTGTTATCTCTTTATAATCCGCACTAAACCCTTTTCATAATTCCGCATTTGAATCCCTTCTGTTATCCACACTAAATTCAGAGTCATCCACATTTTTTTTTTCTTTCAAATGAATCGTAGGACAGTCATATATATATGATCTGTCTCACTGTCTTTTGGGCTGACCTTCCAGCAAGATAGTAGGCCGAATTCATAGCTGATTATAGGCTGATATGTGGGACAACCAATTCAACATTTATAAGGGATTCGTCTTGCATCTTTCAGGAGCCATTTCTTCACAGTATATTTCCAAGATCTTGGAGCATATTTTTTGACTTGTCTCTTCATCATCATGACTCTTAAATACATTTATATCTAGAAGACATCCTAATAGACATCAAGAAGAAGTATATAAACCTATAATAAAATCTTGCTCATGAAACCCATGAAGCAAGTAAAACAAAAATACATTTTATTATCTTTGTCTTCTACTTTACATAAATTCATAATTACATAGTCAATATGAAGACCGACCTAGTTACACTTTTCAACAATCCCTCTTAACTAGGGAGGTATTCATATAGGTACATGGTCACTTTCAAACTGAAGAATATCATAAGAAGAATCGGATTGGTAATCACATCTGTATATCATCATATCAACCAGCATTGTCCTAGTGCAAGGCCTTGAATAATAGACACATCTCTCAATGAGACAATGGGCTACAATGCTGGAAAGACACATAACTTATAGACACCTTCGTCATTATCTCTCCAAGGTACATACTACACCCGGGTGTTCCCAAAGTATGACCTTCTTGGACTATTCTTCTCTTGGGTAGCCAGCCCTTAAAGAATATCGATCCACGACTACTCTTATGTTGAATGCCCTATCTCATTCTCAAAGAGTATCAAATGCCAAATGATTACCCAATCCTCCATTCTGTCTTCCAAGTGAAGACCAGAATGATGTGTCTATCCATTCTCTTCACATGGCCTTCACTAAGACTTACAACTGTTAGTCCTGGTCTAGTGCATGACACATGTAATAGAGAATAACATACACCACTCCCTCTTAACACAGGAAGGACATACTTCAAGTTTCTTCCAAGCAAGAAACTCACCACCACTAGGCTCCCCATCAACTAGGGTCTTGCAGTAGCAATCCAGCTACTCATGAAGAGTTCCTCCCCTCGATGTCATGGTTTTCGATATTGAGGAATCTTTAACTTTTGGCTTCATAGGGCATAGATCATCCATCACTTTTAGTCACGAGTCATGTCCACTATCAGAAAGCGATTCATCACTCTTCCTCATCTAGTCCACCATTATGCCATGCTGCTTTCCTTTGAATCATCCCCAAGGATCATACATCCTTTCTTATGATTAGTAGCCTTGCACAAATTCATCCAAATAAACATATACATATAAACTTTTAGAAAAAAAGTTACCTTAGTGATGATATTTCACCATGAAATCTTCCTATAGGCATCGAAATCCTTCATACAGATTGACACATCTCCTAATGATATGTTTTTGCTAAGGGCCTTCTTCTTTACCAGACTCCGTTAGAGTCTACATATCTACCCAGGAGATCTCCTAGTCACATCTACTTGGCCTCACGATGATAACTGCCTCTTGACATGGTTTCTCTTCATGATCTCTCTCTTTCTGCACATTCTTCATTCCCAGGAACTTACAACCTATCTAGTTTCTTGTTCATATACAACTACTTCACATTCCATGAGGACATATTATGTTGATTTCATATGTCCGTGCACTGAGAGATGCTCCTCCATAGATCATACTTCTAAATATAGAAGTTCATTACCTGCAACCATATGACATGACTTCACAAATTCCAATGTTAGCATATAAATATATACATACCTCATACTCTTTTCCCTTGAGTCATCCTGTAGCAATTTTCTCAATAATTAAGAGCTTCGTTTTCTTGGCCTGCTCCATTAATATGTCATCTCATCCTAGAAATATATTTTCATGATGACCCTTGCTCTTGTTGACTGCTTTCTATTAGTAATGTTATCAGAGAGGTTTTCCCGGAGCTGATTCACCAAGAGCTCCTACCATGTTTTCATCAGGATGCTACACTGCTTCCTATCATATAACCAATAGAAATCTCTTAAAGAAGAATATTATCTCAATCATAGTGGAGATCCCTTGCTTCATCTTTCTTGTCAAGCTCTTTCCTCATATGGGCTTCTTCCCTACTTATCTTTTCCTTTTCAAAATTATGAAAATCTACTTTATAATGTCCAAGTTCATCATATCCAAGGCATCGTTCTTCATCCACATTTCTTCTTTTACTCGGAGGACCAAAACTTACCAAATCTTCCTTTCTTCCTGGACATGGCTGCAAAGGCTTGATTCCTTTACTTGATCCTGTAACATCTTTAGCTTTCAATCTTGTTTCCTCTATTTATATAAAGACCCTAAATCATGTAATGGTGTGACTTCTATCTTCCCGTATGATTGTGAAGTGAAACTTTTCCATTCTTCTCATATAGCTTTTAGCACCATTGTAGTCTTCTCCTAGTTCCCGCAGTTGATAAGAGAGATTGCTTCTCTTGAGTAGATGCTTTTATTCTTCTATCAGCTTGATTACCTTGAAGATAGTTGAAGCTTCCTTTGAATGGCGATTTATGAGGATATTAAGTTGCTTCCTTGAAAGAGAAAGGATGATAGGTAACTTGTCTTGAAGCTTGTGATGACAATACTTTGAGATAACAATGATCTGATGGAAAATTTAAGATGGTTCCATAATACTGCCTTATTTCTTTTACTATGGAAGACTGTCCTTTCTTCTAAACAAATCCTTGCTTTGATACCTTCCATGAAATATAATCCTTGAGTGTCTCTATGCCCTTTATAGCACCTTAGCTCTGATACCATGTTTAGAATTTGGAGGGCTAGTGAATAATTCAAATTCTCTTCTTGATAATTACTTGTGGGCTTACTTGAGTTACTTATGTCTTGTATTCTTTATCTTAGTTAGTCTTTCATCAAGTCAATTGTCAAAATACACGAGACACAAAATTAGGCTTCTAAAGCCAGGGAAAAAACCTCTCCCTCTTGGAGAGGAAAACTCGCAAAGAATTCTTCTTATAGATCTTCAAATTACAAGTACCATGAACCACACTTAGATCCTTGACCTATGAATGCTTCCAAGATCTTGTTACTTCTTCTTTGGATGCCCTTAATGTCGATCCTTCTTTTCTACCCTAAATTGCACTGAGTTTATCTTCAAACATTAATTCTCACTGATTCAGATATTAAATCATTCAAGATCTTATTTGATATCTTCTCGAATCTTCTTTTAGGAGTAGAAATTTTATAAATCAAAGATTTACCTTCCCTACGTTGCAATCCAGAATTCTTCTTAAGCATCTATATCAGACTTATTAACTTCACATTATACCACATAATTTACTACTTACACACTTTAGAATAATTACTGTTTGACTGCAATGTTCTTAGGTTTGACCGCAGGTTCTTCTCATCAAATAGTTCAGGTTTGACCACAATTTTCCAGGCTTGACCGTAGTTTCTTCTCATCACTTCGCACAGGAATCCACATCTGATTTCACACAAGAGTCTGCATACACTTGTATTCATATTTATTTCATAATTATATTTGTATAGGAGTCTGCATCTGTCACTGTATACACAACCGCAATTCTTCTTGACTTCAGGCAAAGATTGATCCACATCCTTTTCATTAACTCACATATTGGCATACTTTTATTAATGTTCTCATTATCTCTTTATAATCTGCACTAAAACCTTTTCATAATTCTGCATTTGAATCCCTTATGTTATCCACACTAAATTCAGAGTCATCCACATTTTTTTTTAATTTCAAATGAACTGTAGGACAATCATATATATATGATCCGTCTCACTATCTGTTGGGCTGACCTTCCAGCAAGATAGTAGGCCGACTTCGTAGCTGATTATAGGTTGACATGCGGGAAAACTAATTCAACGTTTATAAGGGAATCTTCTTGCATATTTCAGGAGCTATTTCTTCACGGTATATTGTCAAGATCTTGGAGCATATTTTTTGACTCATCTCTTCATCAATATGACTCTTAAATACATTTACATCTAGAAGAAATCCTAATAGACATCAAGAAGAATTCTATAAACCTATAATAAAATCTTTCTCATGAAACCCATAAAGCAAGTAAAACAAAAATACATTTTATTATCTTTGTCTTCTACTTTACATAAATTCATAATTACATAGTCAATATGAAGACCGACCTAGTTACACTTTTCAACAATAAAGACATTAAGAACAACATTTCAGGTCAATCTGGATTTGAGTACGGCATAGACTCAAAGATTGAACCAAATCAATTAGTTGGAAGAGAAACGACTGGCTGCTATTCAACAGACAGAGATCATTCAACAACAAAGAGCTAGGTGGCATGATGGGCTTATTGAGAAGAAAAATTTCTAGAAAGGAGATTGGGCTCTTTTGTATGATTTTAGGTTCAAATATTTCAAAGGAAAGATTTGCACCAGATGGCTAGGTCCTTATGAGGTGGACACGGTCTTTGACAATGGGACTATACAATTGGTCACCATTGACAGTGCTAAGACACCGTTACTGGTTAATGGGCACCGTCTAAGGTTATATCATCAATCGCTTCGAAGGAATCATTTTTCAACATTGTCGTGGACTCTGACCTTCATGTTACGACAGCAGGGGAAAATTCTCCTTTGTAGCCTGAAAATTGAAATTCCTTTGTAGCCTGAAAATTGAAATTCCAATAAGTGCAGCAGTTGAAAACCACCTTTGTGGCAGGTGTTACACCTGTTAATATATATATATATATATTAACAGGTGTAACACCTGCCACAAAGGTGGTTTTCAACTGCTGCACTTATTGGAATTTCAATTTTCAGGCTACAAAGGAGAATTTTCCCCTGCTGTCGTAACATGAAGGTCAGAGTCCACGACAATGTTGAAAAATGATTCCTTCGAAGCGATTTGATGATATAACCTTAGACGGTGCCCATTATATATATATATATATATATATATCAAAATAAAAATAAAAATAAAAATAATAAATCTAACTGTGAAAATCCCTTTCCAGGGTGCAGTCAGACAGTTGGTAACAACTGAAAACCACTCTTGTGGCGGCTGTTACACCGATGTTTTTCTTCCCAAAACATCATCTTCCCTTCCTGATCTATTTAATAGGATGATGGTATTCATTTTTTTTTTTTTTTGGTACCAATTTCTCCTGATTATTATGATTTTTTGAAGAATAATCTACGGGCTTTCTTGGCTGTTACACATGTAACAGCCGGCAGACACGAACACTGTTTCTTATGTTTCATACCATAATAGCAATAATCGTGCCAACCAAATGCAACAACACGAGCACTTCAAGAAAAACGCTGCCAATTCGAAATCTTCCTCCACATCACCTCAGGTATGTCATTCAAAAGGTAACATTATCATTTATGATTTGGTGATTAATTGGCAGAAGTAATGATATTCCCGTGACGGTCGTCACCATTAAGGTGGGGGAGGGGATATGTCTTGAAATCATTACAAAAATCCATAGTCATAAGCCTCTATCAAATCCGCATGCACCTAATTAATAACACAATTGCCAATGATGACTTAATCTGGTTGGAAAAGAGTATGTGTACTAGATCCCATTACTTTCCATAACGAGACATTTATGAAGATTAGTGTGAGGTATGATTCAGTAATCCATAAAATTTGTCACCTCCCATAAACCTCCTCGACTGAAACCTTGCATCCTCATTGTAAACTCATCAATTGGGATAAGTAGAGATGCTGAGAAGCAGTGAGCAGTGTAGTGATATTACAGTGGGGCTGAGCAGAAAGAAGTGAATTTAGAAACAAACAACAAGATGGGTGTAGCAGCGGTCAGGCATGAGCCAGATTCTATGGACGTCTTGCAGAATTGTCCAGAAGCCTACCATATATTCAGAGATTCTGGATGGATTGAGTATTTCTAGAAGCTAGAAGGCTTAGACAAGGCAGTGGCAATTGAATTTGCTCAGAATTTGAACAAAAATCAAACTCGAGTTAGGAGCATGCAAGTTGAGGTGACCGAAGAGGTAATTTCCCAGGTAACTACATTTCCAGTAGAGGGACGAAGGTGGTTTAATATAAAAATCAATGACCCCTCCTTGAAATAAGACTTCCTAGAAGGAGAAGGAAAATTGGAGAAGAAAGGGAGAGGAATTGACAGGTTGTCGCTTCCTCATCCTTAGGAATATGTCGCCCTGGGTTTAATTAAATATATCACTTGTGAGGGAATATCCATGATAGTGTTTAACTATCACTTTCCTCTGCTTAATCACCTTCGGCACCAGCAAAAGATTAATCTTACGTTCTACTTGTTAGGGAACATCAAGCATATGGCAGCAGCAATAAAAACAACAGCACACCTGGAGGCTTATGTGACTAATCACGGACTCATCAAATTAATAGTGTTGGATGCCCTAGGCCAGAAAGGAAAAACTTAGGAAGAATTCAAGCAAAAGAGGCCAAGGACAAGCTGGGGGAAACATACCACGACTTCAGGAGGAAGTTAGGCAGAAGTAGAAACCCAGACTTGGCTTGCTGGAGTTAGAATTGGGAAAGAGCCTACTGATGAACCAATTGGGCATAGAAGGAAAAAATAAAGGGTGAAAGTCAGAATACCTGCAGAGCCTTTTCTTACGACCGAAAAGCAGACAAAAGAAAAAGCCTTAGAAGAAGAAAGGCAACCCTCCTCATCAGGTAAGGACGAAATTTATGTCTTGTTTTTAGAACTCAAAAATATAAGAAAGGAAAATTAAGAATTAAAGCGAAAATTATCTGAGGGTAAGGAAATCCTGGTGTCTATAGGCATGAAATGTTTTCAAGACTTAACAACACCAGGATATAAGGTTTGTAGAGAAAATATCAGCCCAATGGAAACAAAAACATAATGGCAGGAGGCCGTTACACAAGAACCAGCAGTTAAAGTAGAGCCTCCTCTAATAATTGACCTAGAAGCCGACCCACAAGAACCTATGGAGGCCACTCCTATTGTAGAAGAAACAAAAATGGACATAGAGGCTACTCTAGGTGGAAACGAAGGGGATGACACACAAGAACCCATCGAGGAAGCTGTTGTTACATAAGAACCAACAGCAGAAGTGGAACAACCCCATTTAGCAGAGGTTGTTACATCCATTATTTCTGTGGATATTGAATGTAGAAGAAAACCGAGTCCCATCTCAGGATGGAGTTCTGAGAAAATCTTGTTAATATCTGAATTACAAAAGTGGAAACAGGAATCAATCTCCCTTCGGGAAGGGACGATTTTGCTGAAGGAACATCAGAGAGAAATAGACACTTTACATGAAAGATGGATGAAATAAGAGTTGAAGAAAGGATGGGATAATTATAAGAAGAAGGAAGCTCTGAAGAAACATGAGGAACAATAGCTGCTATTACAGCAACAGGTTCGGGATCTTACCATAGACAAGAAAAATAAACTTCATGATCTCGCCCACAATTCGCTGGGTTGCAGGCGCCCTTCTCCATCCTATCCCATTTTTCTATGGGAACGTTACTTCTTGTTCCATATGAAAGCCGTTATGGAGGATAGACCCTATTTATGTTCTTCCACTCGCACATTTTTGGATGTGTTTCGTGCCTCCGATTTCGAAGAGCAAAGCTTGTTGTGTGAGTTATTCTTACACAATATCATTTGTGAGCATGTGAGTATGCAGATGGTTGTGACAATATTCTCCTATATGGGAGATCTTCAGTTGAGAGATTTTGTGTCCTTCATGAAGAATAATATTGAATGGAATTTGGCCATCAAATCTATTGTTATGACATCCCTCACCAAGCTGGGAGGTCTAATGATAAGGAGCTTTATTCTGCAAAGCAAATACAACAAGGACTGTATAAACTGTCAAAGCCCCTTTTTCACCTATCGAAACCCTTGAAAAGGATAAAAATCCACCTTTTGGCTTTAAAAGAGCTCATTTTTACATATCGGGCATCTAAGCGCTTTTCGGTTTAAGCCCTTAGCCCCCATTTCTCATATAACCCCATTCTGTGTCTGACGGCTAAAAAGTCCTTAAGCCCTCTTCGACCATCGAACTTCGCTGGTTCCCAAATCCACTCATTTTCTCTTTTGTTTCATCGCCGAGGTTCATCTTTGCCGAAGAGATCCTGACCGTTGATCTTCGTAGATCCAACAGCCATTGCGCATCACCTATCCATCGCACATCGCACATCGCTTCGTTCAAAGTTTTCACTCCTAAACTCTTTTCTGCTGATGTGCGAAATCCCGACGTGATCCTAACTGTTTATCTCCTCCTGGATCCAATGGTCATCGCTCCATCGCGCTGCGCCCATCCATCATACATCGCACATCGCAGTGCTCCATGTTCCTGTTACATTTTTCCGTCGATGTGCGAAACGTCGACACAATCCTGACCGTTGATCTCCGTAGATCCAACGGTCATCGCTCCATCGCACTGCGCCCATTCATCGCACATCGTTGCACTCCATTTTCACTCTATTTTTCACCCCCGATGTTCTTTCCCCGCCGTAATAATCTAAGTCGTTGATCATAATCGATCTAACGGTCGACGTTGTCTCGTTGTTTCACTGTCGTCCGCCTCATCCATTCATTTATGCGAAGCCGCGATATGATCTAGACCATCGATCCTCCTAATTGGACGGTCATCGCTTCATCGCCACATCACGGTTCACCCCTCCCCTCGCACCATTCGTACCTTTGTGCGATTCCGCAATGAGCCCTCCACCATCTGATTAACTTGAATCTACGGTGCAGGATCACTGCGGGGGAACCCGGCCAAAGTGGCCCATACTCCCCAGTGTCTCTACAGTTGACTCATTTGACTGCAGAAGATCTTCATCCAATGGTCCATATTCACTGCGGAGGCACTCGGCCCAAAGACCCATCTGTACCCCTAAGCGCCCTCGCAGTTGATCTCCACCGTTGATGTCCATCATGATCCAACGGTCCTCACTTCATCGCTTGATCGCTACTTTCCCGATCACTCACCCAATATTACACTCCCCCACTCCGATCTGGACCGTTGATCTCCCTCATCCAATGGCCCACATCACTCTCACCTTATAACCCCACAACTGATCATCCCACTACCCGAAAAAACTGCTGACGTCATCGTCGGGTCCCACCTTTCTTCCTCCCACACATCTTTTCCCCCCTCACGTTTGATCTTAGCCGTCGATCTCCTAGATCTGACGGTCCAGAACTGTCTTTGCGCTCGTCCTCGCCAAACCTTCCCACCGTGCATATTCAATGCGAAATGGGCCGTTTCGATAGGACACGTGTCGTCCTCCAACCCGTATCGCATTCATTTAGCCCCAAACCGCTTACCACCTCAAACCCACGCAAATACCACCTCCTATATTCCCGAAACTGCTTATCATTAATTCTGTGTCCATACTTCCTTTCAAACCATGATTTCTCCATAGAAACTCCTCCGCTGTATTCCTTGCCTCCACATTGCTCCTCTGCCTTCACCCGAGCCTTCTGAAGCAGTCTACCCCTCATCGCAGGATTTATTTAACTGGTTTGCTGTCTGTGCAGGGTTTTCATGGAATTTTAAGTATACGGGCTATCTAATAGCCAATCATAGTGGCTTGAGGCCGAGGATGACGATCCTCCACTCCCAAGGAAGCAGAGAAGAAAGATGAAGAGGTTCAATTCCACGTCTAATTCAATGGATCATGACAATTGGCCATTCCACAGGAACCTCCATCATAGAAAGCCAGCTCTTCCACTACTAGCAGTACCACATTATCCAACACAGAAGGCCAGTCCTACCCACGACTAACAGTATTGCCTTCGCCAGCAGCAGCAGGGGCTCCGCCTCATTAAACAATAATGATCATCCATGACTGGGCCCGCGCGGCCTTTTCCCTTATGTTCTTTTCACTTTTTCATTTCGGGTGAAATCCTTATTTCACTCCTGTAGTTTTCACTTTCAGTTTAGTAAATTGTTTACATTTCAGTTAGAAACGGCTTTAGGCCTACTTTGTAAGATGATGAGAGGCTGTTCTACCTCATCATAATTTTTTTTTTTAATTTAGACCTTCAACAGCTTACAAGCACGCGGGGAAGATATTTTCCCAAAATATCTTCTTGCGCATAGGAATCAGAGGTTATAAAAACAGGAAGAAAACACTAACAAAAGGTTCCAGATTTTCCAAAGGACTCACTAGTTCGAGTGTTCTGTATGTATTTTTTATGAAATTTGATAGTGGATGTTTGAATATCCTATAGGGGCTCAATAATAAGAAGTTTTGTTGGAATTGGGGATTCCGCTCGGGATGATTCACAATTTGTAACTCTCTCTCTCTGTGTCTTTTAATATAAGTGTTCATTTTTTATCTCTCCATACTTCTCGTATCTACATGCTCTGGAATGCGAGCGCTCCCATGTTTAAATGTGAATTTATCATAGCAGATACTCATATTTACTCATCTATTTCGCTTTAAATATGGCTCAGGCAGGATACTCTGTTCATCTTCTATCTCTTCCACCTTCTTCCGATACTAACTACATTGGATTCTTATCTTTGAATAAGCCCAATATATATGGATTCTTATCTTTGAATAAGCCCGGTTACAGTTAATATCTTACTCCATATTCTGCCATAGTCATCGCTCACATATAACTTGATAGCTGTGTGTTCATTTTAGAAGTCGGCCCCCTTTTACAACATTTTTTTTTAAAGCTGTTTGATGCATTTACTTATTGCAGTTTGTACTCAGTTTCTGAAGTTTTCCTAGTTGTTGTGTTTAAATTTGGGGTCTTGGTTCCACCATTATTAAAACCATTCATCTGAGTGATAATAGCATGAGAGCCTAACATTGTCAACTGCAATCAATTGAGTCATATGCTCCTTGCATTTAAGATGTCCTAGGCACTAGTCTTTATAAAACTCAAGGCTATCTCTAGGAGCTACAACATATTTCGAGCGCCATTGCCGGGGAAAGAATTTAAAGAACTAAACCCCTGGGCCTCGACATATATTCATCCACCCTTCAGAATAGGTGAGCAGGAAGGGTTTAGAGTTGTAGATCCCTCACCTTGGTGACCCCACTATCATTCAAAGGATAAATCTATTTGTAGCCCTGGCTTCCCAAAAGCCACACCTAACCCTTCTAAGGTCATACTCTAAGATCACAGCTATCCATTTGCCCCTCTTCCCATCTGGGTCTTGGGACAGTATATCTTTGACTATGATTTTGGGCACATAAGCTATAGTGTGGGAATGCAATATGTACACCCTGAATTCTTTCAAGGCCTTAATCAGAGCATAGGCCTGTTTCTCCATGATGTTGTATTTCAAGGGTGCATCTATGAGTGCTTTGCTAAAGAAGGTAATTGGATGTTCCATTCCCTCTGTGTTTTTCTGCAGCAAGACTGCAGCCACTATATGCTCAGAGGCGAATGAAAAGATCAGGAAATCTTTGGAGAAACCCGGGCTGATTAGGACGGGAGCTTGGGTAAGTGCAAGTTTCACTGATTCAAAAGATTGTTTAGCTCCCATGGTCCATTTAACTCCTGCACCTTTCTTCAGCATGTTGGTCATGTTCCTAAGGTGTTCAGCCAGATTTGGAATAAACCTCTTAAGGAAGTTAATCTTCCCAATGAAAGATTGTAACTCCTTGATGTTTCTGGGGTGCGCGATCTGTAGTATTCCCTCAACTCGTTGTGGGTCTATCCTGATTCCATTCTCGGGTATAATGTGGCCCAGGAGTTTACCCTCCTGGACCCCAAAGACCGTCTTTTTGGGATTCAAGGATAGCCCAAACCTTCTACATTTTTTGAATACTTTCCTCAGATGTTTCAGGTGTTCTTCTTCGGTCTTGGAAAAGACGGTTATGTCATCCAGGTAGATAACAATGAAGAGCCCTATCTCATCTGAAAACGTTATGTCCATTGCTCTTTGGAAGGTGGCTCCAGCATTCATCAATCCAAAAGGCATCTTCACATACATGAAGGTTCCCCATGGAGTGGTAAAGGCTGTTTTGAGTTGGTCTTCTGGGATCACTAAGACTTGGTTGTATCCGGAGAGACCATCTAGCAAGGAAATCCTTTTAGAGCCTACTACCTTTGAAGAATATGTTCCATTTTCGGCAGAGGGTAATTGTCCTTGAGTGAGGCTCTATTAAGATTCCTGAAGTCTATACACAATCTGATTTCTCTTGTTTTCTTCCTCACAGCCACTAAATTTGATACCCAATCGGAGAACCTTACAGGCACTATTATACCTGCTTCATACATTTTCTTGATCTCTTTCTCTACTGCAGGCAATTGTTTGGGATTGATTCTGTGAAGTTTTTGCCTAAAGGGCTTCTGATTTTCTTTCGAGGGTATCTTATGCTGAATGATATTTGTGTCATAGGCCTTTAAGTCCTCATAGCTCCATGCAAACACATCAGTGAATTCCTTGAAAAGGTCAATGTATCTCTTCTTCATGTCTACAGGTAAATACTTAGCCAGTTTAATCATTTTGGGCTTATCCTCAGTGCCTATGTTGTATTCTTCCACATCAGAGTCTGCATGTTCTATAGCAGGATTTTTTGCCACATCATCAAATTCAAAGAGGTCCTCTAAGGGTGCCAGGCCTCTGGGTATACTCTTATCTTTGGCCTGCAGCACCTCTACCTCTTCACTGCCTGCACTTTCACATTTGCGATCTCGGTTTCCAGTTTTTTCATCTAAAGAATTTTTTTCTATGTTACAAGGTGTTTCTTCCTCATCTTAGGATTCTTCACTTAGGTGGCCACTGTCATGTTTGGAGTCTGAATTCGAAAATTCAAACTCGTTTCTGCCTACCAGAAAGTATTAGATCTATTTATCACCTTCAAAAACCTACCAGTATTTTTCATTGTCTGGCACAGTAGGTCTGAATTTGGTTTGAATGATTATCTGTTGGTCACTGGGAGTTTTGGGGTATGAGCTAGCCAGGCAAGCTAATCCATTTGCAATGATATTTTGACTCCTAGGAACGAACACTAATTTGTATTCAACAAACGTTTTCAGTAGGTCTGTGGTGTCATTCCTATATGCTCTTATCCTAGGATGTTTGGCTGTGTATTCACCATTCACTTGTTTAATAACTAACTCTGAGTCTCCCCTTACGGTTATCCTACAGGCTCCCTTCTTCTTCAATAGATTCAGACCCAGGATTAGAGCCTCGTATTCAGTGACATTATTTATGCATTTGAAGTGCAGGCTACAGGCGTGGCTCTCAGCGTAGTCAATTTCTGTATTGTGCAACCATACCCCTGCCCCTGCAGTCCTTTTAGTACAGGACCCGCCAAAGCTCATTTCCCATAAGGGGTTATTCTCATGATTATCGTTGTTTTCTCCCTTGTAGCTGGATCCGCCATTGTGTTGTGTTACAGGGTTTGTACTAGGCTGTGGATCACTTTGTTCTTCGTGAAATGTATGAGATTCAGGGGTCTGGCTAGATGGCTGTTTACGCTCTGTTTCTTGTTCACTCGGGGTTAGGTCCTCACCGCATACCCTACAGGTTTCATTGTGGTTTTCTTCTTCTTTTTCCTCTAAATCCAGAGTAGCCATTATGTTAAAACCCATGGCCTCCGCCTCTCCGCTTGTATCTCCGTTTTGGGACCCTGACCCTTCTAAAGATTCATCATTACAGAAGATGAAGGAGTCGAGATCTGTATGTACAGAATAAACAGGTGAATTTTCTAGTTTTTCGGAGCTACTGACTAGGAATTTCATTTGTGCCTCCCTATATAGTTTTCTAAGTTGGCCAAAGATTGGGATCGTGGCATATGAGCCATCCATCTGCATTGTACCCTGTAGCTTGGCTCCCCATGATCTTGATAGTAGCATGCCATACTTGGGTGGCACATCTGCCACCACAACATCCATGACCATGCATTTGGCTGAGATTTGAGTCAAACTCACACATAAGTCTTTGATCAGGCCCAGGCATTTTACTCTGCTAGAGTCGAAAGAGTATAAATCTTTGTAGGGTCTAGTTATCTCTAGACCTAGTCTTTCCATGACTACCGTAGGAATTAGATTGTGAGATGCTCCAGAATCATGCATTGCATTGTGCAAGATCTTGTCATGAATGTTGAGACTGATATAGAAAGGAGGAACTACCCCCTCCTGAAACTTCCCCTCTATCTTAGGACCAAAAAAGAGGGCAGGTTGATCATCATTCAAATTGACAGAGTCACCATTCTCACTAAGGTTCAAAGCCTTCAAAATCTGGCCTTTATATACATTCTAAGTGGCCAGCTCAGAGAGTGGGACAAAGATTTTAATTCTTGCAATCTCACTTTCCAAGTTGAAAGAGGACTGACTTTTCGGGGTACTCATCTCTGTTTTGTTTGCCTCTGCCTTAGTGACTGAATCAGTGGGCTGATTCTCATTATGTACAGTGTTTGTGACAATTTTATCAGGAGCACTAACTGCAGTGCTAGTGCTACTAGCTGGTTTACCTTGTGCGTTAATGTTTTGGTTGTCCTTTTCTCTATTCTTTCCAGAACTCTCAGCTGTTGACTTATTGGTTTCAGCAGTTGCTTTAGAAGTTTTCTCAGGTCTCTTCTTGATGGTAGTCTCAGAAGCTTTGGGTTTAGCAGTTTCTTGACTCTTTTTGCTTCTAAGTTCATACTATTATCTGACCTACATCATGGCATTTTCAAACCCTAATCTGTAATCTTCAGATTCCAACCATTCCTCTTCCCAACCAGAGGGTGAAGGCTGGTCTTCTTCTGAGTAACAGTTATGGATTGAATCCTCTGTTTCAAACATATTAATTGTGTTTCCCTCAGACTCTTCTATGATTCCCTCATCTTCATCAAGAAAATTCTCTTGGAATAGGGGAATAACTTGTTGATCTGATTCTTTTTGTTTGTTGGGAGTGTTATTGTTCCTTCTAAATTTCTGGTTCTAGTTTTGGTTTCTATTCTGGTTACTGACTGTGACAACCATCCTTTCCATCATTTGTTGTAACCTCTCCACATTTTTAGACAGCTTGTCATAATTTTGGTCAGATGTGGAAGCTATGTTATCATCTCTATATGTTACCCTTCTCTTAGATTTTAGTCTTGCTCTTTTCTCAATCAGGTTGGCCTCTATGTTCACTACTCCTTTCTGCATATCCTCCAATGTGTTGTATTCCTTATCTCTAAGTTCATAGGCCATGTCAGCGTCAAAACCCTCAGGGTATTTTGCTAGGGCCATGCCCTGTGGAGGTTTCATATGTGGAGGGAGAGCATTATAAATGCTGTTGAACCTTGTTGTGTAATCGTGAACACTCTCTCCTGCGTTTCTTTTGAGGGTCATGTATTCTGCTAGGAGTTGGCGAGGATTTGCCCTAGTTTCCCATTTGTTTATGAAAGTCTGATATAAGCCTGGAAGATCATTAATGCTACCTGGAGGTAAGCCCTTAAACCATTTCTTCACATCACCTCCTAAGCTTTGTGCAAAGATTCTCATTTTGACTCTATCATCATCAATTTCCATGTAGTCAAAAGAATCTTCCATTTTATCTATATGTTGTTGGGTTGTGATGGACTCCTTTGCAGTGAAGTGTGGAATCTTAGATTGATAATCGTTTGGTAAGGGCACTAAAGGCTGGGGTAAAACTAGAGGTGCATACAAGCTGCCATGATGATGTTTTGATGAGCTAGAGGGGCTTGGGCAGTAGGTATGTGGATGACAGGGATATTATGACCAGTAGAGGACTGATGAGCAGACCTAGGGTGACTGAGCCCCAAGTTTTGTATGAAGTGTAAATCAGGAGGTGTAGATGGAGGGGTCTGTCTATTTCCAAGGTGTCCACCACCTTGCTGTGGTGAATCAGGAAGCTCAGGGTCTGGTTGGTCTAAACCACTGAATGACCTAGTTCTAGATAAGCTGTTAGGCAGGTCTAGGTCAAGGTGAAAATGTGATAGAGCTGTAAGATCTTCTGGTGCAGAATTAGCTCTATGGATGTGTTTGGGAATAGTTGATCTTTTAAGTGTAGGAGTTCCCTTGAGGATGGTCTCTGGGTTATCAACTATTTCAGGTGGGTCTGGGTTAGGGTAAGCTCTTGTATGGACAGTTCTAGAAGCCAGAATGTTGTTTCTGACCAAGCAACTTAACCCTACTTGTCACTTCTACTGTGGCTGATGTTGTTATGAGGGCTGGTTTCCCAGTGGAGTCTAAAGTGAACCAAGATAATTAGCAGGCCTACTGATCACCAATGGAGTCTTTGAAACGTTTATGGAATAATGGAGTCGCCAGGTGGAAGGTTTAAGATGTTTTTCGGAGGGTACACTGTTCACCACAGTGCTTATGAGATGTCCTCTTTCAAGGATATCTCCCCGACAAAACAAACTCTAACCAGAGATTGACTGGAGGGAATTTACCAGATATGTCACCTCTGAAAGAGTGTGAGATCCGGAGGCTACCTGGGCCTTTCCAGACTCTGTCCAAGAGTATGGGAAAACACAACAAATGGTGTAGAGGTTGATGTGAGAATAGGAGGGTTTAACTGCCAACCTAACCAGAGATTGTAGGTTTTGAATGCCTAAGGATGTTTAAGGAGTAATGCACTCAGAACTTCCCCAGTGGAGTCGCCATTATGTTTGGGTTCCCATGTTTTGGCTAGATTGGCAAGACCAAAATATGAGACAACATCAGAACCACTTTCAGACCTCAGGATCTAGCCTTCCTGGGTCCAGAGAGGGATCTCTCTAATTTGAGCAAAGGTTTATGTCTATGAAGCTCAAAGTTATGATTTTAGGCTAGTTATAGGCACAGGTTTGTTTGTTTGATTGTTTGTTTTGGTTGCTGGTTATCAGGGAAGAAGAGTTCAATGTAAGACCAGGATGAGCAAAGAGGGATAGAGCAGAGGTGAAATATTCCAGGAAGAATTCAAAACCATTGGGCAATGGAGTCAGGAAAGGATTTGCTTGCTACTCACTAGGCAGGCTTTCAATTGGGCTAGTCATCTGAAACTTTGGATCTTCAAGATGATTATGTGATATGGAAAGTAGGTGGGGAGGAGATAACACAGATTTCAGAGCACAAAGTTATAGATCAGCAGGTCATACAAGGATCCTAGTGGACAGGGCTAACTCTAATCCCTAGTGTTCCCAAATCTTCCAACTGAATCAATAACAAGAAACATCTAAGAACTGAATTCATTTAATTCATACACCAGAGAGCAGGCAATAACATCCACTACACTAGTTAAACCAACTGAAATCACTTCTCGGATAATACATTCAGAAGAGAAACATAAATGGCAAGGAGAGCAGGAACATAGGGTACTTAACAAAGGTAAATCATATGTCAAACTTTTGATGCAAGTCGGTAGAAATGAAATGAAATGAATGTAAACACAGAGATAGGAAAACATCATCGCTGCTTCAGATCAGGATCCAAAGAAATGTGCTTGTCATATTAAGTAACAATAACAATCAAGTACAGTATTTCCAATAGCTGAATACTTAGTCTGAAAACATATCCATCCACCTATCTTACAATCTTTACACAGAGACTGAGTCTCAAAAGCAACTGCTTGCAGTTCTCTGATAACTGATCAACAACGATTACAATGAGTTCTTCATGAATTTATAGCTCCGAAGGAGCAGAGGAGGTAGGTGGAGAACTAAATGCAGTATTAAACTTTTGAAAAGAAAGAGGGCCGAAGTCCATTCTGCTTTAAATCCTAGGCATTCAATTCCTGTCATTTTTAGCTGAAATGGTGGTCTTCTTCAGGCCTCTGCTTCTTCTGGATATGACTTTGATGTATTTCGGCTGCAGTACTCCGTGGTACTCCTGGTGATTTGAACAAAAATAAAATAAATTGCTGAGAAGTCTGCCAGATAAATGCTCTGGTAGTTTTGATCTACTGTCTGGTGGAAATTTCTTCAGGGACACGGTGTTGAATAAAAACTGTATGGGCACCCTATACCCGATGAAGAAAAACATTATGTTGCAGCGAAAACCCTGATGTTCATTGATTTCCATGTGTTGTACCTTCTGCGTGGTTTCTAGGTATTCCATCTGATGTTTTGCTTCTCAAACCACTGCATAGGGCTCAAAACCTTCATTGGCGTGCCCTAACCTCTTTGCTGTTCCATTTTAAATCTTTGTTGGAGAATACTGCGCTTTTGATGGTCCCGGGGAAGATTGTAAAGATTTCTCGGCCCTGTTCTTATATGCAGTCATGTCCATAATCTTCCCAGGCTTGGCTTTACTGATTTAATCTCTGCATTTGATCTCTTCGGCATTCTCTATCACTGTCACAGAGACTGAGAAACTCGACGGTTTTCTACCGCTCAGAACCCTGCAGGACACGCAAACTGTTAAGGAATCACGCATGGGGGGTGACGGACACAATGAAGACGATGAGGATGGCCATGCTGGATGATGAGACGGCGGGAGTGTGCAGGTTGGTGGTGGAAAAAACAATGAAATGATGAAATATGGTCTGGGGGACGTGCACGAAGTAGAGGCAATTTTACATGGAAAATCACGAAAAATGACCTTTGAACAAATACATATGACGGAGGTGAATCTACGACTGAACACGTGGAAGGGGTGATGACGTGGGTGGACCGGTCAGCGACGGGGGACGAACATATCTGGACCGTCCGATCTCAAAGGAGATCGACGGTGGAAAGGCGTCGGACGGTGGGCCAGAGGCGAATTTGGCTTAGGTTACATAGTGTGCAGCTTCGCGGAGTGACAACCGTTGGATGGGCGATCGTAGATCGGACGGATATTACGCATATCACTCCGTGACTTTGGACGAACAATAACGCACGATGGAGGGTGGTTTTGGAACTGTACGCGGGGACACGCGACATAAGGCATATGGAATCGCTGGGTCATCAGGGAAAACCGCCCACCGCGCAAAGGCGGTGCGATAGAAACCGCCAGGTTTTGACATGGTGCGCTATGGGGACCACAGGGGCTGGTGTATTCTGGACCGTTGATCTGGCGGGAAATGAACGATTAAGATGTGGTGATCGACGATGCATGGGTTTAATGGTGGTTGTTGTGGGGGTGGCGATCACCATCCCTCCTGTTTGAGTCAACGGCTAGGAATATCCCCGATATGCGTTGGAGATTAGCACCTTCTTGTGCTGGCAGGTGGTTCCGGCGCTGGGTCACTTGGAGGAAAGGGTGCGGGGGCTAGCAGAAGAGGGGCTAGGCCTATTATAATGTGGAAACAGGGTTTTTAAGCCATTTTAATGCATTTTGAAGCCTCTGAAGGGTAACGATAGGGAGATAAAGGGTGAAATAGGCCAAACAAGGGGCATGGGCAGATTTTGAAGAGGAATTCGGGAGATTTTAGAGGATTGATAGGGGAAGATGAGAGCAACAAGGGAACCTTGACAACGGGGGGAAAACGGGGTAAAAATGAAGGCTTTTAGGAACACAGTTTGTCACAATCAGAGAGGCTTCTTGTATGGAAATCAGCAGAGGGGATTACATCACAGGGAAAGGCACAGAAGACTTAAAGGATGATGTGTCTCCAGGGGAGATGCATTCATTGAAGGTCTCAAAAACAAATTAGCCCCCTACTTTTCCTGTCAAAAAATTATAGGGGGGCTAAGAGAGAACACCTTCAGTGTCTGATCTAGATAATATTTTACACAAGAGAAGTTGGAGAGAAATAAAATCAACTTATACAGATATTCCCAGGTTCTCCCTGAAAGACTCTCCATCCTCCTCTCAATTAGCTTAAGATCAAGGTCCTAATTCTATTGCTAGAACACTTGATTATAATTTCGATAGCTCCTCCCTTGAAAATATTGAAGTAAAAGATGAGGCTGAGTTTGTAGACACCACGAGCTTCTTTCGGCATCCCACTCCCAAAGCCAAAGAAGTTAAAGAAGTCACAGAGGATTCCACTTCTCATATTCCAACGTTTCAATCAACCCCTCAATCCGTTGTTCAGTATATCCCCATTGTCATACATACTTCTCGTCCACCACCTCCTATTACACATCAGACTCTCCCGCCACCTCCACAACTTCCGATGGCTGTTCCTATCTTCCTACTGAACAAATATGCCCCCCTGGCATTGCCTCAGATCTTGAACGACATGCCTCAGGATTATTTAAAGATCCTACCTCGTTTCAATGGAGAAAATGATACTGAAGCTCAAAAACACCTGGAAGTTTTCTGCGCCTTCGCAGAAAATTTCAATGTTGAACATATGGATTTGGTGTTGAGATTTTTTTGTCCAGTCTCTAGATGGGGAGGCTAGAAAATGGTTCAATACCTTGGGGGACTGCTCCATTAATAACTGGGAGGAGATGGAGAATTCCTTCATCAAGAAGTAGGGAGAGAAGAAGGACCACAGATACTGTCTTATAGAATTCAACGCACTTAAAAAGAGGAATAATGAAGATGTGTCCAAATTCATCAAGAGATTTAATAAATTATATACAAGTCTCCCAGCTGAAATGAAGCCTCACTATACCGCTGCTAAAGTGGTGTTTGTAGCAACCTTAGAGTCAAAATTCGGATTCTCTTTAAGAGAAAGGAAGTTTGCTACTCTGGATGAAGCCCAGACTGATGCATTGGAAGTGGAAGCTAACTTCTCTTCTACGGGTAAATCAAAAGGGAGGTCAGACCATGATGTTAGACGGAGAGGGAAAGAAGAAGCATCTACCTCCGGTCAAGATAGAGAGGTAGCAGATTACAAAATAGAGGAGATGAGAAAAATGATCAAGAACCTTTCGAGCAAGCTGGTGAAGCTTGAGCTCGAGGCAAAGAACTCATCCTCCAAGTCATTCGAAACTACTCCAAACAGGGGTTATAACCCTCAATACAGAAAGCCTCCTTTGCAAATATTACAAAGAGATCGGAAGGAGCAGCAAGACCACATACAGCCCCCGTTGTATCTGGAAGGGAAGATGGATGGCCCTACCGAAGACATTCCTGATGGGCAAGACGATCAATATCTTGCTTACTCAGACGACAATGAAGTTGAGTCTTCTTTGCAAGAAGGTGAAGGAGTGGAGCTTTCCTTGCAAGAAGAAGAAGAAAAAACAAGTGCTGCTGAAGATCCAGAGATCGATGATTACTGTAAATAATTTGTAGACTTCATGCAAGCACATTTTCATAGAAAATATAATCTCAGGTCCTCTAGAAATAGAACCCGCACACAAGAAGAAGAGATGCCTCAAAAGGAGACAGTTGTTCAGAAAGTCGGAGATAAAGGTAAGAAACTTGTGACCGAACCTTTGCATCCTAATGTCTCTGTTCCATCTTCTTCTAATATAGTCCCTAACTCAATTGCAAAAGTCAAGCCTATCCCAAAGGAAGAAAAACCTCTAGTCGAGAGTAAAGAGCCAAAGGAAAGTCTTGTAGAGAAGCCTCCTCCTGTGTTTAGCCTGCAGAAAGAGCTATAAAAAGTAAAAATTCCCGTCCCTTTGACTGAACTAATGAAACAACCAGCCTACCAGTCTCAGGTGTCTTCTTTCATGCTTCCTCAAGGAGCAACCCCAATCCTAGACATTTTAAACCTCCAAGAAGAAAGGCCCATGGTTGTGTTCGGTCCCCATGTGTAGGAACTAGATTCTTCAACTCCCCCTTTCTATGTCTCTTTAGTAATTCATGATTTTCTATTGCACAACTATATGCTGGATTCTGGGGCGTCCCTTAACCTGTTACCTCTTCTGGTGATGGAGAAATTGGGGCTGCAGATCACTTGCCCATACAAAGATCTCTACTCTTTTGATTCTAAAAGAGTCAAATGTTTGGGGATGATCAAGGATTTGGTGGTAAATCTAGCCCAAATACCAGCTAAGAGCATGGTAATGGACATAGTAGTGGCTGACATCCTAGCTCGGTTTGGGATTCTTTTATCAAGATCATGGGGTACAAAAATCGGAGGATCTATAAAGCTGGACCTAACCTATGTGACCATCCCTGTGTTTGGAGGCCAAGAAAGGAGATTATACTGGGAAACAAGGTTTGTGAAGATGGTCACTAAAGCTGATAATTCAGTAAATTCACCAGTGTACAACAAAGAGGGTGAGTTTTCTTGTCTAATGCTTGAAGAAGACCAATATTATTTGCAGAAGCCATCTTTCTATCAATTAAAGACTGAGCAGTCTTCAAGTAATGAAGAAGGTGGGGTTTGGACCTTGCACTTTGATGGAGCTAACTCAAAGGAAGGGAATGGAGCTGGGATTCTCCTCATCTCCCCTACTGGACAGCTGGTCCCATTATCTTTCAAATTGGAATATGAAGCCACGAACAATGTGGCCGAATACGAAGCCTTACTCCTAGGTCTACAAACAGCAAAGAATATGAATATTCAGAGCTTGAAGGTTTTGGGAGATTCAGAACTGGTGGTGAGACAAGCAAGAAATCAATGTCAAGCTAAGAACCCTCGGTTGAGGGCTTACAAAAATGAGGTATGGGACTTGGTAGAGAATTTATTCTTAGCATTCAATATTCAATTCATGCCAAGAGACCAGAACATAATGGCGGAATCTCTCGCAGTAGCTGCAAGCACTTTTCGACCACCTCAGAACCTCCTCCTGAGGTATGAAATAGAGGTTCGCTACCGTCCTTCCATCCCTGACAATGTCAAACACTAGCAGGTGTTTGAAGACAAAGAGCAAGTGAAAATATTCATGGAGACTATTGGGGAATTATCCAATATGGACATAGATGTTGGCGAAGAGGAGATTGAGGACCTTCTTCAAAATAAATGGCAGGATACTGTAGCTGGGCACAAGGTGCTGCAGCTCAAAGGGAATGTAATACCTAGAGGACTGGTCCCTCTGGAGAGACTATTTTATAAGAATGATGTCCCAATACGACCAAGTAAGGTTGTTGAAGACAATTGGGTAGATAACCTGAACCTCGGCACTAAGGCCGATCCAAAGATTGTGAAATTGTCTAATAAGGTACCCGAAGAATACAAAGAGCAATATCGGAAGCTATTTTAGACATATAAAGATGTCTTTGCCTGGTCCTATCAAGATTTGAAGACCTTTGATATTAGCATTATCTAGCACAAGATTCCATTAAAAGGAGATGCTAAGGCACACAAACATAAATTAAGATAGATTAATCCTTTACTCCTTCCTTCCATAGAAAAGGAAATCAAGAAAATGTTGAAGGCTAAGATTATTGTGCCATTAAGATATTCTAAATGGGTGGCCAACTTGGTCCCAGTCCAAAAGAATAACGGGGAAATAAGATTGTGTGTTGACTTTCAGAACTTGAATAGAGCATCTCTAAAAGACAATTATCCGCTGCCCAAGATGGACCATATATTGCAGAAGGTGGTAGGATCTTCACAAATGTCTATGATGGATGGATTTTCTGGTTATAATCAAGTAGCAGTGCTTCCAGAAGACCAAAAAAAAATTGCATTCACTACTCCTTGGGGAACATTTATGTACGCTCGAATGCCGTTTGGATTGATCAATGCGGGAGCTACATTCCAAAGGGCCATGGACATTTCTTTTGTGGGGGAACAAGAAAAATTCGTGGTGGTGTACCTGGATGATATCAAAGTCTTCTCAAAGGACGATGCTGAACATATAGAGCATTTGTGCAGAACCTTTGACAAGTGCTGCAGGTATTGATTGTCTTTAAACCCACAAAAATATCTGTTTTCTTTAGAAGAGGGTAAACTGTTGGGGCATATTGTAACAAATGCGGGGGTAAAAATTGACCCGAAGAGGGTAGAAGTCATAAATGGTATATCCTTTCCCAGAAACAAGAAAGAGGTCCAAGTTTTTATTGGATGTATCAACTTCTTGAGAAGATTCATACCGAACTATGCAGAGATAGTCTGGTACATAACTGAGATGCTGAAGAAAGATAATGAAGTAAAATGGACTATTGAGTCCCGGGAAGCTTTTAACAGAATTAAAAATGCTTTCACAGAAGCCCCAGTATTGGCAGGACCAGATTATGCGAAACCCTTCATGATATTTTTGTTTGCATCTCCCCACACTGTCACATCAATATTATTGCAGAAGAATGAGGAGGGGCATGAGCAACCTATCGCCTTCTTCAGTCAAGTTCTCCATGACGCAGAGCTAAAATATAACATCCTGGAGAAACAAGCTTATGCCTTGGTCAAATCCCTGAAGGCCTTTCGGATGTATGTATTGCAATCATCTATAACTGCATTCGTACCCACAACGGCTGTAAAAGACATCTTGATTTAGGGAGATAGTGAAGGAAAGAGAGGCAAATGGATAGCCAAGATACAGGAGTATGAGTTGGAGATACACCCCACTAAGCTAATAAAGGGACATGGATTAGCCAAGATCCTTTCCGAATCAAACTGTCAAGCTTTAGAGATAAATTTGTCTATGGTGGCCAATGAAGAGCCTGGAAGAGCAGACGAGCAACACGGGATAGAAACTGCTACACAAAAGACCCATATGAAGTACCTTCTTAGTCCATGGTACAAGGAAATTGTAGAGTACCTCTTGACTCTTAGATTTCCTCCAAGCTGTGACAAGACAAAGTATAGAACGCTGAGGCTAAAATCTCAGAAGTTCATCGTAGAAAATGGCCGTTTGTACTGGAGAGACCCATCGGGCATTTATGTATCACGGAAAATGAAGTAGAAGAAGTGATGGCAAAATTCCACGAGGGCATCTGTGGTGGTCACTACAGCTGGAGGGCCATGACACACAAGATTCTGAAAGCAGGGTTTTTCTAGCCCAAAATTTTCGGAGATGTTTATGCTCGGGTAAGGGCCTGTGAAAAATGTCAGAATTTTGCTGAAAGGTAGAAGTTCGCACCTTTGCCTATGATCTTGGTGAACATAGAAGAACCTTTACAATAGTGGGGAATCAATTTCATCGGCGAAATTCATCCTGCCTCAAGTGGGCAACAAAAATGGATACTAACAGCCACCGATTACTTCACTAAATGGGTAGAGGCCGTGCCAGCAAGGAATGCTACAGACACAATGGTGATCAAGTTTCTGGAAGATAACATCATCTCAAGGTTTGGCTGCCCTACTAAGATTGTCACAGATAATGCTCAGGCTTTTAAGTCTATCAAATTGATCACCTTTTGCTAACAATATAATATTGGGTTAGGACACTCTATTGCCTACTATCCACAGGGAAATGGATTGGTAGAATCCTCAAACAAAACTCTGGTAAGGGCATTGAAAAAGGCCATAAATGAAAACCAGAAGAACTAGGATTCACAACTCAAGTTCGTGCTATGGGCAAACAGAATCACTAGTAAAAGGTCAACAGGAAAATCCCCATATGAATTGGTCTATGGTAGAGTAGCAGTTTTCCCGATACAATTGGCCTTACCTGTGGCTAGGTTCATGCAGGATTGTCAAGAGGAACCAAATGATCTTACTAGAAGAATAAATCAGTTAGTAGAGCTGGAAGAGACTCGAAGTCGAGTAAATCAGAGGTTGACTAAGTACCAAGAGAAAATGAAAGACTTTTTCGATCAGCATGCTAAAGATAAAGAGATGCAGGTCTGAGATCTGGTGCTAAGATGGGACATAAGAAGGGCTGAGAAAGGAAAGCATGGAAAGTTCGATCCTCTATGGTTCAGACCTTTCAAAATTGTAGAAGCCAGAGGAAACAATACTTTCAGACTAGAAAATTTGCAGGGTGATCTGCTCGAAGCCCCTGTGAATGGGCAATTATTAAAACCCTTTTTCCAGTATTGATTCAAGTCGAGAGGTCTGCTGTATGATATTGTACATTATTCAGTTGATTTTCTTATGATGTTTGTTGTTTTGATTTGTCATGAAGAAAGAAGAGAAGGCATCAAGGGACTGTGTTCGCAAGAAGAATACTAACAGATGGTCTGCGGAGTTCTTGACGTGTTCGAGGACAAAGGGGTCATCCCCAAGTGGAGCCAATGTTGTTATGACATCCCTCACCGAGCTGGGAGGTCTAATGATAAGAAGCTTTATTTTGCAAAGCAAATACAATAAGGACTGTATAAACTGTCAAAGCCCCTTTTTCACCTATTGGAACCCTTGAAAAGGCTAAAAATCCACCTTTTGGCTTAAAAGCCGCTCATTTTTACATATCGAGCCTCTAAGCTCTTTTCGGCTTAAGCCCTTAGCCCCCATTTCTCATATAACCCTATTTTGTGTCCGACGGCTAAAAAGTCCTTAAGCCCTCTTCGGCCATCGGACTTCGCTGGTTCCCAAATTCACTCATTTTCTCTTTTGTTTCACCGCCGAGGTTCATCTTTGTCGAAGAGATCCTGATCATTGATCTTCGCAGATCTAATGGCCATCACGCGTCACCTATCCATCGCACATCACACATTGCTTCGTTCAAAGTTTTCACTCCTGAACTCTTTTCCGCCGATGTGTGAAATCCCGACGCGATCCTGACCGTTGATCTCCTCCCGGATCCAACGGTCATCAGTCCATCACGTTGTGCCCATCCATCACACATCGCACATCGCAGTACTCCATGTTCCTGTTACATTTTTCTGCCGATGTGAAAAATGCCGACACAATCCCGACCGTTGATCTTCGTAGATCCAACGGTCATCGCTCCATCTCGATGCGCCCATTCATCGCACATCGCACATCGCTGCACTCCATTTTCACTCTATTTTTCACCCCCGATGTTCTTTCCCTGCCGATATAATCTGAGCCGTTGATTGCAATCGATCGAACGGTCGACGCTGTCTCGCTGTTTTTCTGTCCTCCGCCTCATCCATTCATTTATGTGAAGCCACGATATGATCTGGATCGTTGATCCTCCTGATCAGACGGTCATCGCTTCATCGCCGCATCGCGGTTCACCCCTCCCCTTGCACCATTCATACCTTTGTGCGATTCCGCGATGCGCCCTCCACCGTCCGATTAACCCGAATCTACGGTGTAGGATCACTATGGGGGCACCCGACTAAAGTGGCCCATACTCCACAGTGCCCCCATAGTTGACTCATTTGACTACGGAATATCTTCATCCAACGGTCCATATTCACTACGGAGGCACCCGGCCCGAAAACCCATCCGTACCCCCAAGCGCCCTCGCAGTTTATCTCCACCATTAATTTCCATCATGATCCAACGGTGCTCACTCCATCGCTCGATCACTCACCCAATATTACACTCCCCCGCTCCGATATGGACCGTTGATCTCCCCCATCCAATGGCCCACCTCACTCTCGCCTTATAACCCCACAACTGATCATCTCGCTACCCAACAAAACTATTGACATCATCATCGGGTCCCACCTTTCTTCCTCCCACACATCTTTTCCCCCCTCACGTTTGATCTCAACTGTTAATCTCCCAGATCTGACGGTCTAGAACTGTCTTCGCGCTCGTCCTCACCAAACCTTCCCACCATGCATATTCAATGCGAAATGGGCAGTTTATATAGGACACGTGTTGTCCTCCAACCCGTATCACATTCATTTAGCCCCAAACCGCTTACCACCTCAACCCCACACGAATACTACCTCCGGTATTCCCGAAACCGCTTATCATTAATTATGTGCCCATACTTCCTTTCAAACCATGCTTTCACCATAGAAACGCCTCCGCTGTATTCCTTGCCTCCACATTGCTCCTTCACCTTCACTCGAGCCTTCTGAAGCAGTCTACCCCTCATCATAGGATTTATTTAACTGGTTTGTTGTCTGTGCAGGGTTTTCATGGCATTTTAAGTATACGGGCCATCTCATAGCCAATCACAGTGGCTTGAGGCTGAGGATGACGATCCTCCACTCCCAAGGAATCAGAGAAGAAAGATGAAGAGGCTCAATTCCATGTCTAAGTCAATGGATCATGACCATTGGCCATTCCATAGGAACCTCCAGCGTAGAAATCCAGCACTTCCACTACTAGCAGTACCGCATTCTCCAGCACAGAAGGCCAGTCCTACCCACGACTAACGGTATTGCCTTCGCCAACAGCAGCAGGGGCTCCGCCTCATTAAACAATAATGATCATTCATGACTGGGCCCGCGCGGCCTTTTACCTTATCTTCTTTTCACTTTGTCATTTCAGGTGAAATCCTTATTTCACTCCTGCAGTTTTCACTTTTAGTTTAGTAAATTGTTTACATTTCAGTTAGAAATGGCTTTAGGCCTGCTTTGTAATATGATGAGATGCAGTTCTACCTCATCATCATTTCTATTTTTGATTTAGACCTGCAACAACTTACAAGCACGCGGGGAAGATATTTTCCCAAAATATCTTCTCGCGCATAGGAATAAGAGGTTATAAAAATAGGAAGAAAACACTAACAAAAGGTTCTAGATTTTCCAAAGGACTCACTAGTTCGAGTGTTCTGTATGTATTCTGTATGAAATTTGATAGTGGATGTTTGAAGATCCCGTAGGGACTCAGTAATAAGAAGTTTTGTTGGAATTGGGGATTCCGCTCGGGATGATTCACAGTTTGTAACTCTCTCTCTGTGTCTTTTAATATAAGTGTTCATTTTGCATCTCTCCATACTTCTCGTATCTACATGCTTTAGAATGCGAGTGATCCTATGTTTAAATGTGAATTTATCATAGCAGATACTCATATTTACTCATCTATAGTGCTTTAAATATGGCTCAGGCAGGATACTTTGTTCATCTTCTATCTCTTCCACCTTCTTCCAATACTAACTATATTGGATTCTTATCTTTGAATAAGCCCGGTTACAGTTAATATCTTACTCCATCTTCTGCCATAGTCATCGCTCACATATAACTTGATATCTGTGTATTAATTTTAGAAGTCGGCCCCTTTTACAACATTCTATTTTAAAGCTGTCTGATGCATTTACTTATTGCAGTTTGTACTCAGTTTCTGCAGTTTTCCTAGTTGTTGTGTTTAAATTTGGGGTCTTGGTTCCACCCTTATTAAAACCATTCATCTGAGTGATAATAGCATGAGAGCCTAACATTTTTAACTGTAATCAGTTGAGTCATATTCTCCTTGCATTTAAGATGTCTTAGGCACTGGTCTTTATACAACTCAAGGTTGTCTCTAAAAGCTACAACAAAATCTATGGAGGATAATGAGGAGAATATGACATTGTGGGTTCAGTCAGAACCGGGACGGGCTGTGAGTTAAGGCGAGAATTCAGGAGAATGTTGAGTACTCCTAGAATTAAGGAACTAACTGACACTTACATAAGAAGGATTGTGAACTTCTGCCTCAATTAGTTCTCAATGATGAAGAGCCGAGCCTTGACAGGAAGCTTGAAATACATGGAAGCCAGTAGTTCTGAGCTACTGAAGGGGGACCCATTCTCATTCCAGAATTTCGTGGTGGATGCTACACATGTACCAGCTTATGTACAGATCGTACAATCCCTTGGGGCTCTGTGGTTTGGATTGAGATTCAAGTTTCCTTTGATCTAGCTGCCAATTGAGGATTATCAGAGTAATTATGAATTCAGTAAGTATGAGTCAGAGTCCTGGGTATGGAAGTTGATGGAAAATTAGGGGTACAGTTCTGCAGATGAAGATACAGCTGGTGCTTATGATCTCACAGACCTGCACTGGAGATATTCCCATGAGATATGTGTTTACATGAGGACATGAAAGTATTTCAATTGGGGGAAGATGTTGGGTGCTAGTTTTGCACACTTTTCCTACATTTGTTTTCCCTATTTTACCTTATGACTATAACCAATAGGACTATATTTTCCTCTTTTTCTTACCTTTCTATCCTAACTTGTGTTGTTTCACCTTATTTTCATTACTCTGCCATTTCATCAATTATTATGATATATCGTGCCTTTTTATGACTAATTGAGGCTGAATGTTTGGAGAAGATCTATGGTATTTGTGTTGTCTTTCCAGAAGTCATTTGTGGCACCAAAGATCCCAAGCATGTGGTACACAGGAGCAGTTAAGGGTGTGATTTTACAACAAGCGATGCTGTTACACCTTGTTGTTACCGATCCGCCGAAAAACTGCTGTTACACCTTGCTGTTACAGACGCGCTAGCAAACTGCTGATACAGTTGTACAACTGACTGGATCCCGTCAACACCTATTGCTGATTTGTCCTTTAACTGTTACACTACAGCTGTGGTTTTATTGCAATAGCTGTAGAAGTTGTTTAGAATTTTATTTTTGGATAACAGCCTATGGGCGGTTTTGATTGTAATATGTAATTTTCTAGTTATAATTTTATTAAGAAGTGGTTATAACTATATGTATTCTATTTCGATCAGCATGAGAATCATAATATTCTCATGACTAATCTATCCCTTGATTTTTTGAGATGTAACCACTATATAGTTCTCGACCCTAGAGGTCGAAAGGTTAGCGGAGAACAACATTATTTTGGCTCTGTAATTGTGCTCAGATTAATACAAATGATCATGTTATTGTTGTTACATGCGTTATTCAATTTAGTTTTCGTTAAGTTCTTTCTCTACCTGCACCCTGCTAGGGAGGAATGGCCCTCCTTCTTAGCAAGGATTGCAATGATTAAGGTAGTTTTTTGTTTGTATTTCAGTTTATGTATAAGTAGAGGTGTTGTTGTTGTTGTTCAGCTGTGAATATATCCTCTTCAATTTCAATACTTGGTATGCTGTTACACATATGATATTAGAGACACCAGTTGGATACTTGTTGTGTGGCGCACCAGAATAAATTAATTGAAGTGTGATTCCAGTCTTATAGATCATTTTATTTTTGCATGAGTGATTTACTTCTAGCATTTACTTCAGCAATGATTTCTTTTTTTTGGAATTGCTTTTGGTTGGGTGTATCGGCACAGACAATGCAACTATCATTGGAATAAAAGATTTCCCTGGATTGATAATTTATGTGTACTGTTTAGTAATTTAATAGTGATTAATACATCCCAACACTCCTAACATGGAAAGACTTGATTTTTCAACTGATTATGATTTACAAATTAAAAAGAGACTCTTTGATGATTATGCAACTGCATGGAATCCACATGAAATACATCGTCGCAATATAATGGTTCCAAGAAGTCTCAATGATGAACCTTGCCTATTGAATACTAATTATATTTTCTCTTGCAATCCTCATAATGATTATGAATAATTTTTGAACCGTGTCCAAAGGCACACAAAGTGTAGTGTAGATTCTTGTTTTTCGAAAAAAGGCACTATTCTCACATGTCGATATAATGCTCCATGGGATATCTCTAAGGAATCAATATTGTTCATAGATGATCAAGGAAGAAAAAAACATGACCCGACAAGAAATGATGATAGGCTCAATGTACATAACATTAACCTTCTAACAATGTGGCATGCAAATGTTGATTGCCAACTAATGCTTTCTCGGTATGCTGTCCTGAAAAATATTGCAAAGTATGCATCAAAAGCAAAGAAAAGGTATGAAAGTTATCATGAAATGTTAACTAGAATTTCAAATTCTATTGCCTCTAATGATCATGATTTATGTGATTACAGAAGGTTTCTTACAGAAACAAATGTCGACCGTGACATTGGAACACATGAAACATGCCATATGTTGCTTAAGCTATCTCTTGTTGTCTGTAGTTGAAAATTTGTTTCATTAAATGTTGGAAGAAATGCTTTCAGGAAAATATCAAGGGATGGCATGCAATGTTCATCTGAGAATACTTTTGTTCAACATTACCAGAAGAGGCCTTGTTTCCTTGAACATCTATCTTTGATAGAGACAACAAGATCTTGGACATTTGATATCAAGCGTAAAAAAGATCTCTGGAAGCCTAGAGATTTTCATGCTATTCTTCGAGTTTGGCCATGGTTTTATTATATTCCTAATGAGGGTTCAGACGAATTTGAAACCTTTTGCTGGACATAATTGCTCTTGTACAAGCCATTTCATGACAGTTCTGCAGAGATTGGGCTTTTAGCTGAAACTATTGTAGAAAATTGGAGGAATTTATGATATCAAGCATGGCATGTTGATTGAAATCCATTAATTGTCGAAAATATTGAAGATGGAGAAGATGGTGATTTTGCTAACCAGGAAATGAATCTTGAAGATGATTTTAAAGAATGGAAACTTTTCTCTCACTTGGTTCCACCAAATAATGTGAATGTTTTTGATCTTCACACCCTTGGTCGAAGGGATTTTGATATATCCTTTGGCTGGAAAAGTACAAATATTTTTGATGATGTGGCTGAAGAAGCTATTAATTTTATAAGAAATGGACTATCAAGGGGTGATATTGTTGACCTTTCAAATAGAACATTTTCCTCTCCAGTTTCATTGGCAGAAAAACAATGACTTGCTTTTGAATTTGTTTTAAGGCATGTTGTTGAATATGAGATTCATGAAGCTCTTCTTATGATTGTTCAGGGAACTCCAGGCACTGGAAAATCTTTCCTTATCCATTGTATTTTTGAAGCTCTTTCTAATTTGTCAAGTAATGGAAAAAGTCTTTTGCTTCTTCTCGTCCCAACATGAATAACTGCTTTTAATATACATGAAAAAATAATACACTCTGCTCTAAAAAATCCAATTAAATATATGAAACCACTACAGGGTTAATCACTAGCAGTATTCCAAGAATAAATGAGGCATATTCGATATATATTGATTGATGAAATGAGATTTTTAGGATCAAGGTTATTCATGCAAATAGATGCTCGATTACGAGAAGCATTTCTAGAGAAAAAGAATTTCCCTTTTGGTGTCAGATCCATCATCCTTGTGGGGGACCACCACCAAATACCTCCTGTGAGAGATAAGCCTTTGTATGCAGGTAATACAACAGGGAAAGTCTTCTGGAAAAAATTCAACATGTTGTCACTCTTCACACAATATTTCGCCAACAAGGGAATAATGAGAAAAAATATTATTTTCATAGAGTCCTTAATGACATAAGAAATTCAGAACCTATTCTTGATGATTGGGAGTTTCTTATGTCGCGGGCTGATATGAGGTTGCATCTTAGAGAAAGGGATTTATTTAATGCAACAGTTCACATGTTTCCAACAAATAATTTGGTGTCCTTCCATAATAGGCATATGTTGAAATCATTAAATTCTCCAATTGCACGATGTATTTTTGAGAATTAAAGGCGTTCAGAAATCAGTGGTGCTGACGATGATCAATTGGACTGTAAAGTTTTGTTGTGTCATGGCCAACGTGTTATTTTGACATGTAATTTGTGGGTTGAAGTTGGTTTGGTGAATGGTGCACTTGGTTATGTGAAGGAAATATTTTATATAACTACCTCTAAGCCACCTCAACTTCCATTGTTCACAACTGTTGTTTTTGATAAGTATGTTGGTGTTCCGTTTGATGCAAGCAATCCAAATGTTGTGCCTATCACACCAGTGATAAGAGGAAATCGAAAACAAATTCCTTTAAATATGGGATGGGCTCTTACAATCCACAAGTCACAGGGTTTGACTTTAGAACGAGCATCAAGTGATATCGGGAATAAAGAGCAGCAAGGCCTAACCTTCACAGCCATATCAAGAGTGAAATCAATATATGGTTTATGCATTGCACCACCTTTATCTTTTCAGCGTTATTCCAAGATGGAATATAGTGCATATGTTACAATTAGGAAGAAAGAAGAGGAGCGATTGAAGTCCATATCGTTATGACATGCAAGTACTAATACTTTTAGCTCTTTATAGAATGTTTTTGAATTTCTTTTATTGTCCTCTTTATTTACTTTTAATATAATAATTATTTTGACATATTAATGACATGAATACATTCATCAATTCATATTAATATTTTGGAAACTTATTTACATCATTTTTCATGTTGTTCAATTTACTTATTTTTTTAAAGTAGTTTTTGTTATTTTTCTTACAATGAACCATTAAGAGATAAACCACCAGTGATATGAGTCAATCATTAAAAGTAAAGATGGAATTCCATATCACTATGACATGCAACTAATAATATTTTGACATATTTATAGAATGTTTTTTTAATTGATTTTATTGTCCTCTCTATTTACATTTAGTATAATAATGATTTTTATGTATTAATGAAATGGATACATTCATCATATTCATAGTAATATCAGAGAAAGTTCTTACATCATTTTTCATGTTGCTTAATTTACCTCATTTTTTAAAGTCACTACTGTTCTTTTATTTACAATGAACCATTCAGACATATACAACCAGTTATATGAGCCAATCATTAAAATTCAAGATTGAAGTCCATATCCCTATGCCATGCAACTAATAATATCTATCAACGTGATTTGCTAAATATGTTGTGGTTTGGTTCAATGACAACATATTTATATTTGATATTAATATTAAACAAAAATTATATACATTAACATTAATTTAAATAGAAATATAGAATTACTAACATTATTAATATTTGATTTTAAACATTAAGTTTGAAAAATTGTGATTTCTTATTGATTATTGTAATAAGGGTCATATCACTCATTTAATTTTATCACTAATTTCATGTTTACAATATGTATCTCTAATGAGATTTATATTTGTAGAAATTTTATATCATTTGGTTCATGTAGCGTTAGGTTATTTTATAGCATAACGTTTTTAAGATTACGTTTTTGAACAATAATAAAAATCGGGTGTTATATTATATATATATATATATATATATATATATATATATATATATATATATATATATATATCTCAGTGTGTATTAATTTTGATTTTGTCGTTTTTCCTTTCAAATGTAGATATCGATAATAATGATGGCATCTATTATAATCAAGCGGTGACAAATATTTCTAGACTGATCAGTTTTCTTTCATATCTTCGAAAGAAGTTCGATATAAAACATGGCTTCCATCTTTCTTTTATTGATGAGCATATTTGTGTGCTAGATGAAATGAAAATGAATGTAAAATACTTGCATGTGCACATGAGGGAGGCTAGGAGAAAAACAAGAAGGGATTAGCTGGAAAGCGTTAAGTATTATGACCATTATCCCATTGATTTGAATTGGTGTTTATTTTGTGGTCAGTCTGGTTGTGTTCTGGAAGACACTATTTGATAAATGGCTTTTGATGGAGAGTTTCAAGTCCATTTTTGTAGTGGGATTTTTTTATGTAAAGACAACAAAAAAATATATGTTAATTTCAATTTTATTTCTTTGGTTGCACTGATGGTAAAATAAAATATCACTTTAGTTTATTAATTCATTTGATTTATAATATTAACAATCAGTAAGGTTGATTGATCACTTGGGGTTTATAATATTAATAATAATGTGACTTTATCAATCCTTTGTGTTTAAAATACTGAGTCGTAGGTTTTATTAAGCTCTTTTGTTTTTAATATTGATCCCTTGGCATTTTTGATCCCTTAGGTTATTAATATTTATCCCTTGGGTTCACCAATTCCTTTGGTTATAATATTAAACCCTTGAGTTTATGAGTTCTTTTGGTTTATAATATGAATAAACCTTTGAGTTTATTAATCTCTTGAGTTTAAAATATTATTTCTTAGTGTTTATTAATTTATTTGGTTTTAATATCTTTTTATTAATTTTATTGATCCTTCGACATTATTAATCACTTGAGTTTATTAATAATTTTTATTTATAATATTAATCTGTTGGGTTTATAAAATTAATAATCCCTTCAGTTTATTGATGTTTTTTATTTATAATATTAATAATGCCTTTGGTTTATTGATGTTTTATGTTTATAATATTAATATTTCCCTGTATTTGTTGATCCATTGAATTTATAACATTGATCCCTTAAGTTTTAAAATTCTTTCAGTTCGTAATATTAGTTTCTTCAGTTTATTAAATCCAAATATTAGGGGTTAAATATTAGTCCTACAGTTTAATACTAATGCATGGTCCAATGTCACATTATGAAAAACATTGTCTCAATATGAAAATCAACCATAAAAAATCATTGTTAATTAGTGTTAGCCATAGTCAATCAATGTCTTCCATGGTTAAATGTCACATTGTGACAAAGATTGTATCAATATGAAAATCAACCATGGCCAACCATGGTCATAGCTGGTCCAATGTCGCATTGTGACAACAATTGTCTCAATGTTTAAATCAAGCATGGTAAACCATGTTTATTTCACGGTTTATAATATTTTTCAAAGGGATTTTTTATACTTTGGGTTTATAATATTAATCTCTTTGGTTTAATATTATTCTCCTCGGTTTATAATATTAATAATCATGTGACTTTATGAATCCTTTTTATTCAAAAAAATTATTCCTAAGATTTATTAATCTCTATATTAATCATGTGAGTTTCTCATTCATTTGTATTTACAATATTTATTCCTAGGATTTACTAATCTCTTCTGTTTTTTATATGGATCCCTTGGCCTTGTTGATCTCTTATGTTTTTAATATTTTTCTCTTGTGTCCATAAATTCCTGTGGTTTATAATATTAAACCCTTCGTTCTTTTGGTTTATAATATTAATAATCCCTTAGGTTTATTAATTAGTTAATTTTAAAATATTAATTCTTATGGTTTATTAATTTCTTAGGTTTTTGAATTTAAAATATTTATTCTTAGGGTTTGTTAATTTCTTGTGTTTTTAATATTGATCCCTTGGCCTTATTGATTGCTTAGGTTTTTAATAATTTTCCCTTGGGTTCACCAATTCGTTTGGTTTATAATATTAAACCTTTGAGTTTATTAGTTCTTCTGGTTTATATTATTAATAATCCCTTGGATTTATTAATATCTCCAGTTTAAAATATTAAATCCTATGGTTTATTAAATTCTTAGGTTTTTGGGTTTAAACTATTAATTCTTAGAGTATATCAATCTTTTCACTTTAAAATATTATTTCTTAGGGTTTATTAATTTCTTGGTTTATAATACTAATATTTATCTCTTAGGTTTATAATATTTTTCCGTTGGGTTTACTAATTTCTTGGGTTTATAATATTAAATGCTTGTGTCTATTTGTTCCTTACCTTTATAATTTTAATAATTCCTTTGGTTTATAACATTAAACACTTACACTTATTACTTATTTTGGTTTACAACGTTAATAATTCATTGAGTTTATTAATATCTTGAGTTTAAAATATTAATTTTTAGGGTTTATTAATCTCTTGTGTTTTTAATATTGATCCGTTGGTCTTATTGATCTCTTAGGTTTTTAATACTTTTCCTTGGGCTCACCATTTTCTTTAGTTTATAATATTAAACCCTTGGGTTTACTAGTCATTTTGGTTTATAATATTAATAACCCCTTAGGTTTATTAATCTCTTGAGTTTCAAATATTAATCCTACAGTTTAATATTAATGCATGATCCAATGTCACATTATGAAAAACATTGTCTCAATATGAAGATCAACAATGGAAACCATTGCTAATGAGTGTTAGCCATATTCGAACAATGTCTTCCATGGTCGAATGTCACATTGTGAGAAATATTGTCTCAATATGAAAATCAACCATGGCCAAGCATGGTCATACTTGGTCCAACGTCACATTATGACAAAAATTGTCTCAATGTTTAAATGAAGCATGATCAACCATGTTTATTTCACGGTTTCTAGTATTTATCAAAGTTATTTTATATACTTCAGGTTTATAATATTAATCTCTTTGGTTTAATATTATTCCCCTTAATTTATAATATTAATAATCATGTGACTTTATCAATCCTTTTTATTTAAAGAATTAATTCCTAAGATTTATTAATCTTTTTATTAATGGGGTGAGTTTCTCATTCATTTGCATTTAAAATATTTATTCCTAGGCTTTACTAATATCTTCTGTTTTTAATATGGATCCCTTGGCCTTGTTGATCTTTTATGTTTTTAATATTTTTTCCTTCGGTTCACCGATTCCTTTGGTTTATAATATTAAACCCTTAGGTTTATTAGTTCTTTTCGTTTATAATATTAATAATCCCTTGGGTTTATTAATGTGTTGATTTTAAAATATTGATTTTTATGGTTTATTAATTTCTTAGGTTTTTTGAGTTTAAAATATCTATTCTTAGGGGTTGTTAATCTCTTGTGTTTTTAATATTGATCCCTTGGCATTATTGATTCCTTAGGTTTTTAAAAATTTTCCCTTGGGTTCACCAATTCCTTTGGTTTATAATATTAAACCATTGGGTTTATTAGTTCTTTTGGTTTATATTATTGATAATCCCTTGAGTTTATTAATATCTTGAGTTTAAAATATTAAATTCTATGGTTTATTAAATTCTTAGGTTTTTGGGTTTAAAGTATGAATTATTAGGATATATTAATTTTTTGAGTTTAAAATATTAATTCTTAGGGTTTATTGATTTATAATTTATTAATATTTATCCCTTATGTTTATAATATTTTTCCGGTTGGGTTTACTAATTTACTAATTTCTTAGGTTTATAATATTAAATGCTTGTGTTTTTTTGTTCCTTAACTTTATCATTTTAATAATTCCTTTGATTTATAATATTAAACACTTGGGCTTATTACTTATTTTGTCTTACAACATTAATAATCCCTTGTGTTTATTAATTTCTTGAGTTTAAAATATTAATTCCTAGGATTTATTAATTTCTTAGGTTTTTGAGTTTAAAATATTAATTCTTAGGGTTTATTAATCTCTTGTGTTTTTAATATTGATATGTTGGCGTTGTTCATCTCTTAGGTTTTTAATATTTGTCCTTAGGTTCACCATTTCCTTTGGTTTATAATGTGCTTGTAGGTTGTCTAATTCTTGTTTTTACAATATTATGCTCCACTTAGGTTTATTATTTTGGTCGATATTTATTCTTAGGGTTTATTAATCTCTATTGTTTTTAATATTGATACCTTGGTCTTATTGACCCCTTAAGTTTTTAATATTTATCCCTTGGGTTCCCCGATTCCTTTAGTTTACAATATTAAACCCTTGGGTTTATTAGTTCTTTTGGTTTATAATGTTAATAATACCATGGGTTTATTAATATCTTAAGTTTAAAATATTGATTATTATGTTTTATTAGTTATTAGGTTTTTTATTTTAAAATATTAATTCTTAGGGTTTATTGATCTCTTGTGTTTTTAATATTGATCTCTTGGCCTCATTGATCCCTTAGGTTTTTAATATTTATCTCTTAGGTTCATTAATTCCTTTGGTTTATAATATTTAAAAGTTGGGTTTATTAGTTCTTTTGGTTTGTATATTAATAATCTCTTGAGTTTAAAATATTAATTTTTAGGGTTTATTAATTTCTTAGGTTTTTGGGTTTTAAATATTATTTCATATGCTTTATTAATCTCTTGAGTTTAAAATATTAATTCTTAGGACTTATTACTTTCTTAGGTTTTTGAGTTTTAAATATTAATTCTTAAGAGTTTTTAGTCTCTTGAGTTTAAATTATTTATTCTTAGGGTTTTTTAATTTCTTGATTTATAATATTAATATTTATCTATTACTTCACCAATTACTTGGATTTATAATATTAAACTCTTAGGTTTATTAGTTCTTTTGGTTTAAAATATTAATAATCCCTTCGAATATTGGTAATAGATATATATTTATTATAAGTAATTATTAATATTATTATTATGTTATTTTTGAATAATTTAATAATATATTTTATTATTAAATAATATATATATATATATTAGGTTAATATATAATATGCATATAGTTAATATTATTAATATATTCTAAGTAAATATATAAAATATATTAGTAATTATATTTATAAATATATAATATTTATTTTGGTAAAATATATGTTGTGGGCGGTGGATATAAGTTTCTCCCCATATATTAACTAGTAATAATTGTAATTATAAATTTATTTGTGCTAATTAATGAATTATTAATCATTAAATACATATTACAATTTAATAAAAAAGATTTTGTGCAATTCATTGTCAACATTTAAAAATATGAAGTAATTTTACAAGGATATCTTTGCTCTTTACCGTGCAAGTGAGCTTAGCACCAAAATCGAACTACATTCTTTGCTTTTGTTCCGATTTCACCCCGTTGAAGAAATAGCAAGCCAAGGTAGACATCTTTGCATTTTAATAGTGTTATCTCCTTTTTCTTTTCATGTTCCAGACTGTCTTTTTTCAGACAAAAACACGCTGTTATATAGATATAAAAACAATACATGATGCAAATGACAACCCATCACCCCAAACCATAAAAAGGTTTGTATGGTGCTTTCACAGCATAATTCAGTATGTAAACCATTTCAAATACAATAAACATTAGTAACTGCGAACACAGTTCATAAAAGTCCATCTGCCACATAGAAGAACATGAAATCGCAGCATAAAAACATAAAACTGTAACTCTTCATCGGACAACAAATAAGGATCATCGATAAAATTGCAGTAAAATTAAGGCGCACCCAGGCCCGGATCAAACAAAATAGCAGTGAAAACGCACGCATGGTGATTTAGAAAGCCATGAGAGCCAGGAACCAGACCAAAAAAGCCAAACACGCTCGCTTGAAAGATTGATAAGGAAAAACGACGCATGCCAGGTAGGAAAGTACATAAAAGAACAGAAAAAGGAAAAACACGCTCGCTTGATGAAAAAAAAAAAAAAAAAACAGAGATACCATCAGGGAATCGGTATTGAATAAGAGCGGCTTGATGAAGAATGCTTGATGAAGAAAACAAAAAACAGAGATACCATCAAGGAATCGGTATCGCATAAGAGCTGCAATATCGGGCATCTCTGAAATGGGAAATATGCAGGCTCCATAAGAAAAAGCTAATCAATATTTCAATGTAAATTTTGATTCTACTATATCGACCTGAATGCTTACTTCTTTTTCACGCTTGTTTGGATTATTAATTCAATTCCATAAATATTGTGAAGCTTTTTATTCTCAGATTTTAAAGGTTTTTGGCATTCAATTTTCGCAGGGAGCTTCCTTCAGTTCCTTTTGATCGTCTTACAATGACAACAAATTTGACGGTACAAGAGAAAACCTGGGATTTTTGTTTGGGTTCATCATTTTTTATTAAATATGAAGTGTTCCAGTTTTCATTTTACACCCTGGTGGAATATTTGGATGTTTCAAATTCCTCTCGTTGGTGTTTAAGATTAAAGGTTTTCGGCACATACTTGCAATTAATTTGAACAATATTAGGACTCATTTAAACAATTCACTTGATCGGAGAATGTTCGGTTACCATAATAAAAAAATAAAACCCTCAACGTTCAAGTTAGTTTGGCTACTTGCCTTTGTGCGAATTACTTCAAATACAGAACACTTAAATTCTTACCCGAGAAAAGAACATTATACCTCCATGCCTAGTTCAGTCCACAAACTCTTATCTAGGTCCGAGGTCCAACAATATGAGCCGTTCATTCTTATCTTAAGAAAATTGTGAAAACTCTTAGTTTTTTTTTTTAAGACATTGGCAATTATAGTAGATATTATTTTGTTTGCATGAAACGAGGCATTGGGAAACCTTTTATACCCAACCCATTAAGACCCTTTGTTTGAATAATTAAGATTACACAACCCAAAAATACCCTTTGTTTGAACAATTAAGAATCCGTAATGTTTCAGCAGATCCATTCAGGATCAAACCTCTGTGGAGACATATGCCTGTTGTGTCTTGACTAGAAGAGTAGGCGACCCCATAGTGGACGTCTCGGCTCTTGTTGAGGCATAAGTTCATTGCTATTGTGTGCGGCTTGCAGGATGTTGCACCTAGCCTAGGTTTATAGTGGCAGCCAGTTGGATTTGAACCCGGGCCTTGCTCAGACAACTCTCACCAATGACCGATTGTCCTAGATCTAAAAAAAAAAAAAAAAAAAAGAATCCGTAATGTTTCACACGAAGTTGGAAAATTGCTCTATCTATTCAAATTTGGAAAACCCTTCAATGTTTACCTTTTTCTATGTTACAACTTAGGATGGAAGTCCATTACTAAACATGTTAGAATTAGAAATTGGACTTTTTAATGTAATAAAATTAGGTTAATGGAAAATTTCTAGTATTATAAAATTAGGTTAATAGGAGTTATTTATTAGACAGGCAAGATATTGTTCATAGGTTTTGCATATTGATTATGTATTAGTATGTTTTTTATCAAAAATTTTAAAATTATATATTAGTTTAACATTACAAAAGATTAATGCATTAATAATTTTTTTTTTATTACTTTCCATAGAATTAGGTAGAGATATTTTGGAATTTTAAGTTCTAGCACTATAATCTACTACATAAAAAAATCCATTTGATTTGCAAACTTCAAAATTCAGTAATCAAACTAAGTCACAAGCAACACGTCATTTTGTATAAAATCATTTTATAAAAACATATAAAACATCCATGGCTGAATCCATCATATTAATATGCAAAGTTATCAATTCTTTCAATAAAAAATAAGTTATATATAAATAACATGAATCTTTTAAGGAAAACCACATATATATTTAGAGTAATTTGAAGTTGTTCAATGTAATATTTCTTTCCTATAGTTTTTAGACCATTCTACAATATGGCACATATATAAATATAGTTGTTATATTATTAAGGGGATGGACACCATGGTATAAGCCAAGTGATGCCATCATGTTCTTAGCTTCAAGATACCAAGCGTTGAAAAAAGAAGTATGATTTGAGTGAAGAGATGCTACCATATACATATAGTTTGACATGTAGTATTACCTTGTCAAGATTGTAGAAAGTACGGAGTATGATTTGAGAGAAGAGATACTATGATATATTTATAGTTAGACAAGGCTGATCTTATGTTATAAAATATAGTAAAATATTGTTTATATATTATAAAATGTGCTTATTATATTGTTAATGATTTATGGTACATATTTAATTTTTCGAATGATGGTATAAAGTAAACTTTCAATTATAAAGACTCAACTGAATATTAGTACTTTATAACATTTTGTAGTGACTGAGCTGAATATTAATACTTTATAACATTTTGTAATAGAGTTTATGATTTTAAAGTTTTTATCAACAATCCATCTATATTGTCTTTTTCATTATAATATATATTTTTTAATTATAAGAATTCAAAGTCCCAATTTATTTTATATATGATGAGTTGTTATATATATATATATATATATATATATATATATATAAACTCCAAATTAGATTTTGAAAGGTAAATAAGTTATGTAAGTGGTATAACTTTTAATTGGAAGATAATTTTTGGGGATTTTAAAGTTTTGTTAAAAAGGAAAAGTGTTCTACAAGAAATACTACTGGTTCTCCTCATAAAAACTCAAACATGATATGTCTGAAGAATTTGATAGGACCTAGTAGCATAGACCTTGACAATTTTGATCAAAGTTGTTCTGAATTTAATCACATAGATCCAATTATGCGAATATCAAATTTCGTCACTAGATTGGGATAAACACGGTGACTTGATCCCACGATGACTTGGAGTTCAAGTTTAAAGGAAGTCTTCTCTACTATATTTTTATCTCCTCATTAATAAAAAAACTAACAATGGCGTTGCTTGTCTTAAACACCAATGCCAAGGTTTTGAATAAATCAAAAACATTGGGCATGAATATCAATGCTGCCAAGGTTTTACAAGATGTTCCCAAGACAAATATTGGATTGAAGGGTGCTATAAAAATGTATGTGATTATTTGTGTTTATCATCTATGTCTTTATTTAGGTTCTCATTGCTAATCTAATAAGTCAATGCATTTGGGAAATATAAAAAATCAAAATAATAATCGTTACAACTTAGTTTTAAATATATTATAACTTACAATATTACAATTCATTAACCATCATGGAGGGAACATACTAGGGGAACACACTCTTAAGAGAGAATATATTTGAGGCATCCACATTAATGAAGAGTCTTTAAAAAGGATGCAGTAGCACAAACCCTCACAATTTTTATCAAATTTGTTTCGAATTTGATTAGACGCAGTAGAACAAACCCTCACAATTTTGATCAAAGTTATTTAGAATTTGATCACGTAGATTGAATTCTGCGAATTTATAATTTCGTCACTGGAGTAGGCTGAATGCGGTGAATTGGGGTTCAAGTTTAAAGGAAGGTTGCTCTACTATAGTTTTATCTCCTTATCGAGAAAAACTAACAATGCCACTGCATGTCTTAAACCCTAATGCTGAGGTTTTGAAAAAATCAACATCATTGTACATGAATGTCAATGCTGCCAATGGCTTACAAGACGTTCTCAAGACAAATATTAGACCCAAAAGAACTATCAAAATGTATGTACTTATTTGCATTAATCATCTAGGTTTTTATTTCTATTCTCACTTCTAATCTAAGCCGTCAATGCATTTGGGAAATATAAAAAATTAATTTAATAACCATTACAACTTCATTTTAAATATATTCTAACTTATGTATTAGAATCTATTAACCATCGCAGAGGGAAGATATTGGAGGCATGCTATCTTAAGAGGGCATATATTCAAGGAATTTAGTTTGAAGAGTCTTTAAAATGGACACAGTAACAAAAAACCTCACAATTTCATCAAAGTTATTTAGATTTTGATTGGGCATAGTAGCACAAACCCTCACAATTTTGATAATTTTTTTTTTGAATTTGATCGTGCAACCTAAATTCTACGAATTTTGAATTGCGTCAATAGATTGGGTTGAACGATGTGACATAGGGTTCAAGTTTAAACGAAGTCTTCTCTACTATAGTTTTATCTTCTCACCAAACAAAAATTAATAATGGCATTGCTTGTCTTAAAACCCAATGCGGAGGTTTTGAACAAATCAACAACATTTTACATGAATATTAATGCTTCCAAGGACTTACAAGACATTCTCGAGACAAGTCTCAGACTCAAGGGCACTATAAAAATGTATGTACTTATTTGCATGACAAATCTCAGAACCAAGGGCACTATCAAAATGTATGTACTTATTTGCATTTCTCATCTTTCTTTGTTTTTGTTCTCACTTTTAATATAATCATTCAATGCATTTGGCTACCCTTAATATCAACGATTTCAATGGATCTTGTTGTTTTATTTTTCTTTTAAAGTCAGCAAAATGCCCTTTTAGCTTGTCAATGATGTATTAGTGCATTTTGATGCATCTTTTAAAAATTTAGCACATTAAACAACTTGCAAATTTTGTTCGGTTGCGACAATATTGTTTCTCAGTATTCCTTCCTCAAACATCCTCTTAATATCCCAGGCCAAAGAAGTTGACACCTTGCTAGGGCTCCTTGGATTCCCCATTTTCATTTTTTATGTATTAATAATTCAAAGAGGAGACTTTGATACTTTGTGAGCATCCAACATTCTGTGAATTTTCCCCTCTTCGTACCGATCCCGTCATTTTTTAAACTCATTCCAAGCATATTGTGTTGTCTTTACATATGCAACCATTTGTAAAGCCACAACTTCCCCTAATATATCACCACAATGGCTTGTACCCCATATAGTATTTATCCTTCATATTAAAGTCGCTAAAGATATGAAAAGTGCATAGTTAATCACAAAAACCATATATATCACCGATTTAAGAATTATCATATATTATAATAAAAAATCATATCTACGTAGGCATGCTGACAATAACCCTAACATAACTACTTTGTAGAATTAATTAAGAGCATTTAAAAATGTTACTCTACATATTTGGATGACTAATCATTATTTTCTCATAATGAGACAAAATGAGCGAAGGTATCCATTACAAGCTTAAAAATAGATGAAATTCGAAACATTTGAGTTACGTTGCCACGGATATAATCATATGTTGAAGTTAATCGTGTTATGACTATATCATTGATATTGATGACATCAACTCTAAAAGCCTTCAATATGATATAGCCTATTATTGTTAAAACTCTGATAATGTTACTTGATACAATTTTCCCATTCTCAAAAGTTGTAACAAAATATCTATATTGCTTTTCAATAATAGTGGAAACAAGAATTAAATAACTTAAAACATGTGAAAACTCCAACTTGCTTAGTGAAAGTGGAAAACCAAAAGTTCAATCCAAGCCTATAAGGATAATGACACCTTGACAAACGACTTTATTTAACTCCTAATTGTGGTTTGATGTATTACCCCAACTTGTGATATAAGCTAGTGATTCTTTAAAGAATAACACACACACTTGGTGAGGACCTTTTCCACTGAAGTCTAGTTGGAACCTTACCGTTTGTTAACCAAAATATAATTTAGGTAGTGAATGATTGTAATAAACTATTTATAGTCATCAAATTTCAACAATTGGTAAATGGGATAAGGAGATTCATTATCATTATTATTTTTTATTTGTGTTCTCTCTTTTGCTCATCATTTGTTTCCATCTTTCATCACCCTTTTTAAACTTCAATTGAACTAACTTTATTGAATTCATATAAGTTTTTGATTTTAAGGTGGACGGTTTTTTCTCAACACCTTACATGAAGGGTTTCTAGTCATTACAAGTGATTAGGAAAAGGGGAAGAGTTCAAGTTTAAAGGAAGTCTACTATACTATACTCTATTCTTATTTCCTTGTAAGACAAAAACTAACAATGGTGTTGCATGTCTTAAACTCCAATGTCAATGTTCTTAATTGATCAAAAACATTGCACATGAATATCAACATTGTTAAGGGTTTACAAGACATTCTCAGGACAAATATCAGATCCATGGGCACCATCAAAATGTATGTGTACTTATATGCATTACTCATCTCTATCTTTGTTTATGTTTTCACTTCTAATCTAAGTAGTGAATGCATTTGGTCTCCCTTAATATCAATGAGTTCAAAGGAGCTCATGTTTATCTATTTTTCTTCTAAATTCAGTGTAAAGTTTTTTAGCTTGTCTGGAAATGAAATCCATTGATTAAGCTAAATGAAATTCCATAAGTTAGGTGTTGGGGGAATGGCATGAGGGGTGCGGTGATGGATTAGTACATTTCTTAAAAATTTAGGACATTAAATGGTTTGCAAGTTTTTATTTTTTTATGTAGTTATTATCTCTCACCATGTTTTTAATGATGTAGTGAACTAACACTACTAGTAGCTAACCTATGAAATCATAGCCATATTCACATATGAGCCATATTATCACACATGTAAAACAATCCTTATTTTATGTTTAGGCATGTGGGTGGAGGATATGAGATCAAAATTCTTGAATGGGAAAGTGGCCTCTTAAGGATGATGAAAAAAATGCAACAAAACACATAATGGAGGGATTTCACATCCCACTGTCCAAAAACATGTTTGAAGGTTATTTTAGGTGGAGGTGAAGTAGCTTCGTTAAGCAACTCCTCCGTGTAGCCCATACCTAATCAGAATAAATCTGTGTGACTGAACAAGTGGAAAAAACCCAAAGGCAAAATTATGATAGGATTTGATAGAACCCACTACATAACAAGAATAAAGAAAAAAATAAAGTCCTATTTTAAGTCTTCTTCCAAGTAGACCCCCTTGATTAACATTTACTTAATGCAAATGTTGGCTTATGCCATTTGGAGTAGATCATATTTTCTTTTCTAAGTTTTCCTCTCCCATTGGTAGAGCCTAGTTGTGCATCCTCTTTCAACATTTCCTTTTCTAAAGAGATAAATTTCCCTCACCCTTTGGTCTCTTAAGTTTTCAGACTAAGGAAACTGGTGTTTTGCCAACAACCCTTGGATTTACCCCCTTCCCCTATCCATGTATCAAGCATTTAGAGTGAGGAAGTTAGTACTTTGATAACATCCAACATCCAACATCGTCTGACCTAACTTGATTGGTTTCATATAAATTTCATTTTAAATTGGCTGGTTTTTCTCAACACCTTAAATAAAGGATTTACAACCATTACAAGTGATCGAGGCAAGAGTAAGGATTCAAGTTAAGTCACTTAGTTCAAATTAAACCACCTTAAAATCTAATAAAAAATTTATAATAAAATTTAGAATTAAATTTGATAAATTAAAAATTGATCTCTTTATATATATTACATAAATTCAATTTTAAATTATTTATATAATATAATATTTTTAAATAATAAAAATATTTAAGCCCATGTGGCATAAAATAAATGGTGATGGACTGTATTGTTAAGGCACTTAATTAGTGATGTGAAAGTCACTGGTTGGAAACTATGTGGGCAAAAATCCAGTCATGCTAAAGGCTAGTGTGATCCAAGCCATCAAAATAAAGAGCACTAGTATGTACTTATTTGAATTTCTAATCTCTATCTTTGTTTTCTATTCTCACTGTAGTCAATTCATTTGGCTTCCCTTAAGATCAACAGTTTCAATGAAGCTTGTTGTTTTATTTTTCTTTTAATGTCAACGCAGTGCCCTTTTAGCCTATCATTGCAGAGAGAAGAGCTAATGGTTGTTGTGTAGTGACAGACTAGTACATTTTGATGCATCTTTTTAAAATTTAGCACCATTTAAATAGTTTGCAAGTTTTATTTTGTTGCAAGGGTACTGTTTCTTAGTCTTCCCTCACCGTTTGTCCTCTTAATCTTTCAGACCAAGGAAGCTAGTACCTTGCTAGTGCCCCTTGGATTCTCCCTTTTATGTTGTACGTGTATTAAGAGTTCAGAGAGGGTACGGCTGGTAATTTTTCATCCTCCCTATGGAATTTCCACTTTTTGTGCATCAACAGGTTGAACCAACTAAACCATTCCTTGTGCTTTTAGGTTTTAGATAAATTTTTATTTTTTTTCAAAAATCCAATTTTCTTTTACTCACAGTGTAATTATGTTTTTCATATTATTCTTTTCTTTATGTTATGGTTGAAGACTATATTTTCATGGAAAACTTTTTTTTCAACACACACATACACTGTTTTGTACATTGATTTACTAGGGCTTCTTCTCCTTTCTCGCATTTGATGTTCATAAATTCAATATTATCCACCTTACCATTTATTTTCACAATCACAGTCTGAAGTGAAATTACATGGGACTTGCAGTTGTTTCTCATACTACCAAACTTATTTCATCCACTCGTACTGATGTTGTTGATCAACCAAATCTACATATAGGCTTCCAAATTGTCTGATGCAATTTCTTAGAACATTGATTATCTCCTAGGTTAGGATTTTGTCCATAAAATGAACTAGAAATATTGTTCATTTGTACCATATTTCATGGTATATTCATTGTAATTTTTATTTGGTTAATGAGATTATTATGTAGTCTCGTGTGAAGGTTTTATAAGAAGGAGATGTTGATTTGTGCATTTTGATAGGCTTGTTGGAGGTGTTGGAGACATCAAGGACACTAATTATGTGAACACCCTTTTGAAAGAACTGACAAGTATTACACCTATTAATGATATTTTATTGAATAAAATTTGATTTTAATAAGATACTTGGTAGATTATTCAACTTCTAATCTTTGTCTATCCAACCTCACCGACCATGTCCCTAAAATAAGGTGAACTAGTCAATTCTAGTTTTCATATTAGCCACCTGTTTAGTTCAATTATTGATGACATGCCTTGTAATGTAAATTGTGCATTTAGTATTCCTATGGCCATGACTCTGTGGATTTCAAATAAGAAGCAGTTTGAATATCAAAACAAGTAATATAAGCCTTGAAGGTTGGCTATAAGAAAGATAAAAATGTCTGAAGGGAGTTCTGCATTCTCTATATCTAATACATTCTAAGGAACAATAAAAGTGATTGGATTTTACGCTTAATTATATAATATGTATGATGGGGTTGTGTGATTTTAAGATGATTTTCAATGTAGTTCAAGGAAGAATAAAATGCAATTCAATTTTTATGCTTAATTCTCTATTGTGTATGATGGTTCTGCTTAACATGTTGTTTATTACAACCAATGCTTATAGAGGATTCCAAACTAGGTAGAGGTTTTGTTTATATAAATTGACTATTACCTATTATCATTGTTAATAAAGTATCCTGACTTTATTAGTATGTTTCACAAACTTTAAAGTTAGTATAAATTTAGGGTATGTACACTTAAAGAGGGAGGGATGGTGGGGACACGAAATAGAAGTTATATTTCGTTAATGATGTTCAAGTTATGCACCTCTTACACACCTTAAATCACCATGAGTGACATATTTATAACAAATGTAGTTGGGTTTGAGGATAGGAGAACCCCTATATGGGTAGGTGGTTAATGCTTGACTACAATATCTAACATTACATTGGTCATGTATTTAACATATAAAGTGAATTATGAACAATCTGGATGTTGGCCCTCTTCCAATTTTTTGCATTTACAAGTTTTTGTATTATTTGAGTATGTTACATAAACTTTTTTTCTCCAATGGATTAAATAGATTGATTATTTTGGGTTAGTTTTGTTATTTAGTTCTAGTTAACTTAGAATTTTTTTTTCAAGTAGACATTATCTAATGTTTTAAAGCTTTTCAATGCATTGTATAGGGATAAAAATTCTAACCATGAATCTCCAAATCTATATCAATTTGAAAGTGAACTGGTTTTGAGTGTTGGGAAATAAATATAAGTAAAAACTTTTGAACAAATACCAAATAGTGAATTGGCATATTTTGTGTTAAATTAGAACAAAAAAAATGGGCTATGAAGATCAATATACCATTTTAGGGAAGCTTTCTACACAATTCCATATCAAAATTTGTTATTGAAGATTGATATATAGAGAGTTGTTTCAATGAGATTTTCAGTAATTATCCAATAAATATGGATATAGAAAAGATAAATGATGGGCAATATTTGAGCTTGAAATGCTTTTTCTTGAACAAATACTCAATAACGAATTGACAATCTTGAAATGTCTAGGTTAAAAATGAGCTAAATTGTTAATGTAATAGGTATGCAAAATTGCAAATAGTTGAGGTAAAACTTTGGTATTGATGAAACACTTTTTGCATTTATTTCACAACAATCCACTTCTAAAATCTCTCTAATTGAGAAGGAAAATGAATTCTTTGTGTTCATTTTGAATTTAAAAAAAACTACCAAAGTGAAGTTATTGTTTGGGGATGCTTTCTATGCACAATTCTATAGGAAAATTTGGTTTTTAAGATTAATTTACAGATGGTTGTCATTGAGATTTTCAATAATTCTATAGATATAGAAAAGATCATTGTGGGAAATTCATAAGAGATGGATGAATTTTGATATATGCATTGTGTTTGTAGTCAAGTGATTAGTGATGTTATAATAGTACTTGCTCTTAAATTTTGAATAAAATATAATGAAACCATATGCTTAATTATACATCTATTTTATTTAGTTTTTTAAGTCACATTTTTCCAAACTTGCTTATTTTTGCAATGGAAAATGTGTTCGAATAATGTTAGTTGCATTTATCAGTTATAGAGTTTTTTTTTGTTGTATAATTATACCTCAGTGAATTTGTTTTGATTTTTGGGTTACTGCTATTGTAACAAATTCAAAATCCTACAACTATCATGAAAAGGACAATTGTCGCTCAGGACGATATAAGTGGAGATGGCACACAATCTACAATTTTTTTTCAATGGGGAGCTCATGAAACAATCAAATCGTTCAATAAGAAGGTTAGTTATAATTGCGAACAAATGTCCTAAATTTGTGGTTTTGGTTGGCTTTTTTTTCTTCATTTATCTGTTTGTAAATTGCTTTGGAAAAAATCTATGCTATACCCATTTTAGATCTCAACTTTTTTAAAATGGTGTTCATGCTATTATCAATTATTTTTGTCTGGTAGTTGTTTTTGGAATCCAGAAATCAAAATAGCTTATTTGGCTGAGAGGAGCTTTATAGCGTAATATAGGGGTTGTGTAAGGGTAAATATTTGTAAAATTTAACATTTACCAACATTCATAATTCTTAATTCTCTCCATGATATTATGAATGTTGTATTAAAAAACAACACAAGGGTTCTGATCACACTGGAGGAAGAAACGGGTAGAAGCTGACCGAGATTTGCGGATGGCTCCATGCGAGCACTGAAACCCTTGCTGAGAATTGTTTAGGGTTCTGAAAGCAGGTAATCTGCGCGCTGATTACGATATGGCAGCCACATCGGGAGGAGGGTCGCCACCCTCCTATCGGAATATTACGAGCAGCGACCGAACGCTGCGTCCACCTAACTCTGCATCCGCTCAGACAAGCACCGGCCTTGTTTTAGGAGCAGATTGGAAAGCGCGCCTGAAAGGAAAATGCCTACCACGAGCTGTTAAAAACCACGCTTTATTATTCCAGCCACGGATTTAGAGGAATATTGTGGTTACATGAAGAATCATGCACTGATCTGTAAGTTTATAGGCATTTGGCCCTCATAAAAAGATCTGTTAAAATGGATTCAAATGAAATGGCAGCCCAAGGGTCACATTGATCTGAAACTGGGGGCGAAAGGTTTTTTTACAGTCATTTTCTCTAATTTACTTGATAAAGAACGCATTTTTGATGGAGGGCCCTATTTTTATAGCAATGCAGGGCTCTTTCTCCGCCAATGGGAGGAATGTTATAACCCTGAACAGAAGCAATTTCTGGCGGCCCCTGTCTGGGTACGGCTATTTGGCCTCCCCATAGATTTTTGGGACCTAGAAATTTTGGAAGGTATAGGTAATTCGATAGGAACATTTGTTAAAATAGCAGACTCCACAGCTCGTGGACATTTTACCTCTTTTTCCAGAATTTGTGTTTATATGAACATCTCAGAACCATTACCAGAGATGATCGAACTTGAATATGAAGGCAAAGTTTGGCCGCAGCCCCTAGATTATGAGCACATTCCTTTTAGATGTTGCTTCTGTCATGAATATGGCCATCTATACAAATCTTGCCCCTTAAACGGAGCCGAACAGAAACCGGTTAAAGGAACAGAGGAATAGCCCAAGCAAACTGAGGTAGAGTTTGTTCAAGTCAGTTCAAGAAAACAACCTCCTCGTTCAGGGAATAATGCTTCGCCATCTGGGTCTAAAATCCAGCCTCAGAAACCTTCCACAAGGGCTAATCGCTTTAAAGTGTTACAAGAGGAAGGCAAATCGATTATTATTGAAACTGCTGAATATGGATCTCCAGATGGCTCTATAGAGCACATTCAAAAACCCCAATCATCCAAGAGGAAAGCAGAACAAGGAATGGATAAACCAGATGAAAGTAGTGCACCATAGCTCACCCCAATGGAGGTTGAGCAACCAAAAGATGACCTAAGCGCTGAAGAGAAACTGTTAAAACGACTTTTGTTCGAGTGGCGAAACTTGGACGACCGATTTATACAAGCAGATCAGAAGCAACTCTATAAAGAAACATTTGAGCACTATTTGACTGAACAAGCGCGCAAATAAACCCAAGAAGCTGACCAAGCTGCTGGTAAGAAGGCCATGCTACCCACTAAACCAGCAAAAAAGAGAGGACGAAAAACCTTACAGGAATCCATTCAGCTTGTCGGAGAAATGTTGATTAACACGGGGAAAATCATACCGTTAACAATGGTATTTCAACAACTACCTAAAGGTTCCTAATGAAAGTGCTCTCCTGGAATATAAGAGGCCTCAACAGTAAGGGAAAACAAAGACATCTGAAGGACAGATTAAAGGCTAAGAGACCACAAGTTATGCTGCTACAAGAAACAAAAGTTTCTGAGCAGAAGATTCAATCCATAATTCAATCTTATAAAATGCACTATGAGGTAACGGCCCTTGACTCAGTAGGCGTGTCTGGGGGCATAGCAATTATCTGGAATGTTGCTGAATTTCTAGCTGAATAATGGATTGGTTTACCTAGAATTCTATCAGCTAATTTTAGACACATTGGATCAGAGGCAAGGATTAATATCTCGTCAGTATATGGACCCCCAATTCCAGGAGAGCACGCAGCTTTTCTGCAAAATGTTCGTAGACTTAGTACTTTGCAAAAAGAACAGTATTGGATTGTAGGCAGTGATTTCAATATGATTGCAAACCTTTCGGAAAAAAAAGGTGGGATAAGAAGGGAGGATTCAGACATGGCTTTGTTCAGGGACCTGATAACAGACTTGAGGCTAGTTGATATACCAACGATAAATGGTACTTTTACTTGGAATAATAGAAGAGGACAACGGGCCCAAATCGCCTCCAGGCTGGACTGATTTTTAGTATCTAAGGCTTTTGTGACCCAGGATATCTTTTTCGAAGCTGCCATCCTTCTGACCCTGGGATCTGACCACTGGCCGATTAGACTGGAAGTAGACATCAAGGCAAGCCCTCATAATCGCCCCTCCAGATTCGAACTTTTCTGGTTGAGGGACCATGCGTTTATGGACAAAGTTAAACAATGGTGGACTTCCAACCCCATTACTGGCCGAAATAAGATGCATTATTTTCAATTGCGATTAAAGAAAATAAAAGAAGAAATCAAAACATGGAACCGTCTGGAATTTGGAAATATACATCAGGCCCAAATTCACCTAAATGAAAAAATAAAAGAAATACAGCAGCAAATTATTCTATCTGGGCATACCCCAGAGTTAGCTATGGAAGAAGGTAACACCCTAAGCCAACAAGAAGAGAGACGCAAGCAAGAAGAGTTATTGTGGAAACAAAAATCGCGGATCAACTGGCTCAAAGAAGGGGATCGAAATACAATTTTTTTCCACAAAGCCATGTTACAAAGGCGCCAACACAATAGAATCTTCTCTCTTAAAGCAGCAAACGGAGATCGGCTCATCAATCACGAAGATATGGAGAAGGAACTGGTAAGCCATTTCACTAATCTTCTTTCAGAACCCACTCCCAATCGACAGGTTGCAATTGACAAAATCACAAGGCGTATCCCTCGCGTGATTACTCGAGAGCAGAACCTTGCTCTGCTTCGAGAAATCACTCTCTCAGAGGTAGAAGAAGTGGTGATGAACTTGCCAAAGAACAAAGCCCCAGGGCCTGACGGTTTCACGAGCAAAATTTTTAAAGCGGCTTGGTCCTTCATTGGTCCAGATATCTTGGAAGTTGCAGAGGAATCTCGAAGGCTGAAGATGGTCTATCCTGCGTTGAACGCCACCTTCTTCACTCTTATTCCAAAACATCAAAATGCAGATACCCCGGTAGGATTCTACCCGATAGCTCTATGCAATGTTATATATAAAATCCTTTCCACTATTATGGTAAATCGCCTGAAACCTCTGCTGTCAACTTTAATCTCCCTGGAACAGACAAGCTTTGTCAAAGGCCGGCAAATTTTGGATGGGATTGTTGTCGCCCAGGAAGCAATACATTCATTAAAAAAGGACAAACGTAAAGGATTATTAATCAAGTTAGATTTATCCAAAGCGTATGATCGGATCAGCTGGCAGTATTTGCTTGAAGTAATGCGTGCCTTTGGCTTTGATGACCGCTGGCTATAATGGCTGCGATCCTTTATCTCATCTCCGCATTTCTCCATCCTTCTCAATGGCAGTCCCTAAACCCCATTTAACAGCTCGCGTGGATTGAGACAGGGGGACCCCTTATCACCTTTCCTATTCATTATAGCAGCGGAAGGATTAGGTAGGCTTATCCGAGCTTATCAGGCTGACGGCAAACTGCAAGGGTTAAAACTATGGGGACCTCGTCTCTCACTGACTCACCATCAATTTTTTGATGACATTATTTTGTTTTGTATGGCGACATTGAAGGAATGCAGAGCCATTTTGAAAATCTTAGCAGTTTTTATGGATGCGTCAGGAACCCAGATTAACAATGATAAGTCACATGTTTACTTATTTAATTGTACTCCTCAGATGAAAAATCTATTGGCCAGAACCTTGGGGTTTCAGCGTGGTACCTTTCCCATGAAATATCTTGGAATGACGTTAAATTCAGGTCCTGCATGGGTGGTAGATTGGCAGGACATCCTTACCAGAGTTGCCAAAATAATTCAAAATTGGACATTCCGAGTTCTGAATGTGCCAGGACGCCTTATTCTATTAAAATCAGTGTTATAGGCTTTACCAATTTATCATATGTCAGGAAGAGTATGTCCGAAAGCGATATGTTCCCAGCTTGTAAGTGAGTTCAAGAAATTTTTATGGCAGGGGTCTCAAGCTAACAGGAAGTGGGCTCTTCTATCCTGGGACAAATTAATCAAACCTAAGGCTGCTGGAGGCCTTGGCCTTCGAGACCCATCAATCTTGAGTAATGTGCTGGGTGCAAAACTTTGGTGGCATTGGATTCACGGAGGCCCAGACTTATGGAAACACATCTGGATCGATAAATATGAGATGCCTCGCACAGTCTCTGGCCGATTAAAAATAGACCTCACTCCGAGAGGTTCATCTATCTGGAACCTGGCAGCAATGAATCGTCACTTAATTCAGTCACATAGTTTCTGGGAGGTAAATGAAGGAGATACGACCCTGTTCTGGGAAGATTCTTGGCAGCAAAGGGAAAAAATTTTCAGTCGACTTGATCTGGGGGAAATTTTCTTGTATACAAACACACCAAATCACAGGCACATCTATCAGTATTGGTGTCCTAACCAGACTGATCTCTGGAGGAAGTGGAAGGATAAAAATCACTGGCAGGAAGCCCCGAAAACGCAGCAGTGGGAAAATTTGGCAAAAGAATTGAAAACTAGAAAAATCAAATAGGCGCATGGTCCAGACATCCTTCGATGGGGATATTTGACTAAAGGTAAATTCACCATTAAAGAGGGATATGATCTTCAAGCTCAACAAGCGCAAAATGATATGCGACCAGTCTGGAAAAAAATATGGGCGATGAAACATTGGCCTAAGGTGGCATACTTTCTATGGCTGGTTAGTCATCGAAGGATATTAACCTGGGAAAACCTACAGAAACGAGGGATGGTAGGACCCTCTCAATGCTCCCTTTTTCAAAAGGATAGTGAAACAACAAAACATCTTTTGAATTCGTGCTCAATGGTGCAACAATCATGGAGGAGCCTCGCGCAATTGTTTCAGCAAACAGATCAAAACCATGACAGCGTTGTGGAAACCATCTGTAACTGGCGCAAAGGGAAGTTCCAATGTCAAGTAATTAATAGGGCCTGGACACTATCACTTGGATTCATTCTCTGGCATATTTGGAAGGAAAGGAACCGTAGGATTTTCCAGGATATTCATCAACCGATGCAGCACAGTTGGCAACGCTCGATAGATACTATTCGAGAAACCATTCTAATAGAAAGTTGGGCAGATGAGGATTGGAAGACGGTAGGCTTTGAATCCCAGATATTAGAATATTTAAACCTTAAACCGCAGATGTTGTACAAAATCTTATGGAAATATAGACCACCAAGACAATCAAGTGAAGAAACATGGCAGCCTCCCCATCCAGGATTTATCAAACTAAATTTTGATGGGGCCTCGAAAGGGAATCCGAAGCAAGCAGGGTCAGGAGGGCTTTTTCGTAACTCACAAGGTATGGTCTGCCGGTTTTATGCCTTTTATCTGGGCCATGCAACTAATAATGAAGCAGAATTTCTCGCGGTCAAGCACGGTTTAGCAATTGCAATTAGAGAAAACTATCAGAGACTTATCATTGAAGGCGATTCAGAAATGGTAACAGGAGTTCTTCGTAAGCTCCAGCAAGGAACCCCTTGGGAAAAAATTGCTCATAGCTGGCGAACAACTGCTCTCATTGAGGAAGTAAGCCAGCTTTCGAAACAGCTCCAATACCTAATCCCTCAACATATAAGGCGAAAAGGCAATGCGGTGGCAGATTATCTCGCTAATTGGGGCTGTAAACAGGAGGAGCGTTGTATCGATGCTAGCCCCACAGATGCCATATGGGATGTGGAACTCCATTCTCTCCAGTAGATAGTAAGCAAAGATCTTCAACCCCCCGATCGGGGTGTACACCTGTCCTAGCACATTCATGAATCAAGGTAAGGTGGCGGTTTGTGGGCTCCCATATCCATCATCTCTTATCATGTGAAATGGCATTTCCACCTCCCTGCAGTACGAGATAAGCCGATCTTTACTGAGCACGCAAGGTGGACAGCCTGGGCTGTCAGAACACCGGAGGAAAGTTTTAAATGAGGTAAGTCGGCCAACTTCTTGTTTTCATTCTTGCACGCATTGGTCTTGGCATGCAAGAGCTTGGAGGATTCAGAGGAGGGCGTTGGGCACAGGTCATTCGCACAGGTGGTGGTATGTATCAAGCCTCCTTTTAACTATAATGGTTTTTAACGTAGTGGTTTCAGTCTCATTGAAGTTTCAAAGGGTAATGTAGATTCTTTTACTCCTCTTTTTTTCTGCTCCTCCAATGCAAGAGGTCCTCCCCTGCTTTCGAGACCCCCCCTGCCACCTGTTTTACAAGTTTAATATCCCTGTTTTAAATTCTTACAATCCTGCATCTACAATCATGCTTTTTTGGCTTAATACCCCGAAGGATATGCATTGGCAAATTGTTTACATGGTTTGTTATAACCATTGTCTCCTTCCGCTCCTGTTGGTGAATTATCAGTGTTATTTGGGTTGTAGAGGGGTTTCTTGTTTCGGGAGTTTTTCTTTTCAACCTTGGCCGCCAAATGGATTGTTCCAGTTGCTTATGTTTTACCCGGTGGATAGGTTAAGGAAGGCGGGCCATTGTAGGATTCATTTCGATACAGGAAAGCACTGTCGCCCTTTGTCACCTCTGGTGTATTCTCCCTGTTGCTTGGGTTGTAGTTTTTGGAAGATCTCTTTTCCTAATTGTTGGTCTACTGCTCTGCTCCAATCGCTCCAGTTAAACCCGGTAGTAGGCCACTCGAGTCGAGCAAACGCTTTGTTTTGCTTCTGCCTTACTACACCGCATATAGCCTGCATCTGCCGTGACATTGCCAGGCCCCAGCAGTGCCAGGTCTTCGAATTGCTTTGTAATCATAACAAATATGATAAAGGACTGCTTATTGTGAGGTTCCCTTATGCTAACTTCATCCTTCATGTGCACTGCTGTATGTCTGTCTTGTACACCAGGTCCTTACGCAACATGGGAAAGAAACAGGCCTTAGCCCATACTGGTAAAGGGAAGCAAAAGGTTGAAAATGAATCCACCTCAAAGAAGCGTGGTCGGAAGTCGAACCTGGAGACTCTAGAGAACCTGGCAGCCAGCTATGTCATAGGAAACTCTTCAAAGATCCGCCAGGAAATCCGGGGGTGGGAAAGGGAAATAAAAACAGATCCTGAAGACCTGGAAGCTGAAACAGAAATCTTGGATTTTATCACTGACCCTGGCAACACCAGAGGAAGTCTTACATCATTCAACCAGACAATCCACACCTTCTAGGTCCTTAAATGTCTTCTTGCAAAAGCCATGCAGAGTTTTCCCCCAGCTCCGGTGCATCCAAAGCAACCACAGATAGATACCAGCTTGAAGGCCATGCTTCACGAAATGCAAGACCAGCTATACCACATAAAAATCACCTAGTACCAGGTAACTGACCATATTAGCAGAGTTGATGACCGTGTGGGACGTATTGAGAAGCAGCTCCAGCAAATCCAGCAATTGGAAATGCCAAGGCCTACTGGAAAATACCTGGCTCTAGTCTCCTCTTCAGATGCTTAATGGTTCCTTTTATGATGCTTTATGAAATATACAATTTTGTATAGTCTAATTTTTTATTTTCTGCAAGTAGAACAGTATGTCATAGAACAGTTAGCTGATGAAGCACATAGACGGCTGAAGACATTCCGATTTTGGTTTGCTTTCAAAGCCCTGAGATGGCCAACAGACCTGGTTTCCTCCGGGCAGGTTGAGGCCATCGAATGGATATATATTTCTGTAACCTATTTCGGTATTATAAATAGAAAATAGAAGGCCCTACTAAATTCACAAAAAAAAAATTCTTAATTCTCTCCAAATAATTATACATGAGAAAGTATTTGGGAGCAATTCATCCAAATGAAAGAAGATACTCTAAAAAAAGAAAAAGATTTATTAAACTTACGAATATATGAGTTAATATTAATAATTAATTATTAAATGTTAATTTTTTATACTTATGCACTTTTTTTATTGAGGAGTGTTTGTATTATTAAATATTTAACATTTAAATGTAGACTCAATTAACAAATAATAAAAGATTAAAAGAAATATAAAACCAAAGATGTGGGTGATATTGTTTATAAAATTTAACATTTAACATTTATATGTGGACTCAATTAACAAATAATAAAAATTTAAAAGAAATATAGAATACAATATGTGAGAGATATTGGACTACCAGTAAATGAGTGTAAATATTTAAATCATGGCTCAATTAATAATAAAAAAATAGAAGTAATAAAAATAATAAATTCAATTTGTTATATTATAATTTGTTTTGCATGGCAACTTAGTCCCTCCAACTCAAGTTAGAAATTATGCTATGGAAAAAATTGCATAAATAACTATAATCTACATTGGTTAATGCTAAATTAATAGTGGGCAATAGACAAATTATCTTATACTCTTTCTTTGGTAGGAACTAATAAATTGAGATGTGAAGTGATAAGTAAATTGCTTGCAAGAACTTGCATACATTTTGATGTGTAGTAACAACTAGTAAGTCTACACATTTACAGTTTTACTCCTACATAAGTGTTGGGAAAAGCATAAATAAAAGTGGTAAGTAACTCGTGGTAACTATATTTATTTACATTTTATTCCTCACCATTTTTAATGCAAAGACTTACTTTAAGTATAAGCAATTGATCGTAAATATGTTAGCATAAAATTAATTTTCAAGGATTTTATTTTTGGATGGTTTTCTAGCAAAGTTTAAGAACAAAAAATCACTACACAAATATTTAAAACTTATGCATGAATATTGCAACCATGTCCATAAATTATGGCATAAAATATGTAAGACAATTATCCACATGGCATGGAAATATATCTTGAAATACTGCAATAGGACCTTCAATTTATGGTCCAATAAAATGTTTGAAAATTAGTTTTTTTTTAATAATATATATATATATATATATATATTTCAAAGTTAAACATTATAATTTGCATTGGTTAATGCTAAACTAATAGTGATAGATAGAAAAATCAATTATTAGAGTACCACAAGTACTAATAATGATTCCATAACCATATTTAAATTTAATTAATAAACACATAAAAATTAATAGCTACAATAAACTTACAATATAACAAGATTCTAGAAGGAGAGAGGGAAGGAGAGAGAGATGGAGTTGGAAGGGGAGAGAGAGGGAGGGAAGAACGAAGAAATAAAGAGAGAAATGTGGAGAGAGAGAGGGCGACAAGGGATAAATGGAGAGAGAGAGAGGGGGGGTAAGAGAGAGAGAGAAAAACAAAGATACAAATGGATATAAAGGTATAGATGGAAGGGAGATAGAGACAAAGGTGAAGGGGAGAGAAAAGAAAAAAATATTAAGGCTTTTAGAAAAGGTAAAAAAATTTGGATTTAGAAAGCCATGAATATTTTATTTTTTCACTGAAATATATGCATTTATTTCAATGTAGATGTTGACTCCTCATCCTATTTTATTGATTGCACTAGATGCATTGATTTTAATGTAGTTGTTGATTTTTAATTCTATTTGGTTGCTTGCACTAGATGCATTGATTTAAATGTAAATGTTGATTTCTAATGTTATTTGATTGCTTGCACTAGATGCATTGATTTCAATGTAGATGTTGATTTTTAATCTTATTTGATTGCTTGCACTAGATGCATTGATTTCAATGTATATGTTGATTTCTAATCTTATTTGATTACTTGTAGTGTAGATGTTGATTTTTGATTTGATGTAACTAGATGTATGGTGTATATTAATTTCTAAGTAATTAGATGAATAATGTGCATTGATTTCAGTGTAAGAACAAAAAAATTATTGATGACATGCATTTATTTATGTGTTATAGTAATTCAACCATAAATAAAATACTTGAATTTTCATCTTAAATAAATTTTTTACTTACCTAGAATATTTGCTTCTTACCTAAAATATTTTCTTCTTGAAACTGTATTGTTCCCATTTTTAATTATTCAACATTGTTACTTTGCAATCAAACAAGGTAATAAAAAACAACTACAATTGAAACTTATTTGGGGTTTAACACTCCATAAGTGACCCATAAGTCATATCGATTGACATTGAGAAATCTACTATTAATATTGGAGAGTAAGAGATACAAGCTATGACATTTACTACAATAGCCCGAGTTAAATATTTGAATGGTCTATGATTTCAATCACCCTTTTCATATGATCAATATAAAAAGATAACAAAACTTATGTGTGACAATAAGAACAGTAGGAAAAAATTATTTGAGAACAATCACAATGAATATTATTTGTAATTGATTACATTCTTATTATTCACATTTTCTATCATTCAACACTGTTACATTGTCACTTTTAATTCAAAATTTTGATTTCATAATTTTTCATCACTCAAGTTATTAATAGTCTCTATCATCTCAAAAAAATGAGGTGTCTGAGTAAATTTAAAATGAAAATTACGAGATTAATATTAGATACATTTAGCATATTTAAAATGATTACAATAATAAGTTTTCACATTGAGAGATTTGATGATGCAGGGGCATTAGGCTAAAACAAATTCCATGTAGTTTTATAGGCTTAGGAGTTTTAAGTCTTCAAAGGGGTTATATTTTATGTAATGAAATCAATAGGTTTTAATTAATTTTGATTAAATGTAGAGAGAATTGTAACTTCCCTCGAATAATTAGAGGATAGGAGAAGTTGATTAGTTGTGCATGTGAAGAGTCAATTTTAGTTTGTTTAGGGACTTAGCCTAGATTTAGGAAATCCAGAATTTGAAGAGTTTTGTTGAATCATTGAAGGAGCTGAATCAATTGATTATCAATCTGTATAAATGTAAGCCTCAATGGCATTCAGAAAGGGTAGAGAGCTAGAGAGATCTGCAGAGTTGTGCAGAATAGCGAGGCTAGAAGGCCAATTGACTTTGAAAATTTGGCCAAAGACGAGAATGTTATTGTGTTTGATTTCATATGTATGAATGAAGGAAATTAGTTCTGAGATATACGTATTTTATATTGAATTATGTATGTGTAACTCTGTGTTAATGATGGACTTGGTGTCTCTGTGTGAAAAGAGAATTTGATATAAATATGCATACATATAATTGAGAGGTTTCGATCGTATGAGAATGCCATTATGGTACTTATATGAATTAGTAAGGAGTTGTTGGATTGGATTTGCATAGTCGATACCCATTCCTTTCTTAAAACCATAATACAGAGAATTGATGGGGTTTGACCCTTTCTGATGAAGGATGCAGGTGTTCTTAATCTCTGATGTTTTGGCATGCTTTTGAGTCCCTATCTGTTTAAATCGGCATCAGGTGAGGTCGAGTACAACATTAGTGTGGAGGAAGACGATTTTGACTGAAGCAGGACCTTGGAATGGCAAGTTAAATTGCTATGTTAAACAAACGGTGTAGAATGAAAGTAAAGGCGAGATAATGAAATAAAGTTGTGAAGAAGGCAGAACGACGAACTAAGGATATGGCAGAACCAAGAGGAACAGAACCATGAGTAAGAGGAAGTGGAACCGTGAGAAGGAACAATAGATGCTGGTATCGGAGGCAGATACCAGCAGTATTGCGTAGTCATTCGAATGGTAAGTGGAATTGGTGAAAAAAACACGATATATGTCCCTGAGTGACACGTGGTGAATAGTGGTAATGTAAAACCACTTTTCTCACATTTTTTTTGGGCGTTAAAGCCTATGGTGAAAAAAAATGCGAACGTCGTTCGATCAGATCTGTGGTAGATCCGACTGCGCTCACACTTGAGTATGGTCGTTGGAGTTAAGCTCATAGTGATAATGGTTGTATGGATCACCAACCGTCAGATTATTGAGTGGTAGGGCGATAAGATACTAGCCGTCCGATGAAATGGATGGATGGGCGAGTTGAAATGTTGTGGGCCATATATGAACTCTTATACAAATGGAGCGTCAAGATGTGTGTATCGGCAGAGAGGTAAGTTGTTAAATTGTGGACGTGGTCTTTATTGACTTATTTACAAAGGAAGTGGATAAATATTGATTTATGCAAAGAGTGAAATCAAGTTGAACCCGCATGGTTAATGAGAGCCTTGGTACATATATTTATATATGTATTGGTCGGAAGTTTTATTTGGCTTTAACACTAAATTGAAATGTTGATTTCAATCTCATAAAATGGGTTCGGACCATAGAGTATATGGTAGGAAAATAACTTTTCACATAAAGGTTTGCTGGTTGAAAATTGTGTTGGTCCTTAACCAAAGTTTAAATATTGATTCCCTTCTGTGAAGTATGGTATAGAGAACTCCACATATGAAGATTTAAAAGGGTTTTATTTATACGAGTTTATATCCAAGGGTTGGAACACCGCATATGAAGCTTGTACATTTGGGTTTTAATAAAAGGACATATTATATGCATCGTGTGTTTTTCTAACCTTGATTGAAACTGAAATTAAAGCTTCCGTATAGAAGAATTGAAATCTGGGTTGTATGGTTTTATAACCATTAGAAATTTTATTCTAATATCTCAAATCTGAGATTTGAGATATAGAAGTCTTAGTATATGGGATTTGAGATTTCCAGATTTTGAAATTAAGGACCCTTTTGGATGATAAATTAGAAAGACATTTCAAATTTGGGGACTGTGGGTTTTACCCGTTATCATTTGATCCCTCTCGGCCCTTGATAGATCCAGGTTAAGATGGATTTAGGTTGTTATATAAGTACAACATTTCCTTGTTGTCATAATAAGAAAGTAAATAAAATGGTTAGCTTAATTCTAGTTGGAATAGATTGTTTCAAGACAATTTATCACAATATCTTTGGTTCTAGTCCAGCTAAAAGATTAGTCATTTTAAAAAGGATGGTTGGTATTATCCTCAAACTAAAAGTTTTTTTTTTTTTTTTGTAAATTTCGTAGGACTTGTCTATTTTCTATTTTGTAAAGAGCAAGTTGCTATATTATGCAATTGTTGGTAGCCTCAACTTGCCCGAAGGAAACCAGGTTTGTTGGTCACCTCAAAGAGTTATAAGCCAACCAAAATTGGTATTGTTTTTTTCTTCTGCTAACAGCTAATAATCATTTAATATGTCCATAAAAACTACATATTAAACAGAGAATAGACTTAATATCCTCAAAAAACATACAAAAATGAACTTGTAAAAAAGTTAACCATCTGATGAATCAACAAGTGCAGGGTCTTTTGCAACTGACCCTGGCATATCAGCTTGCTGCATATTGAGAAGTTGTTGCTCAATCCTTGCTATTCTCACATTGACTTGTACTTGTGCCTTTGTCATTTCCCTCATATCCTGTTTAATCTGCTAGAGCTCAAACAACAGGGGAGAATTGATTTGTTTTTCCGGCATGCTTAACAATGCTTTTGCAAGAACATATTTGATTTTCCAATATGTTTAACAGATTGCTGAAATAGAGAAACTCTTCCTCTTGTATTACCTGGGTCAGAAAGAAAATCTATTCCTTCCTGCTGGCTTTGAATTTCATCATCTTCATCATCACTGTCCCTTTCCCATCCCTGTATAGTTTTCTGAATATCCTTCGGCATCTTAATTTCATAACTCTTTGCTAGATTTTCAAGGGTCTGCTGATTAGTTTTCCTCCCTCTTTTGCTTGGCCCAGCTACCTGGGTTGATTGAAGTTTCCTCAAACTAAAAGTTATGTGTCAATAGATTAACTGACATAAATTAGTTGTTGGATATGGAGAATGACTTCGGTTATGGATATTTGGTGTTAGTTGTTGATGAAGCTACTTATGTAGTGAATAGAAATGGAAGTTTTTTTTTGAAAATGTTAGATGGCCAAATTAGTTATATAAAAAAATGTATGGTATGTTTAGGTGTTAAAAAGAATTTATTTTCTGCTAGGAAAGTTACTAAGAAATTTTTGTAACCTTTGATATTGACAATGTGAAATCTTAGTAGACTCACAATGAAAAAGGGATTTATGTTTGAAAGAATCAACAAATGAATAATATACTAATGGAAGGCTTGAGCAATGTATATTTTGCTTGAGATTTCTGTTGTCTAAAAATAAGTTATTTAAGAGAATTTGAGCGTATTGTAGTTGTAGAATTGTTTTGGAGATAGGTAAAAGTTGGTCAAAAGTAAAGCTTACTGAATAATTGGTGACTAATGTGGAAAGGAGTTGAGATCCATGGGATCATTGTGGAAGTGATTTATTTTAAGTAACCACCTATTTTTCTTCTCATTGTTATTTAAAGATTGAAACAATTATGAAGCATAATATAGCATGCTCTCAACCTTAGTCCCTCTGTTTGAGTTTTATAACTATGAAGTTTGAAAATAACTATGTAGTGCAAAGTTCAAATCAAGTTCGATAAACTATATCATTAAAAAAGTACAAAAGAATATTTATGACAGAATTCCATATGACAGTGAAACAATATGATAAAAAATAAAAACCACATGGCAACAATTTTTTTGTTTGTAAGTTAGATAGTTCTATTAAAAAAAAAGAAGTAATTACATCCTTTTAAGGCTGGTGCGAGCAACATGCTTCAGTGCCATAGCCCAAAAAAAGAAAAACTTGACATCCATATTGTTTGGACCTTTGCGTTTCTTGTCCATTTTTACATTATATTCTTGACTGTGGTCGGAACAGAGACGAAAAACCCTTGAAAAATTCATAGAAGTTACATTTTACGAGGGAAAAATTCCGAGTGCCCAAAGCCCAACTCCTGGGAGGGGACTGTTACAAAACCAGAGGGATGCTGACACTAGAGACGCATAGGTATTGTCCAGTATGACCATATTCAAACTGAGTGGCCCTTGTGAGCCAACAAACAAAAGACACAAAAGACCAGGGAAATTTCCATGGACAGAGGGACAGATAAAAGCACAAGAACCTGAGAATTTTCCATAGACCGAGCAGACACTAAGCATTGTCCTTCTCCGGGTTGTCATCGAGGCTTATTGGCCACAATATGCAGGGAGATAGATAGTATTCATACTCACGGAGGGCCGATGAGGGACGTGATGGCAAGGAGAGGGATATTATGATGTTTCGAGGAAATATCTGAGGGCAGGTGAGGCTCCAGGTACGTTTGTAGGTGGAGAGGCCGATTTGGCAGCTCGTTGGAGGGAGCGCTGTAGTATCTAGGGTATCCTTAGTACAACCACTCGTTTGATTTATGATGAGTTGGACGGTTGTCATGATGAATTTCTGGGGAAGTGACCCTAGGCTCCCTGGTCGTTATGCTGCCCATCCGAAATGTCCTTTCCCATTATGTCTGCACAATCGTTTCTGATCGTATATGATCCAGATCTTCCCACGCGAGCGAGAGAATTATAAGGTGGCCTTCCACACCTTCATTTGCCAACCTGTTTTCCAACTTGGTCCCCTTACGTTTGATAGTCTCGAATGTTATTCTATGAGCGTTGTCTGTGTTCCTTGTGTTCCTTGATTATGTGTAGGATTTTGTTCAGCCTCCAATTGTCGGAAACTTGCATGGCCCTTGTGCCATTATGTAGTTTCTTATAGGCCTGGGTTGCTACCAGAAAATCCCCCTCGATGATTAATAGCTAGAAGTGTTGTGCTCTTGCGATTTTAATTCCATGCTCGAGAGCTTGTAATTTTACAATATTATTAGTTTTTTTTTTTCAGAGAGAAAAAAACGTTGTTTTCATTAACAGTGCATTAACAAGACATTACAATCATTATCTTGTGGAGATAAGATAATCTGATCCAACCATCCTAAAATTATGACAACTTGTAAGGAGAAGGAGTCAAAATCTGAGACAGGAGGGGATCATATACATTTATGGGGGAAGATTCCTCCCATCCAAATTACGAGCCAGATGAGATAAACATCCGAAATTGGATCCTATACAGAAACTGGACTCATCAAAATTACATGGGAAGATAGAAGGCATCCTCCCAAAATAAAACAAGCTCGCTTGAGGTGATTCCAAATAACAGGCTCGCTTGGATCTGAAGAAAACTATCAAAAGTGCATACCAGCAAAAATAAAGCAGGCTCGCTTGCAGTGATTCCGGAAACAGGCTCGCTTGAAAATTATAAAGATTGAGTAGATTGTTCCAATAAGGGACATAAGTCTGATCCTTGTAACAAGAAGCACAAGTATGCTATGATTCGATCCTATAAGTGAAAAATCGGCTCGCTTGCTCTGTTGACCTCCCAAAAGTGTAAACCGGCTCGCTTGTAATATATAACAGGCTCACTTGTCCTATTCCATCCAGTCAGAGTCACTTGATGTGATCAATAATAGAAATAGACGTGAAGACGTGGAGACAGCTACAGTGGAAATACAAAATTCTAATCCTCGTAATTGAAGAACGGATATATATGGCGGTGTCAATTCCTATCAGATGAATAAACTGTTTGAGCAGACACACCTGTTGTAGGTCATGGTGATAGAAAATTGGAGGTGTACAACCAAAAAACAGAAACATGGTTAGCATTACAAAAAATGAGCTATGGAAACCTTAGGATACCGAAAATAAACTGTATGAAGTCTGATCTTTAAGGCAAAGGGATTGTAGAATCCCAGAACTGAACCCCGTCCCTATAATGAAGCACCTGAATAAAACCATAATCTGCATTTAAACCCCTTTTGGACAGGCCATCAGCACACGTATTCAGGTCTCTGTAGATATGCTCGATAGGAGGGGATCCTAGCGTTTGCCATAACCTTTGGACTCTGCATATCCAGCCCTGCAAGTTTGGAATTTGTAGATGGAAACAGCCCATAATAACACCAACAATCAGGTCAGAGTCTCCATAAATATGTAAATCTGAAAGATCCATGTTGACAGCAGCTAATAGCCCACCCCATAGGGCCATGATCTCTGCCTTGTTAATGGAACCTTGTCCGCCATTCCAGAACATATGAATCCTTTCACGCTCTGATAGCTTTATCCAAGCTCCACATCCCGTATTACCCTCTTTGCAAGCACCATCGAAGAAGACACCCGGAAGAGAAATCACATGTGGACGGATCCGACGAGAACCATCGATTGAAGGGGTAACCTTTGAGGGGATGGCATCAATCCAACACATGATGGCATTGTATATGAGGGGCAGATTGAAAGGGTAAGCATCGAAAATGAGCTGATTCTTGGCGAGCCAAATTTCCCAAATTAAGAAAAAGGGCAGCAATCTAAATCTGCACTTCATGGAATCCCAATTGACCACAGCAGTAATGAAATCAACAGGGGTCCAGTCAGGATCTTTGAGGTGCACAAAGAATAATCGCCAAAGTTGAATGACCATGGGACATTGAAAAAAGAGATGATCGATCGTCTCCTCGGATAGACCACATATAGAGCATCTGCTAGGAACCATTATGCCTCTTTTCACCAGGTTATTCCATGTGAGAATTTTATTCTTCCATGTGAGCCATCCAAATAGGATGATTTTAGTAGGCAGCCCACGTTTCCAAAACTGTGCAAAAATCCGGGAGATCTGTGCTGAGGAAACCTGGTAGTTTATTCTTTGATAAATATCTTTGACAATCGGATGATTCTCCATCATCGGCCCATCCCAGATAACGCAGTCGCCACCAAATGAATAGCAGACACCCGCCGCACTTAATGAGCCATGAAGTTGATCCCATTCATCTGCCAGCTCGTCATATAGTCCCAGCTGAGCAGCATTCTTAAAAATAGGGGCACCAAGGGACCATGAGGAAATAGTTTGAGATAGAAAGCTGATCCCCCGGTGAGCCAGACTATGGATTAGATGTGCGGACGGTTTTGACAGCCTATCTAAACCTTGCATATTAAGGTCACCGAGAGGAATGCGACTGTCGTCTATGAATAGCCATGTAAGTCTATCCCCAACATGTCCCAATACCTTCTTAAAGCTGTCCCATATAGCCAGGTATGTTGTAGGGAAGTGGAACTCATGACAAAGAAGAAAATGCAACGAATCACCGACCAGATACTTGCATTTGACAATCTCAGATCAAATTCCGGGTCCGTTAATAGCACGCCAGAAGGACTTAATGAGCAGGGCCATGTTGAAATTTCTTGTGTCCAAAATGCCCCATCCATCGTGATCTTTAGGCTTGCATAAGGATGTAAGTCTGACTAGGTGAAATTTGTGTGTATTCCCCGAGCCATTCCGTAGAAAACGGGCAATGATCCTGTTGATATCCTCCACTATACTTGTAGGTAAATAGAATAGGTGTCCCCAATATACCAGTAGTTGAGATAAAACAGCTTGAATCATGATATATTTGCCTCCTAAGGATAGCCATCTGTGAGTCCATTTATTGATTTTCCTCCTAAATCGCTCAAGCAACCAGAGCCAATCCGTTCGGTTGTATCCACATGGCTTGATCTTGTATCCAAGATACATCAAGCCGCCCGACAGCAACTGGGATCCAACTCCAAGGAACTCCGCAATGAAAAGGATTTCATCTATATCATCGAACTTGTATAAAATGAAGGACTTGGCCTTGTTAATGTGCAAACCAGTAGCCGCAGCAAATCTGTTGAGAAGGAAAAGTATATAAAACCAGTGGTTCCTTCTGAGACTCCCAAACAGTAACATATCATCCATGAAAAAGGAGTGGGATGGTGATGTAGATTCAGAAAAGGAGATACCTGCAATGTAGCCTTTTTGATTCGCCATATGCATCAACTTACTGAAGCCATCCAAGATTAAAATGAATATAAGCGGTGACAAGGCGCATCCTTGCCTAAGTCCCCGGCCTGCCGCAAAAAAGAAAGTAGGCAATCCATTGATAATAACATCATAACAGATGGAGGTTATGCAAGACATAACCCATCGAATAATCCTGTGTGGCAAGCCAATCTTTAGTAAAACCAAACAGATGTAAGACCAATCCAGGGTATCATAGGCTTTGTATAAATCGACTTTCATAACTAGAGCTTCACCTTTCTGAAAGTGCATGGTATGTAGAATCTCCTGCGCAACAACGATAGCATCATGAATAGACCTTCCTTTAAGAAAACCATATTGTTCTAGAGAGATATGGGCAGTTAGAGTCGGTTTTAATCTATTAGCAATGATCTTGGAAGAGATTTTATACAGGAGATTGCATAGTGCAATCGACCAGTATTCCCCAAAGGATGACGGATGATCATTTTTCGGAATGAGTGCTATGAATGTGGAATTTAAGTTGGATGGAATATGACCAGAGGTTCTAAAAATTCCGTTATTTCCGTCAGCTCATCCCCCATAATGTCAAAGAAAAACAAAAAAAATTCAGAGGTCCGGCCATCGGGACCCAGGCACTTGTCATTAGGAAAGGATTTAAGCACCCCTTCTACCTCGGCTATTGAAATAGGTGCATCTAGATTGTTTATGTCATCCTCTTCAAATATTCTTTGGATATGATCTAATACCCACTGTTGGCAGGAGTGGTCAATCTCTTGATTATGTTGAAAGAATGTCGAGAAATGATGAAAAGCTTCATCCTGAATATCCGTCGTAGTTGTAGCATAGCTACCATCAGCCCTCTTAATTTTCCAAATAGCATTGCGACACTTGCGGTCATTAGCACATTTATGGAAATACTTTGTATTTCTGTCCCCTTCACACAACCATCTATTTCGACTCTTCAATTTCCAAGAGATTTCTTCTATTTTCAGAATTTCTTGTTCCCTCTCAGCTAGGGACTTCATAAGATCATAAGCATGTATGTCCGGAGCGTTGTCCTTATAGCCCAGAAAGATAGACCTCATTTGATCTTTAATTGCTGTCAATTCTGCTTTAAGTTCCTTTTTCTTATTGATCTCCCATTGTTTGGCAGCTTTTTTCAAATTCTGCATTTTGTGGTGGAAAAGGTTCCATCCGACCAAGTCGACCATATCCACATCTTGAAGCCATACCCTTCTGATCAATTCAATAAAATCATGGTCCTCCAACCATGCTCAACTGAATTTGAAATGTAAGCCCACTGGTTTGTCATCCAGATGCCAGGAGAGCAGGATCGGCATATGATCCGAAACATAGGAAACCAACACCTCACTTCTTGGCAATCCCATCGATATAATGAGGTTGTCTTTAACCAAGGCCCGATCCAGCCTTTTTCCAATGTAATCAGCACCAATCCTTCTGTTCGTCCATGTCGGTATGATAGGTGTAGGGGAAATATCCACCATATGAAAGTCTGACATCATCTCTTGCAGATAACCAGCCAAGTTGTCAGCCCTGGCCTTGGCACCCCATATATCCTCTAAATTCATAGTGGAATTATAGTTGCCCATTAATATCAGATTCTTCAAGGAGAGAAGCCTTGAAAGTTTAAACTTGTTCCAAAATGACAGCCTGTTTTGATATGGCGTGTAGAGATTGATTATGTTAAGAAGGCCTTCAAAACCTCTAATACGGTCCACTAATATGATTCCTCCAAAAAACCTGTATGCCTTAAAATTTGCCCAATATGGATTCCATAAAGCAATCAGACAACCTGAATGTCCAGTCGCATCAACAGCTGCAGCCTGCCAACGTTTACATATGTTTAGAAACGAATTAATGGCCTTCTCTCTGGAACTAAGTGTCTCTTAGCACAAAATGATACAGGGCTTCTGAGAGTTGATAATATTTCGGAGGCGATGTTGTTTGGGGGCATCGCCCAACCCCCGAATTTTCATAGAGAAGAAGTGGAACATTTTGGTGAGGCGTCAGGTTTACTTGCTCTAAGCGCCCGGATGTTGCCAGAGATATCATCGGACATAGCAATAGGAATATTAGTATAGTTATCAAACTTGTCAGAGGTAAGCGACAGAGCTTGTGGATCAATCAAAAGATGACACGCAGATCTGTTCTTCTTGTTATTTTTCCTGATTGTGACATTTGACACATTAGAAGGATGACTGACTTTGTCGGGAGATACAATAATCTTGTTGAAAACTATAAGGGCAGCAAGATCTAAATCCGAGTTACCTAAGAGGGTGTTAATGTCGCTACCGATAGAATTACGAGGAGACTGAGGCAAATCAACTTGTTCCTCATCAGATGATGACACAGAAAGCGGGAGGAAGTGATTATCAGGTTTATGGGAGTCATTCACCTGTGAAGATTCCCCTATTTGATAATTGGAAGACGAAAATAGAGGTGGGTCATTCGATAAAAGGCTAGATAAATTATTGACTTCAGCATTCATATTGGTATCATGGCCATCCTTCCGGACATCTACCCTCCCAGGACCAGAGTTATCGACAACAGACTTATGAGGGACGATAACGTCAACCTTCCCAATGACCGAGTTAGATGGATTTTCATCCCGACCCAACCCAGAATTAGGCTGATTCTTCGCAGAAATTAACGAGTCCCGACCCGCCCCATCCTCAAGCATAATAGTTCTATCACTAAGAGCATTGGCAGAAACATACGCTTCTTCATCATCAGAGGAAGTAGAATATGAATTACCTGGAAAAGGTCCATCCGGGGGGCACGGCACAGCTTTATAATGTCGTCGATCCTTTGACTGGTGCAGCAATTTCCGTCCTAGCTGGTGACGAAGAGGAAAGTGGTTCCGAATATGGCCAGTACGATGACAAACAAGGCAGTGGAATGGAATCCCCCAGTAATCGATACGCTGACGGTGGCGATGCTAACCCCATAACAGGTCCACATCACCAGGTAGACCACCAGCAAATTCTACTTCGACTAGGATCCAAGCGATCCTCTTGTCGCCGGATCCAACAATACCGGGGTCAATGTATTTTGTAGTGCCAATTGAATTCCCAATGGCCCGAAGCGTTTTGTGTGTCCAGAACTCCAATGGCAACCCAGGGAGCTTGACCCAGATAATCCGATATCCTTGCCATCCATAAAATTAATACTAAACCATCCATTGAAAATTTTGCTGACCCTGGGCGCATATCCGATCAAGGGAATCCAAACCCGTCGAACCCAGCAATCCATATCGATTTCACTGCCGTCGGGAAACATCCATCTCCCGATTAAAACTCGCTTCTGTAGACTAGCCACCCTGCGACATAAATCATTGTGGTCTAGATTGATCTCCTTGATCACCATTTTCTGCTTGTAGAAAGCGTTCTTCCCACTTCTACGTCCGGGATTCTTCTTCTTATGAACAGGGCCATCATAATTACTTTGAGAATTCACCTCCCCAGACAGAGGGTTACTGCAGGCCTGTTTGATAATCTGACTGTCAATCTCACAATCTTGGCCAAAATGGTTTTCCGCATCAATGGTGGCACAGATGAAAGCATCGTGAGCTGAGGTGTCCGAAGCAAAATCCACGATGGGGTCATGTGTCTTAATCGTGTGGATCGACATCGCGTTGTCAGATGAGAGGTAATATCAAGACAACCCCAAATCACCACAGCACGAGACTTATCAGAAGTTGTCACATATAACCAGCCACGTTTGAAGATGTAGGACACTTGGCCACGAGAACCCAACCTAGAATAGGGTGATGGCCAACTGACAATAATGACATAACACACTCAGCCGAAGAAAATATGATCCCGGAGAAAATAGTGTAAGTACTATATCCCAGCTAGTCATAAATAAGTGGATGTTGCAATAATGTCAGTTCCTCAGATGGAGAATAAAAAAATGTAGAGCCGGTCTCGGGCAGCGAACCCAATCAAGTCAGATCATACGGACGACGCCAATACATACCCCTTGCCAAATTTTGAGATCCCAAAGTTGCCTGGATATCATGGAAGAATATAAAGAAATCCTACAACCAAGGACAAAAGGGATAAATGCCCCCTGTGATCAGCACTAAGAGATACAACCAACCCCGGAATAATTAAAACATGATCATACGGTGGCCATAAATTTTTACCAACTACTCAATGATAGCAAATCACATTAATATCAACTTCCCCCCAGTCAAATCCAATCAGATTAGCATGAATCGTTCATAGCACTTTACAAACCCGTAGCATAGACCAAATCTATGGGCATATTGACGTCGATTCCGGCAGCCGAAGGCGGTGAGAATTCTGATAAGACAATTGGAAAAACCAGTCTGTCTGGAGCTGCAACAAACCTAAACATGACAACAGCAACAACAAAAACAACCCAGGAAAATCCACCACCTATCACCAATTATAAAACTGAAGTCTTTACATGGCCGAGAAATAATCAGGGTATCAACCCACTTACACCAGAGACAGAAACATTTGTTGGCGTAAGAAGAAGACTGATAATAAGAATCAGATGAGGATGCCAAAGAGCTCTCAGAGGGCGTACAAGGTTTATCAACGATTTCTAGCATGCGTCCTACACTCAGAATATTGGGCCCATAAGATCAAGAAGGCAAGTATAGTGAGAAAAATGATAAGGCATATCTCCACCTCATCTAAGAATGTCATAGACACCAGGCTTGTGATGTTATGATGTGCGTCCAACTCTAAAAACAGAACCTCTATAGAACGAACCACTTGACTTCATTCCCCTATATGAATCTTGTTATATAAACATTTTACAAACACATGAAGATTCTAAGAAGTGCCTGCTAAAATACTGACCTCATATCCCTATATGAAACTTCTTACGTATGCGTTTCAAAAAACATCAAGATTCAATGAGCGCCTGCAACATACAGACCTCTTTGAAAAGCACATATACAACTTCTTACAATATTATTAGTAGAGTGCCCAAATTCATCACGTAGATCCATATGATCCTGCAGCTCGAATTCCTGAAAGCCTTGCCGAAACTAGCCATACTTGTATTTCCCTTGGCTACCTCGTCATAATTTAGCTTGAGAATGCCCTGCTCCGGAGGCGTTCAGAAGTCTTGGGCCGCATTGGTGCCATGTGTGCTAGGTGCCAATCCACCCAAGGGAGATTGCATATCCAAAAGAGAAAGGATTCTAAGGTCAACAGGGGTGGTAGGATTGGAGGAAAGGCGTGGCTAAATATAAACAACTGATTCCCATAGAAAAACCGCATACCAACATTAAACATATATTTAAAAGTTTATCTCTCTTGTTAAAATTTATGCCCTGCATAAGTAATTTTTAAAAGTTAAGGTTTCTCAAGCTTGAAATTCACTAAATGTGATGATAAGATTTCAAAATTCAACTATTGAGGGCTTGTAGTTAAGAGTTGCAAATGAACTACATTGGTTTTAGGAAGGATGCAGAGAATTGATTCATAACAACTTAAATATGGAATCATTGTATGGTGAAGTTAGAGTATGGTAAAGTTAGATCTACATGTAATGGGTAACAAAGTGAGACTTTTCCGGTTGTGTCTCATTGCTTGGGATAGGGCAACCCCATGCAAACAATGTAGGCTCAAAACTTGTGAAGTGTGGAGTATTTTTGTGTGAGGGAAGGTGTTTAATATATAGTAGTTGGTTTCCCTTTGTGATCAAAGGGATTTAACAGGTGTTTGACAAGCCAAATTTGATTATGTGGATGTTAATATGATATTTTATATTTTTATTATAATTTATGATTTTATTGGAAATAACTTCATGAAGAACCCATTCGCTCTAGATATAGAACATTTACTCTCTAAAGTTATATGACCATATGCTTCAACAACTAATAACATTGAGTATGTCTTGTGGAGTGAATTTCAATTACGAAAGTAATAGTTGATCAAACATCTTCATCAAGCAAAAAGAGGGAATAAGGTACATACTTGTAGGAACGAGAATGGAACAATAATTGAGCCACATGATATTAATATCACGTTAGTAGTATATTGTGTAATTGTTAAGAGAAATATTGATGAAGTGCAAAAACACATGTTGGGTCTTTAACACTATTGGAGTGAACATGTTATGTAACCAGATCACAAAAAAAAAGATCAAGAACTTGAAAATAAGCCTCTTCAAGGGGAAAACCTCCTTTTACATTACATAAATGAACAATTCTTGGATGATATAAATAACAAGACCTCCTTGGTATAGGTAGGAGTCCAAGGGGTCACAATATAACCATATCCTACATAACAATAATAATGTAAGGGCACAACAATAACAATAGTGAGCTACTATGGGGCACAAAAATAACAATATGGGGGATACATGGGAAAAAAAATAAAAATAAGGGGGCTACACTAGTATTATAGGGACCTAACATTCCATTCTCCTTCAAAAAAGTGTCTTCCTCAATGCTTGAGCAGTTCTAGATTCTTCTATATAAAATTCTCATCTTCCCATGTGGATTCTTCAATGGGTAAGTTCTTCCACTTAATGAGATACTCTGAAATTGATCGATTCCGTAGTTGTTGGGTTCTTGTTTTCGTAACCGCTTCAAGCTCCAATATGATTTTTCCTTCCTCATGAAGTTCTTGAAATATTGTTTGAACTGAAAGCTTGTCACTAATAACCTTCTTTAAGCATGAAACATGGAAAATTTGGTGTACTCGGGAAGATGTAGGAAACTCCAATTTGTATGCCATAGTACAAATCTTTTGCAACACCTTGTAAGGACCATATTACATGGGTGATAATTTATTATCCTTCTTAGCTTACTTGATGCACATTAGTTTGTATGGTTGCAACCGTAAAATTACCTAGTCAGCTACGTCAAAATTTCTTTCATTGCAATGATGATTTTCTTGTTGTTTCATTCAGTTTTGTGCCAGAGTAAGGCTATCCTTTAAGAGTTGAAGAACTTGTTGTTGATGTTCGATGTGATATTCCATTGCTTGAACCTTATATTTTTCTCTTAAATATGATGTGATGGACAATGTATGATATCCACAAAGTGCCATAAATGGGGTCATTTTCGTTGCGGTATGAAAGGAAGTGTTATACCACCATATAGTTAGAGGTAACCACTCAAACCATTATGTTTGTTTATCAGATACAAAGCAACAAAGATATTCTTCCAAACATTTTTTCACTCACTAGTACAAATGGGGCCAAAATATGACATCACTTCGTCAGTTATACGACTCAACTTCGTCAACTATCCGACGACCCCGAGACATAGATATTGTCGATGGGATTTCGTTGGATATTCGACCACCAGGAAATTGTCAAACTTGTACGTCAGATATCTTCCATCCTTGATACCAAATAAACCGTCGGCTAACCGATAATTTGTTCGACGTATAGTCATCAAATAGGAAACGTTTTTTTTAACATATAGTCATTGAATAAGAGACGTTTTTTTCGACGTATAGTCATCAAATAGGCGATGTTTTGTTCGACATATAGTTGCCGAATAGGTGACATTTTAATTTGTAACCAAGGTCAGATACCCGAAATCCATTTTTCATATGTGTTTATCGAATATCCAACCATCATACGTCGGTTAGCCGACATTGTGACTTTTCATTTGACAAAGACGCTATGGATCCGATGATATTTTGCGTGGGACGGGAGACAGATATCCAAAACTAGTTTGTTGATGAAAGCCGACGAATATTCGACACTTGTTAAATGTACGTTGAATATCTGACGGGTTATGATTGAAAAATAATGGAAGAGGCTCCAAGGAAAGGTCATTAAATTTAACAAGGTATTTGCATTTTGAAGTTCTGGAAAATTTTATTTCAAACTAACTCAGTCTAGAACTTTAATGTAGATGTAACACAATTACTCATATTATGGTTCAGGCATAAAAAATTGAAGAATGTTTAATTTTCATGTGTTTCAATTCAAGAATTCTCTCAAATGAAATAGTGTACATGGGATGCGAGCTTCAACAATGTTGTGCCAAAAGAGGATTGACATGAAATATACATATAATTGCAGTACAATCCTCTTCTGGCACAACATTTGAAGCTCACATCCCATGTACATTATTCCAGTTGAGCTAATTATTGAATTGAAACACATGAAAATTACACATTCTCCAATTTTTGTTGCCCAAACCATAATCTGAGTAATTGGGATACATCTACATTAAAGGTCTAGATTGAGTTAGTTTGAAATTAAATTTTGCAGAACTTCAAAAGGAAAATACCTTGTTAAAGTTAGCGACCATTCCTTCAAGCCTCCTCCATTTTCCCAAACTTCAACTGTAAAACTTGGCAATAATGAATAGATAGAGAGGAAAAGTATCTCTAATTCTAAGAAATAGGATACACATGACAATCTATAAAAGGGCTAAAACACAAGATTCTCAAATAATAAGAACCACCAAACAAATTCCTAATAACAATAATGAAAAATTGGATGTTAAATGTAATGTTACCTTTTTGAGATATTTTATTTCAATAGTTGTTCCTCTTCAACATCCAAATCGACATTGGGGTGGAAGGTGGGGGAGGGGTTCTTATAACCCCTGATGGGAAAATTGAAGAATGGTATGTGTGGGGCCTTGAAAAGAAAATGAATAACCAAGATGAGGCTTATGGTCTCCTCTTTGGTCTCATACTTGGTCAGCAAAAAAGGATTAGAATCTTCAACATTATGGGAGACTCCCTCCTTATAATAAAGAGCATGATAAACAAGAGGGAGGCTAAAAACTCAATGCTGAACCAAATTTTGAAAATAATCAGGTGTAGCTACAAGAGCTTTGAAAGAGTCAAATCATATCACATTTTAAGAGAGCCGAATAGAGAGGAAGTTACCCAAGCAAAAATAGCCTTCTAGATAGAAGAAAGTAGGAGCCTTATCAATGGGATCGAAGGGTTCCAGGACATCCCATAAGTGATATGAAGGGCATAATTGTGAGATGTATTGGACCATCTCTAATTGCAAGGAAAAAAGCATTAAAATCAAGAATAAAAAGGACTATAGGGATAAAGGAGGCCAAACTGCTCCTACCTAGCTTATCTTACCCTCTCCCTTACTCCCCCTCCCTCTCATCCCTATCTAACCCTCCCCCTCTCTCCCTCACCCATCACGCCATCACCCCCTTACTCCCTCATCCCCTTCTCCTTGATTTCCTTCTACTCCAACCTCCCCTTCCTAACCATCTGCCCCCCCCCTCTCCCTCTCCCCTCACTCCCTCAATCCCTCACCCCTCACCTCCTCTCTCCCTTCTTCCCTCATCCATTCCTCCCTCACTTCCCTTCTTCCTCACCCCATTCTCCCCACTTACCTTACGCTTCACCCTACCCCACCTCCCCCGCTTCCCCCTTTCCCCCCTACCCTCACGTCATACCGTCCTTCACCGTACTCTCGATGGTTGCCATCTCTAATGGACAACAGTTGGATCAGTACTGACACAACGGTAAGAGATATCCTGCCGTGTGTAACTTTTAATTAGATCTAGTATAGGGATGATGCAATAATGCATATAGGTGGTGCTGGTAAGAGGGGTGGCATGGGATGCAACATTTTTTACCCAAGTACGATGGCTTATCACATGATCAAGTCTTTTCCAAGGCTGTATAAACCCTCTTTGTGTGAGCCGACTTTAATTTTGGAGCACAGGATCATATTGTTCAAGCCCACGACCATTAATATGCAACAATTCACGACTGATCCAGGGAAGGTTGCAATCAGGAGGACGAGTACAGATGTGAGAAGGAATTATCATCCCATGAGTAGACACTGGTGTTATATAAAGAAAAACAAGAATCTCAACAACAGAGGTAAACCAACGGTTTTGTTCTCGGGAGGCTGGTAGGTCGACTTAGTGAGTTTTCTGGGGTGGTGATGTGAGAGTTGGGAGGCTGACAATAGGTGTAGAATTTCTGGCCTTATCATATCTCGTACCAAGTTTAAGGGCAGAGTGATCCTGGACTTTAGGTGTATGTTCTTGTGGATGGCTGAGGATAACTAAGGGCAGCGAAATTGGGATATAGGAAGTGCTAAGAAAATTCAGGGTTGGGCAGATACTTTGAAGCAGTTGGGTGAGGAAGTTGTGCACTGTGTGAATACCTGTATGAAGAATCATATAAAAACCAGTGGTCAGCCTGTGCTGAATTATCAGGATCCTGAGTGGTATTCAAAGACAACATGTTGGGACGTAACTTTTGGATCTTGTTTCCGAAATCAGACTTCTGAAGTGGTGGAAATAACAACCAATGTTAGTAAGGGTTCTAACATGAAGAGGAATACAAGGAAAAGGCAGAAGAAAGATAATAAAACTGAGATAAAAAACAACATGGAGATGAAGGTGGAGGCCTAGGGTGTAAGACACAAATGCACATGGAGGGCAATTGAATGCATCATGCCCCTAACGACTGTAACCCCACAAAACTGCAACCACTATGAACGCGATCATCTGGAATTATGGGACTGCATGGAGGACTTGAAGAAAACCTTGTAAATGAAAAAAAAAAGGACTTGGACCGTAGAGAGAAAGAAGCTGAAAAACATAAATATCAACCAACTAGAGAACATAATATATGCTTTGCAGGGCCAAATTTAAGACCTAAATATCCAACTGAAAGGGAATCCCGCAACCTCTGAAGAGGTGCAGAGTGGCCTCGATCTGAACCGACCTGCAAACCTTGAGGATTAACTGAATTTTAATTTATGTGTAAATTTTCATGTGTATTTTTCTTAGAAAATACTGCAGGATATAAAACATAGAAACATCAATATCAAAGCTGAATTTTGTAATTTTAGAAGTCATTTGGGCCATCCCACCTATGGATGTATCTAGACAACCCAATTTTTGGAAATATTGAACATATTATCTCTCGGTTTTAGCCGTGACCTGAGCGCAGATTCATATAAAATAAAATTACTCTTTTGTGTTAAATAAAAACATCCAAATCAACACAGATTGTCCTACACATATTCATGAGACCAATGAGGAAAATATGAGAAAATGTTTCTTGATTTTATGGAAATCCATATATCTAGTTATCAACCTCAATATATCCTCCAATATTCCTTCTAACTAAGACATCCATCAGAGTTATCTTCCCTGCACCACTAACCCCCATAAATGTCGTAAGAACACTAAGTATGAGTGCACCTGTAACAGAGCAATTAAAGTCCATCTTTAGTCACTTTTTGTTCCCTCTTTTCCTGCAGATAAATCCAAAATCAGTTAGCCAAATCCATCAAGTACGAGAATCCACAAACATTGGAAATAACTGGATCACATAATATATCAGTCTCAAGGCTCAACTTCCATACTAGGGGCATGTCAACAAAGTATTTGACATTTTCAAAAGACATGGCTAGTGGTTGAAATGTAAAAGTAATTCCCCGCTTTGGATCAATTCATGTTGATTCCTCTAAAGGAAAATCCTTATTGCCTACTATATTAGTTGATTGGATGCTCATTTGTCTGATTTTCATTTCGGTTGCATTACCATTGAAAAAAAATTATAGAATTGAAAATCATGGAATCATCTAAAATTTAGTTATGTTACAATTTAATATGTTCAAAAAAATTTGAGAAAGCGATGGTTAACATTTTTCTTACAAGTATTATTTTCATTTGTAGAAGGCAGAAAACATGAGAAAAATCTTCTTCCTAACCTTGATGGTCTTGTATTAAAGCCTTACTCAACACCATTCTATTTGGATTTCATTTCTTCATAAGCTTCTTTAGAAATGACAACTTGAGGTTTCCCAAGAGCTACACAGAAACAGATCCCATATCATTTCATATTGGAAATGATTTGAAAAAATATAAATTAAAAAAAAACATAATGGCAGTTATGTGTTTAGTTAAGCAACTCACGATTTAGATATGCAAGATCAAAGTTAAACAACACAAAAAAATGAAGAGTAATGAAAATCCCAACAAATCACGAGCTCTTGTCTAATACCAATATCCTTGTGTAGATATGTTAGACACTTCAACACAGTAAGGCCCAGATTCATGCTGTTTCCTGCATTTTGAAGGCCAACATGGTTCCATGAAACTAGTCAATGTGATGCATGGTTGCATAAAACCTCTTCATAATAATAAAAAATATTGGTTATATAGAATTTTATAGAGTCCTTAGTGGATTAAAAAGGTTGAAATCTTAAAATATTCCATCTAGGAGCAAGCATCTCATTCATGGAGATCGCATTCTCTGCATATATCAAAGGTTAACACCTCTAGCCCCATATCCACCAGTTTGGGACACTATTTTCATTTTAAATCCATCAAGCCCGAGAAATCTTCATCATCCAAGGGAAGAACACGCATCTAGAAGGTGTATATAGTGGGGTAAATTTTACATCACATGTCTTTATCCTAAGTTAGAAATATTTTGAATATATGCGCTATAGCGCGAAATATTATGGTCATATGTGTTATCCAATGTTTGGAAGGCATATGCTTTAAATAAAAGTTCATTGCACATGTATTAAGGTTGGTAAACAACAAAAAGGGCTTGTCGCATGTGATTAAACCTCGAGCTTCTCCCAGCCGTCAGATTATTCCTTCGCTAAATCAACACTCCAAAAACTTTTTCAGCTCCCCCTTTCCATCCTCCCTTTACCGGCGCAGGGGGGTTTGGGGGGGGGTCGGAAAAGTGGTTTTCCTCCCTACAGACCCACCTAACATGTCAACACCACAACTTTTTTCACACCCCCCCCCCTTCATAAACCATTAACCACCACCGTAGTATCTAGGGCATCCTTAGTACAACCACTCGTTTGATTTATGATGAGCTGGATGGTTGTCATGATGAATTTCTAGGGAAGTGACCCTGGGCTTCCTGGTTGGTATGCTACCCATCTGTAATTTACTTTCCCATTATGTCTGGACAATCATTTCTGATCGTGATTTGTTCCAGATCCTCCTATGCGAGCGAGAGAAGTATAAGGTGGCCTTCCACACCTTCATTTTCCAACCTGTTTTTCAACTTGTTCCCCTTACATTTGATCATCTAGAAGGTTATTCCATGAGCATTGTCTGGTCTGGATGGTTGATTATGTGTAAGATTTTGTTCATCCTCCAATTGTCGGAAACTTGCATGGAACTTGTGCCATTCTGTAGTTTCTTATAGGCCTGGGTTGCCACCAACGAATCCCCTTGATGATTAATGGCTAGAAGTGTTGTGCTCTTGAGATTTCAATTCCATGCTGGAGAGCTTGTAATTATACAATATTATTAGTGGAGTGGCCCAAATTCATCACGTAGATCCATATGATCATGCCGCTCAAATTCCTGAAAATCCTACCGAAACTAGCCATACCTAGATTTTCCTTGGCTACCTTGTCATAGTTTAGCTTGAGGATGCCCTGCTCCGGAGGCATTCAGAAGTCTTGGGCCGCATTGGTGCCATGTGTGCTAGGTTCCAACCCACCCAAGGGAGAATACATATCCAAAAGAGAAAGGATTCTAAGGTCAATAGGGGTGGTAGGATTGGAGGAAAGGCGTGGCTAAATATAAACAACTGATTCTCGTAGAAAAACCGCATGCCAACATTAAACATATATTTAAAATTTGATTTCTTGTTAAGATTTAGGGCATAAGTAATTTTTAAAAATTAAGGTTTCTCAAGCTTGAAATTCACTAAATGCGATGATAAGATTTCAATATTAAACTATTGAGGGTTTGTAGTTAAGAGTTGCAAATAAACTACATTGGTTTTAGGAAGGATGTAGAGAACTAGATTCATAACAACTTAAATATTGGATCATTGTATGGTGAAGTTAGAGTATGGTAAAGTTAGATCTACATGTAATGGGTAACAAAGTGGGACTTTTCCGGTTGTGTCTCATTGCTTGGGATAGGGCAACCCCATGCAAACAATGTAGGCTCAAAACTTGTGAAGTGTGGAGTATTTGTGTGTGAGGGAAGGTGTTTAATATATAGTAGTTGGTTTCCCTTTGTGATCAAAGGGATTTAACAGGTGTTTGACAAGCCAAATTTGATTATGTGGATGTTAATATGATACTTTTTATTTTAATTATAATTGATGATATTATTGGAAATAACTTCATGAAGAACCCATTCGCTCTAGATATAGAACATTTACTCTCTAAATTTATATGACCATATGCTTGAGCAACTAATAACATTGAGTATGTCTAGTGGAGATTTCAATTACGAAAGTAACAGTTGATCAAACATCTTCATCAAGCAAAAAGAGGGAATAAGGTTCATACTCGTAGGAACAATAATGGAACAATAATTGATCCACATGATATTAATATCACGTTAGTAGTATATTGTGTAATTGTTAAGAGAAATATTGATGAAGTGCAAAAACACATGTTGGGTATTTAACACTATTGGAGTGAACATGTTATGTAACCAGATCACAAAAAAAAAAAGTTCAACAACTTGAAAATAAGCCTCTTTGAGTGGGAAACCTCCTTTTACATTACATAAATGAAAAATTCTTGGATGATACAAATAACAAGACCTCCTTGGTACAGGTAGGAGTCCAAGGGATCACAATATAATAATATCCTACATAACAATAATAATGTAAGGGCACAACAATAACAATAGTGAACTACTATGGGGCACAAAAATAACAATATGGGGGATACATGGGAAAAACAATAAAAATAAGGGGGCTACACTAGTATAATAGGGAACTAACATTCCCTTCTTCAAAAAATTGTTTTCCTCAATTATTGAGAAGTTCTAGACGCTTCTATATAAAATTCTCATCTTCCTATGTGGATTCTTCAATGGGTAAGTTCTTCCACTTAATGAGATACTCTGAAATTGATTGATTCCGTAGTTTTTGGGTTCTTGTTTTCGTGAACGGTTCAGGATCCAATATGATTTTTCCTTCCTCGTGAAGTTCTTGAAATATTGTTTGAATTGGAAGCTTGTCACTAATAACCTTCTTTAAGCATGAAACATGGAAAATTTGGTGTACTCGGGAAGATGCAAGAAACTCCAATTTGTATGCCATAGTACAAATCTTTTGCAACACCTTGTAAGGAACATATTATGTGGGTGATAATTTATTATCCTTCTTAGCTTACTTGAGGCACATTTGTTTGTATGGTTGCAACCATAAAAATACCTAGTTGGCTACGTCAAAATTTCTTTCATTGCAATGCTGATTTTCCTGTTGTTTCATTCAGTTCTATGCGAGAGTATGGCTATCCTTTAAGAGTTGGAGAACTTGTTGTTGATGTTCGATGTGATGTTCCATTGCTTGAACCTTAGAATTTTCTCTTAAATATGATGTCATGTACAATGTATGATATCCATAAAGTGCCATAAATGGGGTCATTTTTGTTGTAGTATGAAAGGAGGTGTTATACAACAATTTAGTTAGAGGTAACCACTCGAACCATTATGTTTGTTTATCAGATACAAAGAAACGAATATATTCTTCCAAACATTTGTTCACTCACTAGTACAAATGGGGCCAACATATGACGTCACTTCGTCAGTTATACGACTCAACTTCATCTACTATCCGAAGAACCCAAGACATAGATATTGTCGGTGGGATTTTGTCGGATATTCGACCACCGGGAAATCGTCAAACTTGTATGTCGGATATCCGCCACCCTTTATACCAAATAAACCGTTGGCTAACCGGGAATTTGTTCAACATATAGTCGTCAAATAGGCAACATTTTTTTTGACATATAGTCATCGAATAAGCGACATTTTGTTCGACGTATAGTCATCGAAAGACAATGTTTTGTTCGACATATAGTCATTGAATAAGCGACGTTTTAATTTGTAGCCAAGGTCAAATTCCTGACATTCATCTATCGGATGTGTTTATCGAATATTCAACCATCAAATGTCGGCTAGCCGACATTGTGACTTTTCATTCGACGAAGACGTTATGGATCCAATGATATTTTGCGTGGGATGGGAGACAGATATCCAACACTAGTTTGTGGATGAGGGCCGAAAAATATTCAACAATTGTTAAATGTACATCGAATATCTGACGGGTTATGATTGGAAAATAATGGAAGAGGCTTCAAGGAATGGTTGTTAAGTTTAACAAGGTATTTGCATTTTGAAGTTATGGAAAATTTTATTTCAAACTAACTCAGTCTAGACCTTGAAGCTCGCATCCCATGTACATTATTTCATTTGAGCTAATTCTTGAATTGAAACACATGGAAATTACACATTCTCCAGTTTTTTTTTCCCAAACCATAATATGAGTAATTGGGATACATCTACATTAATGGTCTAGATTGAGTTAGTTTGAAATTAAATTTTGCAGAATTTCAAAAGGAAAATACCTTGTTAAAGTTAATGACTATTCCTTCGAGCCTCCTCCATTTTCCCAAACTTCAACTGTAAAACCGGGTAATAATGAATAGATAAAGAGAAAAAGTATCTCTAATTCTAATAAATAGGATACACATGAAAATCTATACAAGGGCTAAAACACAAGCTTCTCAAATAATAAGAACCACCAAACAAATTCCTAATAACAATAACAAAAAATTGAATGTTAAATGTAATGTTGCCTTTTTGAGATATTTTATTTTGATAGTTGTTCCTCTTCAACATCCAAATCGACATTGGAGTGGCAGGTGGGGGAGGGGTTCTTATAACCCCTGATGGGCAAATTGAAGAATGGTATGTGTGGGGCCTTGAAAAGAAAATTAATAACCAAGACGAGGCTTATGGTCTCCTCTTTGGTCTCATACTTGCTCAGAAAAAAAGGATTATATTCTTGAACATTATGGGAGACTCCCTCCTTATAATAAAGAGAATGATCAACAAGAGGGAGGCTAAAAAGTCAATAATGAACCAAATTTTGAAAAGAATCAGTTGTAGCTATAAGAGCTTTGAAAGATTCAACTTATATCACAGTTTAAGAGAGCTAAATGGAGAGGTAGATACCCAGATAAACATAGCATTCTAGATAGAATAAAGTATGAGCCTTATCAATGGGATTGAAGGGTTCCAAGACATCCCATAAGTGCTATGAAGGGCATAATTGCGATGATGTATTGAACCATATCTAATTGCAAGGAAAAAAGCATTAAAATCAATAATACAAAGGAATATAGGGATAAAGGAGGCATACTGCTCCTACCTATATTATCTTATCCTCTCCCTTACTCCCCCTCCCTCTCATCCCTCTTTACCCCTCCCCCTCTCTCCCTCACTCCATCACCCCCTTACTCCCTCAACCCCTTCTCCTTGATTTCCTTTCACTCCACCCTCCCCTTCCTAACCATCCCCTCCCCTTCCTAACCATCCCCCCCCTCTCTCCCTCTCCCCTCACTCCCTAAATCCCTCACCCCTCACTTCCTCGCTCCCTTCCTCCCTTATCCCTTCCTCCCTCACTTCCCTTCTTCCTCACCCCCTTCTCTCCGCTTACCTTACGCTTCACCCTACCCCACCTCCCTCACTTCCCCCTTTCCCCCCCACCCTCATGTCATACCGTCCTTCACCGTACTCTCGATGGTTTCTGTCTCCAATGGACAACATGTAGATCAATACTAACACAACAGTAAGAGATATCATGACGTGTGTAACTATTAATTAGATCCAGTACATGGATGACGAGATAATGCAGATAGGTGGTGCTGGTAAGAGGGGTGGCATGGGATCCAACATTTTTTTATCCAAGCACGATGACTTGTCACACGATCAAGTCTTTTCCAAGGCTGTATAAACCCTCTGTGTGCAAGTTGACTTTAATTTTGGACCATAGGAGTATATTGTTCAAGCACGCGACCATTTATATGCAGCGGTTCACAGCTGATCTAGGGAAGGCTGCAATCATGAGGACGAGTAGGGATGTGAGAAGGAATTATCATCCAGTCAGTAGACACTAGTGTTATACAAAGAAAAACAAGCATCTCAATAACAGAGGTAAATCAACGGTTTTGTTCTCGGGAGACTGGCATGTTGACTTGGTGAGTTGTTTGCGGTGGTGCTGTGAGAGTTGGGAGGCTGACAGTAGGTCTAGAATTTCTGGCCTTATCATCTCTTGTACCAAGTTTAAGGGCATAGTGATCTTGGAATTTATGTGTATGTTCTTGTGGCTGGCTGAGCATAACTCAGGGCAACAGAATTAGTGTTAGTATGAATTTTAATCGCAAGTGTACAAGAAAAGCTCACTTTAGTTTGCATAACAAACAACCCTAACATCAAAGATGGCTACCAATTTCTTTAGATCTGCAGTTAGTTGACCAAGATAAATGCTACAAAATCTAGATCTATGCAGTAAAAGACATTAAGTAGTAAATAAAAACAAGAGTTGCTCTATGCATCCAATAGACAAGAGAAGAATATTTTTTAAAGAATTTTTTGTATTTTTGACACCTGGGAAGGGAACATAGAAAGATGTTACCAGTCCCCCTCAATGGGATGGGTTCTTGTAAGTCCTCAACACTTCAGATCTAAGATCTCTCTCTCTCTCTCTTAATGGTGTAGAAAACCCAAACACAAAAAAAATGGAACTCAAAGGGCTCTCACAAGAAAAATGGTAGCAAAATTGACAATGATGGAGGATCAAAGTCAGACCAAAAGTATAGATCCAGAGTGATATTAGGCAACAAAAGGAAGTGAGTGAATGGAAAAACCCTTCTATTTATAACAAAATATCGAGTTAGTCTAGATATTGTTGCATAATTAAAATATTATTAACCAAATCTAGATCCAACTTTTATGGAATATTTTATTATATTTGTTGGAGGGAAAAAGAATTTTATTTTGGTCAAATCCATTTATTTGTAAATAATAAATAAATAAATGATTTATTTATTATTTTAAGGATGTGGTTGAGTAATAATTAAATAAATAATGATTTATTCAATTATTTATAAATGATTTAGTCAAATTTAACAAGGAATATTATTTAAAAAAGGTTTTAAATAATTATTCCTAGAAAATAATAAGATAAATAATGATTTATCTAATTAACTTTCCCGTTTTGGGTTAAATATGACCAAGAATATTAATTAAACTGTTGTTTAACTAATTATTCCTTGAGGAAAATCAAACAAATGTGGATTTATTCAATATTTACTCATGGGGTTTCCTGTTTAGACCATAAAAAACTTAATAAATTATGGATTACTAAGTTATTTTTCATAGTGAAAGCAATTTTACTTAGGGTAAAATTGGTCTTACATGGTGTACTTTGGTCCATCTAATAGTAACAGGTTAGATGATCAAAAATTGGTGTAACAGATCTCCCCCCAGCATGCGAGCATTAGGAGCTAATCGTATGACCGAAGTACGTTGTAAGAACTCAATCACTAGACACCGAAGGGGAAGTTAGAGAGAGATAAATATAAGGTAAACCAAAGCGCTAGAGGAAAAGACCCTGAGGAGGTGAGACTTATTGGTGCGACAAGTCATTTTTATGAGTGAGTACCTGTGCTACAAGAGGCGAGGGAGGCATACCTATGCCCGTCGAGACAAAGTACAAAGAATAATGCATCTAGTAAAAAAGGGACTAAACTATATAGTATATGCTGGCATGAACATGAGGCAGATAAAAACATGATAATGGATCCCACATACGTACTGTGCCTGGGATAATAGTCAGGACTTCTGCAATAATATTTGAGTACATGAGATATAAGTACAACCAAAGAGGCCTTCTCAACAGGAGAGGGATCTGAAAATATGAATGATGCATGCAAACTAAAAGGCGCTGCAAGAGGCTGAGGCCAAAACCATCAAATCTATGGAGTTGCATCGAAGGCTGTAATGAAGAGTTCATCTGAGCATGTAGGGGGCTACCTGAAGGGCCACCCCCTCATGAGGTCTAAAACATATCACACACACCTGGGAATCACTGGTATAATCTGATGCATCACTGAACCATCAAGTATACGGATCTCGATCATGCCATAAGGAGCTAGAGCTGAGAAACAATCAAGTCAAAGGGAAATAAGGGGATCCTTTGCTTGATTTGAGGCACTGAACAAGAGTGGAAGCTGGAACCAAGGTACACTGCCCTCTAGACCTGTCTTCTGGAATGAACGAGCTGATGTCGACAGAAGGAGGTCCGCCATAGGTGAGGCAATAAGGGATCCTCAACTAAGGCACAAGAGAAAATAGTAGAGCTACTGATAGACTGAAACCAGGGATGATGATGGAATGGGGGGTACTGAGTAGTGAGCTGACGACTTCCCTTGTTAGAGCATGAAGGGCATGGATGGCTTGGCAACAACTAACACAATATCAAAGGGGATAGGGGACAATAGGACTGAAGGCCATAATGTGTGACATGAGAGAGGAACCAAGTAATGAAGGATGGAGAAATATAGTGGGATACAAAGGGATTCAGGATAGACTCCATGGATGTGATGATGACTCAACTCGGATGCTCTAAACAAGGGTGACTCGATGATGCTGCCACACAGAAAAGGTCTGGTAAAGACCATAAAAACATGAGTACAAGATGGTTACTCATGATGAAAATCGACACGAGCATGGAAAAGTATGGAGATAGAGTGGTGCCCCAAGTACAAGTGTTGCAAGTGAAGAAATTTGATTTTGAGGAGTGGTGAAGTGACCCTTCTTGGAAAAAATGTGTCCTAGTGAAGTATCAAATCACGAGAAACTAACAGATACCCATTTTAGAGCTCTGTGAGGGCTTTCCAACGGTACAGATGGTTTTTCAAACTGAGCTACAGTTTGGCCGCAGCATGCGAAAGAAAAATTTGGGGTTTCTCTTTTAATAAGGCATTTTCCCCTCCAAATTTACTCATTTGGAAGTGTAGCTATGGTGAATGTAATTTTAAGGGTTTCTCTTGTAGCAAGCGTAGTGGACAAACCGACGGTTGGAATCGAGATCTTTCGGTTGCAAGTAAGAGGTCTAACCCTACTCTTTCATTTCAGTGGATTGAAAGTTCAGTTTAGGTGCCCAGAACTTAGGAACAGACCCTTGCTCCTCTTCACGGTCAGGTCGCACTTTTTGGGGAAATATATGTGACCTGGGTAGCAGGTTTTGGGTAGAAAAGTGCAACCTGTACTAGGATTTTGCTTGAAAAGTGCGACCTGACAGAGAGGGGTTTTTCTGTGCTATTTTTTGGCTGAGAGCTGGGTTTTTATGTTTGAATGTAGTTTTTCCTTTCTGTACACTGAAAAATATGATGTTTTTGTGCAGATATGGAAAAATTGCGGATCAACTAGAGAGAGAGAGACCTGGACATATTATGGTCAGAGATCCGGGAGGATCATGGTGTCTGCATTGCATTGGCTAGGTTTGGGGTTCTGAAGTTTGTGGAGAACCCTTTGATGAGAGCTGGGGAGCCCTTGTTGGCCCATATTGTTAGTTATTGGGATCTAAACCATGAGGTCCTTATAGTGCAGGGGCTCCAGATCGAGTTGACGGTCCAGGATATATATTTTCTAAATGGTCTCCCACCACTTGGGATGGTGGGGAATACTCAGCCAGTGTTACCACGAGGGTGAAACATCATGGAGTTTGTAGAGCACCATTGTTGAACAAGTCTCCATGTCAAGGGGACACGGATACCGATCGGGGATCTAGAGAGGTTAAAGACCCGTGCTGTGGCCGCAACGGTGCTACAGATCCTAGGAAACCAGGCACTCCACCATATCACTGGGGGTCAGATGATGCTTGTTGAGAGTGTGTTTAGTGGGACCTACTGTTTGGTCAATTTAGTGTGTCCTAAATTTATACATTAATTTATCAATCCAGGATTCGTAAGCTGATAAAGTGTGGCGCACTATATGTGCAAGATAACCTATCTCTTACTTTTTGTCGTTTTTGGATTTTTATGAAATTCTAAAAGACAAGTATGGAGACAAATATTCAAGACAATGATGTCCTTATAATGATTTTCCAAACTTCAAAAGAATTTTAAAACACACAATGACAAAATTAATTCTTCAAAGAAAATGAAATTGCATCACTATTGTAGTCAAACAAACAGTGAACTATTGATCATGAAACTCATTATCCTTGCTGCTGTCCAAATACAAAAGAAACTATGCTTAAATAAATCCAAGAGTTGCAACAAAGTAAATCTAAATCAAATTACATCAACTTATATTCTGATCCCTCACCATTAGTCCAGCTATGGCTTTCGGAGGTAACCATAAACAACTTGAGCAACCTGATATCTAATTTGCAGAAAAAGAAACTAATATCAAACTACACACTCATACTTCAATCCCTCACCATTAGTCCAACTATGGCTTTCGGAGGTAACTGAAAATGACATGAGCAATTTAATATATCTAAATCTAACTACTGAAGCAAATGTGCAAGACTGAAATAAACAAAGAAGTACTAGAATTAAACAAAAACTAAGAAAAGTAAATTAGCAGCAGAACAATATTGATTCCATGTCATTAGTCAAAAGATATGAAAATGCCCGGGCTGCCTATTTGTAATCTGAAACAAGAACACTGATCAGTTAACAATAACATAAAACATGAAAGACATAAGTAAAATGTAAAGCATGAAAGATTATGAACAGTGATGAAGCATAAATATCATGAAAGATGCAATGTATAAACACATGAATGACTTATGGTACAATGAACTTAAAGAAATAAAACAAGAAACTATACAGTAATGCACAAAACCTCAGCGTGTGCAGGGGCCCTCTGCACAGACCTCGGGCAACAGCCTTCAAATACGAATTACGCTTGGAAACAGAGTCTTCTTATATATTAAAATGCAGTCATAACAGAGAAATGATATTATAGCACAGTGGCAACGCAATTACATTACAGAGCTATATGGAGGCTAACTATTATGCGTATGAAAACGCGTTATTTATAACAAAGGTGATATAACTAATTCCCTAAAGTTTGTGCTGACAGAGACACGTGAACCATCACGTCCAGAGATCCAGCATCATGGCCGCGGTGAGGAGTAAATCTATGAAGAGTGGATGTTGATCTTGGCCATGGAGTCGCAGGCTGTGTAAGTCAAGGTGTCTCCAGAATTAGAAACGGCCACGCAAGTCTTCACGTGATGAAAAACAGAGTTCTGTCACTGTGGGACTCTTCGGTTGACCACCGCTTGACCACCTTTGACCACAGCCTTCTTAGGTGAATTCGACTGAGCCAATAGGACTCGATCCATGTCCATGTCATTTCCAACCTGCCCATGTGGCTCGATTTGCCTGAAGACACCTGCAATATAGACTTTAACAAAATGGCTGCGGAAAGTTGAAGCAGCTGCGGAAAGTGACAAGATTCCGCAGCTCAATGAGCAAAAATCTAATTCAAACAGCAGACATAAAACATAGTTAAAAACCACTTTAAATGCTATTTTATGATTAATATGCAATGATATTGACAACTTAGAAGGTTCAGGTGAATGAAAAAGGTCTAGAAAGGTGTATAGGAAAGATGCATATTTGAGACTCAACACCTACTATGGGTGGGCCCAGATGATGATGTCATCGTTGAAACGACACTTGTCGCTATGCAAGAAATAAGTGAACAATGACTGTGCATATGGTATAGTGTTGTGTTCGCTCTTCTTTGAGAAGATCCAGACACTTCGGCCTCGCATACAGATCTAGGATGGGGGCCCGAGGGAGCCCAAGATGCGTCGGTGGGGGCGACTACTGTGCAAAGGGGGAGGTGGGGCGGTCGAACGGGTGTTTCGACCCAAGTTCTTTGCTCATTGGGATCAAATGCCACTGTACATGGATGACTATCCTTATAGTGGGATGAGTTATCGTGAGGAATCGGACTTGCCATTGCTGCCTGGTCGAGTATGGGGCCCCAATGGTAAGTGACAAGTTGCTAATCTTTGATGTGCATTGTAAAGTTTCAGAATATTGTATGTGGTACTGATTCTTTCACTTTTGGTATGCAGATACAACATCGATGAAACTGACCGGGTACATGGGATGAGCTGTAGTATCAGGAGCTGCAAGACCTAGTGGATCGTGAGCACCACAAAATGAGGATGCAATGGCTCTCCTGGAGGACATCCATCGTAGATGTGAAAGGCTTCTGACCGGTGTTTCAGAGCGCGGCTGGGAAGACTTGGATGATCAGTACATAGAGCCATGTATTGGTCTACCCTTGGAGTGGAGAGGGGTCATGTGGCACATGGCGACGGCCAGACAGGGGATGCGTGATCTACGAGCTACAGGAACAAAGCCATTGGCTCGCAATCCTCCAGATAGTGATTAGGTGTAGGGGCATGTGGTGCCCCTATTTTTTATTTTTTGTAACATGCTATGGGCATGTCATATGTATCAGAGTTGATAGAATCTAAAGCATTTTATACGACACATATAATGGATATGCATCATTTTGATGGTTTAATGTTATTGTCTTGTGTTAAATGCATGTGCTAAGTGCCAATCTAGAATACTGTTTGCAATGCTATCTACATAGTGATTTTGTGCTCTAGGTACATGAATGAATGTAATGATTTCAAATTCATGCATCAAAAGCTTCGCTCGTAAATATCTTCTAAAAAGGATAGGATTATGCACACGATAGACACCGTTAAATTGCATGACAAGAAGCAGGGAATATAAATTAACATGAAGGTGGAGGATGCGATGGGAAAGGGCATTGACTAATAAACCTCACACTGCATCATATTCAGCCTGATTATTGGTGGCAGTACCAATGCATACATTGTTCGGGAGAACAAGAGAATGTAAGGGGGTAAAAATGGCCCAACCTGCGGAGGCTAGATTCTGGGAGTAGCTACTTGCACCATCAACATAACCAATATAAGGTGTGGATGGGGGGTCCATCTGAAAGGTGCCACAAGACAAAAAATGAGAGGATGATGAAAAATTCTGGAAACCTGAGTGCAAGGTAGAAATCGAAAAAACACAGCTAGAGGGAGTGCTCTGGGTAGGATGTCTACCACCCACAGACCGACGGGTAGGTGGTGTGTGGGAGCTACCTCGGGGGTAGCTTGTGCTCAGGTCGTGAAAATCACCATATACATGGATGGTGCCATTCTTCTTATGGGTGGGAAATATGAAGTCAGGGGTGGAAAATGCTTCCATGATGTCGTCATCACAGTATAAGATAGGGTGACTGGAGGAAGGGAGACCACATGACGCGGCGAAGCTACCTGAATCATCATAATGAGAAGAAAGGTTCACATGTGCATCGTCGCAGGGGGTGACAGAAGAACAAGTAGATAAGGGATCCACTAATGTTGAGCCCAGGTGATCACTAAAGGGAGGTCAAGCAAAACAGAAGGGGAAGTCTCTAAGGGAGCTTCCACCATGGATCTCATGAATGATGATAGGTAGAGGATGGTGGCTACAGGCTCCGTCATCTCGACAACAGGAGGGGGAATGTTAATGGGAGTGGGTAAATCCTCAAGCTAGCTCGAAGCATACTGCACAAGGATGGGAGAAGCAGACTGGTTTTGTTCAATCTTGTACTCCCGAACTACCTCCAAAGAGGTGCGGTAATGCATGAGGTGGGGACAACAGTGGGTATAATGGCCATGGAGATCAAAAAAATCATAGGGTTGGTTGGTGTGAATAGTCTTAGGGTTATTAGCTATAGTCGAGGAGGAAATAGAGGCTTCAGGGACCTTAGAATTAGGGAACACAACATTAACCATGGGCTTGATACGAGGCAACTTGGGACAATGATGGGTGGCATGATCGACGACATCACACAAAGCATAAGGTTGGGTACGCTTTGGAGGCTAAGGAGGAGAAGGTTAATTGGGGCAACCTTGTCTTTTGATGCCTTTTTGCGAGCTTTGCCCCCTTTACCTGAAGTTGTCACAACATGAGGAGGATCCTGTTGAGGTGGCTGAGGCACGGTAGCAGAGGGAGGGGTCATGGGGACCAGTTGAATCGGGGTCAAAGCAAGATAAAGTTTGGGCTGACTAGGTGGGTTAGCTACTGGGGGATCAATGTACCAGACTGGGATCCCCAGGGTCAAGTTAGGAAGGGATACGGTAGCCATGACAGGTACTGAAAACACTCTAGGAGGGGGAGCTAGGAATGGTATCTGAACAGAGGGGTAATGGCTAGGCAAGACAACTCCAAGATGGTTAAGGCCAAGAGGAACCGTGCTAAGAGGGTAGAGAGGCTCAGGGATATCAGCTGCAGATAAAATGCCTTGAGGAGGGGGTCCTGAAGTTTGATTTGAAGTGCTAGGAGCAGGTTGCGAAGGGCGGGTCTGCTGATTAGCCAAAGCGGGCCGCTTGAGGGAAGCTCGAGACGATTGTATCATGCAAACGTTTGACGAGCTGGGATCAGAGATAGGAGGAGGAAGACCAGGGAATGAACCAAGAAAAGAGGAGTCTTTGTAGACTCCGGGCGAGACACTGGTCAAAGGTTAGATGGTTTTCTTATTGGCCACTGAAGAGATGATGGACTAAGGGGAGGTCTGAGACTTCGGTTCGCAATATGTCAACTGGTCAATGGTGACTATCTTTCTGTTATGAGGAAAGGATATCTTGTGGTGGACCGCAGATGGGACAACATACATCGCATAAGTGTAGCTATGACGCAACATAATGTTTTAATCTAAGGGGGCATCAATGAATTCTACGTCGATGCAAACAGTCTTTCCCATAAGAGTAATAGGACAATTGCGGGACAGGCCAATGGGCTGGGAAGAGTGGCCATCCCACGCTCGAAGGGCGATAGTGGAAGGGGCCAACTCAGGTGATCCGAGTTGCTTCCAAACTGAAGCAAACATCACATAGGTGGATGTGCCCTCATCAATGATACAACAGGAGACATTGGCATTTCGGATCTTGATGGGGATTTGGAAGGCGACGGAAGTAAGAAGGGGACAAATTTCTGACCGGTCAACGTCAAAGACGATCAAACGATCATCTGAAGGATCTATAGCACCCATGGCAGTTAGTAGAGATTTTCATTGTGAAGGGCATGACTAGAGGAGTTATAGCATTGAGATGGCAATAGGAGATTGCGCTAAATCATCTACTCTACTATACAAATGGGCAGCTTTGCCAGAAGCATCGTTTCGGCGTAATGGTCCCTTGGGGATCTTGGTATGAACCTCTGTCTTAGGATGAGGGATTTGTAAAGGACCATTGGTTTTTGAAAGAGGCTATATAGAACCTGAAGAAGGGGGCTCGGGGGCAGACGTAGCGGGAGGCTTGTTGTACTGATGGGACTGAATCTGAAGGTTGAGGTCAACGGTAATGGGTTGGTCAGAGTTCATCATAAGAATCTGGTAATTGGAGGTACCAGATGGAGGAGGTTGAGTGGCTGCCTGACCTTTAGGTAGTTGGGTAGCCACAAATCCTTGCTGAGGGAAAGGATTGGTAAACACAGTCGGCTGGATAGGTACAGCATTGGGAGGAACCGAAGGGGAGGATTGTTGTCCTTGCGATGCTGCTTGAGTCTCCCACATCTAACGCATCTGTGGTAAAAGAGGACAATCGTGGGTGTAATGAACATAAACACCACAACAAAAACAAGGCTTATTCGTGCGAACGGGCCTGTCCTGCTTGGGTTGAGCGCCCTGTTGCTGGTTAGCAGTGTTAGGTGCATTCCCTTATGGATTAGGTCTTGGATTACCTGGGGCATATTTATTTTGGGTGCCTTTCCTCTTATTTTTGGAAGTAGGAGGATTAGTTGCACCCTACTATGCATATAACTTCCCCTGGGGGGCCAGTGGTTGCTATTGCGGGGGTTGAGAAGGAAAGGGAGGCGAGGGTGCTAATGCTGGAGGAGTTGGAGCACCAAGCTGCGGATACGAATAATAAGGAGGTTGGGCAAAATTGTGGTAAACAGGTTGGGCAAAAGGATGAGGCATGCCATATCCTGGATACATGCTAGCGGGAGGGGGAAAATTGCTAGAGGAGTTGGCCCCTCCCTGAGGGAAACCATAACCCATGGGAGGATGAGCATATGGATGAGAAAGGGCTCCAACAATACCATCGGCGGCATGGGATGCCCCCGGTGCGTTGGCACCACCAGGTCTAGGGAGATCAGGTAAGATGGTATAAACATAACCAAACTGTGCGTAGATCAGGTCATATTTAATGCAATTTGGAGAGCATCTTCTTCGGTCTGAGGGAAATGTGATGCGACATATTTTCCGATAGCAGGCAAAAGGGATCTAAGGAACCAATCCATGTAGACACGGTCTTCGAAGGTAGGGGCTTGACATAGGCTCTTTCTTCTTCGCCATTCCTGGACACGATCAGATAGGCGGGTCGTAGAGGATTGGCGGAAAGAGGTCAAAAGTTCGATACCAGTGTTGTAACGAAGGGGAAGCTGGAAATAAGACAAAAAATCCCAGGCAAGAGTCGCAAAGGTGGTATGAGAGGAGGAGGCTTGATCAACATACCACTTAGAAGCTTTGCCAGTAACTGTACATTGGAACAACCGAAGACAGACAGACACATCGGTAATGGAATTAGATGAACACCACATGTGAAAAGATCGAACATGGTTTGTAGGATCTTCTCCAACAAGACCTTCAAACTTGGGGATGTAGGAAGGGAGCTTGGTTGGCATAGCAAGATAGCCAGTGTCATGGTGTATGGGGTCATTGGTCAACTGGTTAAAATCGGGAAGACTAAGGCCTGCCATATAGGGGAGCAAGGGATTAGCTGGGATAGTTCCTGTTGCGATCGCACTAGTATTATTCCTAGCATTAGGGCCGGGGCTACCACCAGCATTAGGTCCTGAACCAAACATGGTGAAGGTGACAGGGGGATAACCAGGGATGGAACCAGAAGGGGAACCCAGTGAACCAGAAAAGGAGTCAGAATGCAGACTCGTTGGAGGACTAACTCGAATCATACGCGGAGGAGTAATTATTCATAACAGAAACTGAGGATGAAGGCCAAGAAGTCTCCATGATAAATGCCTTGGGGGCACAATGATGACAGAACCAACACGGATCATAAAAGAAAGATAGAACAACAAGGGCAAGGAGGCACAAGATCAAATGATTACAATGTCGAAACAAGGGCAGAGAGGTGCAGGATCAATTGATTACAATGTTAAAGTCTTTGCCTGGTGGCGTTAACCAGGCACTTCTTCACTTAGGGTGTGTGTGTTAAGTGTGTTAATTTTAATTTTTAAATCCAGACGTTTGTAGAGAAAAAGAAAAAGTGTGATGTATAACTGAAAATAAATCTGCAGATAACAATATATGAAACTGAAATAACAGAAAATAAATAGCTAATTATGCATTAATATAAACCCAAGGAGGCGGGCCTCTCAACAACCAGTCTGTGAGTGGGCAAAAATATAGTCAAAATACACCAAAATAGCCAATGGATCTAAATTCGGGAGGGAAAATGATCTAAAGGTTAGATCTACTGGAAATAGGTGCAGATAACAACAAAAACCAGAGGCAAAAATGTTGCACATGAGGTGGCAAAAGGCTACAACCTGGAGGGAAACGGAGGGGACCCTAGAGGAAGACCCAAAAAAAAGTAAAAAGAGGTGTTTTGGATGGATGAATAATCAATCTGAAATGGATATGAAGGTGAGGGATTAGATTTGAAAAATGGCTGAACACACTGAAATTTCAGACGATCAGCTTCAGCTAAACTGCTCCTAGAAAGGTGGAAAGGTATTGAATCCCTAGGGGGATAGGTTCCCCACTCCAATGAGTAAAACAGAGCAAGTACAGGTCCAAAACGGGCGGAGACGGAGGTCATACAACTTTGAACAGAGGCCCAAACAAACCCAGAAAAATCTTATAAAATTTCCCGCAAAAAGTTTAGGTCGCAATTTCCGACCTGATTTCTGCACAGGTCACAGGTTTGGAGCTGTTTTTTGTGCCCTGAAGGTCCAGGTCACAGGTTTGGCCCAAAAAGTGTGACTTGCACTTCCAACACTCTCAGAAATAGGTTTCAGAGAAATTTGTCGTCTTAGCTGCGACTGATGCCTATCACCTGCACAATAGGTCTAGAAACACACAGAAGTTAGAATATTTAATGTTTTAGGGTTTTATAGGTTAAAAACAACATCAAGAAAAGAAAAACAAGAAGCTGAAGAGAAATCGTAGGGTTTGAAGCAGTTGTTCATGTAGGGATTTGAAAAACGACAGAGATCGTAATCGTAAATCCCCAGTTGTTAGTATGAATTTTAATTGCAAGTGTACAAAAAAAGCTCACTTTAGTTGTGCATAACAAACAACCCTAACATCAAATATGGCTGCCAATTTCTTTAGATTGGCAGTTAGTTGACCAAGATAAATGCTACAAAATCTAGATCTATGCACCAAAAGACATTAAGCAGTAACTAAAAGCAAGAGTTGCTCCATGCATCCAATAGACAAGACAATAATATTTTTTAAAGAATTTTTTGTATTTTTGACACCTGGGAAGGGAACATAGAAAGATGTTACCAGTCCTCCTCAATGGGATGGGTTCTTGTAAGTCCTTAGTACTTCAGATCTAAGATCTCTCTCTCTTGATGGTGTCGAAAACCGAGACCAAAAAAAAATGGAACTCAAAGGGAGCTCACAAGAAAAATGGTAGTAAAATATGACAATGATGGAGGATCAAAGTTAGACCAAAAGTATAGATCCAGAGTGATCTTTAGGCAAAAAAAGGTAATGAGTGAATGAAAAAACCCTTCTATTTATAGCAAAATATTGAGTTAGTCTATATATTGGTGCATAATTAAAATATTATTAACCAAATCTAGATCCAACTTTTATGGAATATTTTATTATATTTGTTGGAGGGAAAAAGAATTTGAATTTGGTCAAATCCCTTAATTTGTAAATAATAAATAAATAAATGATTTGTTTATTATTTTAAGGATGTGATTGAGTAATAATTAAATAAATAATGATTTATTCAATTATTTATAAATGATTTAGTCAAATTTAACAAGGAATATTATTTAAATAAGGTTTTAAATATTCCTAGAAAACAATAAGATAAATAATGATTTATCTAATTAATTTTCCTGTTTTGGGTTAAATATGACCAGGATTATTAATTAAACTACTGTTTAACTAATTATTCCTTGAGGAAAATCAAACAAATGTGGATTTATTCAATATTTCCTCATGGGGTTTCTTGTTTAGACCATAAACAACTTAATAAATTATGGATTATTAAGTTATTTTTCATAGTGAAAGAAATTTTACTTAGGGTAAAATTGGCCTTACATGGTGTACTTTGGTCCATCTCATAGTAACAGGTTAGATGACCAAAAATTGGTGTAACAATTGGGATATAGGAAGTGTTGAGAAAATTTAGGCTTGTGCAGATACTTTGAAGCAATTGGGTGAAGAAGTCACGCACTATGTGAATACCTGTATGAAGAATCATATACAAACCAGTGGTCAGCCTGTGTTGACTTATCATGATCCTGAGTGGTACTCAAAGACAACATGTTGGGATGTAACTTTTGGATCTTGTTTCTGAAATCAGACTTCCGAAGTGGTGGAATTAACAACCAATGTTGATAAGGGTTCTAACATGAAGAGGACTACAAGGAAAAGGCAGAAGAAAGATAATAAAACTGAGATAAACAACATGGAGATGAAGGCAGAGGCCTGGGGAGTAAGACACAAATGCACATGGAGGGAAATTGAACGCATCATGCCCTTGACGACTGTCACCCCACAAAATTTCAACCACTAGGAACGTGAGCATCTGGAATTATGGGACTACATGGAGGACTTGAAGAAAACATTGTAGATGCAAAAAAAGGAATTGGACCTCAAAGATAAAGAAGCTAAAAAAAACATAAAGATTAGCCAACTAGAGAATAAAATCTATGCTTTGCAGGGCCAAATCAAAGACCTAAAGATCCAACTGAAAGGGAATCCCGCAACTTCTGAAGAGGAGCTGAGTGACCTCGATCTGAACTGACCTGCCAACCCTGATGATTAACTGAATTTTGATTTCTGTGTAAATTTGCATGTTTATTTTTTCTCAGAAAATATTGTAAGATATAAAACATAGCAAAATCAATATCAAAGCTGAATTTTGTAATTTTAGAAGTCATTTGGGCCATCCCACCTATGGATGTATCTAGACAACCCAATTTTTGGAAATCTTGAACATATTATCTCCCGGTTTTAGACGCAACCTGAGCGCAGATTCATATAAAATAAAATTACTCTTTTGTGTTAAAAAAAACGTCCAAATCAACACAGATTGTCCTACACATATTCATGAGACCAATGAGGAAAATATGAGAAAATGTTTCTTGCTTTTTGGAAAATCCATATATCTAGTTATCAACCTCAATATATCCTCCAATATTCCTTCTAGCTAAGACATCCATGAGAGTTATCTTCCCTGCACCACTAACCCCCATAAATGTCGTAAGAACACCAAGTATGAGTGCATCTGTAACAGAGCAATTAAAGTCTATCTTTAGTCACTTCTTGTTCCCTCTTTTCCCGCAGATAAATCCAAAATAAATTAGCCAAATCCATCAAGTATGAGAATCCACAAACATTGGAACTAACTGGATCACATAATATATCAGTCTCAAGGCTCAACTTCCATACAAGGGGCATGTCAACAAAGTATTCGACATTTTTAAAAGACATGGCTAGTGGTTGAAATGTAAAAATAATTCCTCGCTTTGGAGAAATTCATGTTGCATCCTCCAAAGGCAAATCATTATTTCCTGCTATATTAGCTGATTGGATGCTCATTTGTTTGATTTTCATTTCGACTGCATTACCATTGAAAAAAAATTATAGAATTGAAAATCATGGAATCATCTAAAATTTAGTTATGCTACAATTTAATATGTTCAACAAGATTTTAGAAAGAGATGGTTAACATTTTTATTACAAGTATTATTGGCATTTGCAGAAGACATAAAACATGAGAAAAATATTCTTCTTAACCTTGTTGGTCTTGTATTGAAGCCATACTCTACACCATTCTATTTGGATTTCATTTCTTCGTAAGCTTCTTCAAAAATGACAGCTTGAGGTTTCCCAAGAGCTACACAGAAACAAATCCCATATCATTTCATATTGGAAATGATTTGATAAAATAGAAAAAAAACAGAATGGCAGTTATGTGTTCAGGTAAGCAACTCACTATTTAGATATGCAAGAGAAAAGTTAAACAACACAAAACATTGAAGAGTAATGAAAATCCCAACAAAGCACCAGCGCTTGTCCAATACCAATATCCCTGTGTAAATATGTTAGACACTTCAACACAGTAAGGCCCAGATTTGTGGTGTTTCTTGCATTCTAAAGGCCAACATGGTTCCATGAAACTAGTCAATGTGATGCATGGTTGCATAAAAACTCTTCATAATAAAAAAAAATATTGGTTATATAGAATTTCATAGAGTCCTTAGTGGATTAAAAAGTTTGAAATCTTACAATATTCCATTTAGGAGCAAGGATCTCATTCATGGAGATCACATTCTCTGCATATGTCAAAGGTTAACACCTCTAGCCCCATATCCATTAGTTTGGGACACTATCTGCATTTTAATCCATCAAGCCTAAAAACTCTTGATCATCCAAGGGAAGAACACGCATATAGAAGGTGTATATAGTGGGGTAAATTTTACATCACATGTCTTTATCCTAAGTTAGAAAGCTTTTGAATATATGCACTATAGCCCAAAATATTATGGTCATATGTGTTATCCAAAGTTTGGAAGGCATATGCTTTAAATAAAAGTTCACTGCACATGTATTAAGGTTGGTAAATGAAAAGAAGGGCTTGTTGCATGCGATTAAACCTTGAGCTTCTCCCAGCCTTCAGATTATTCCTTCGCTAAATCAACGGTCCACAAACTTTTTTGGCTCCCCCTTTCCATCCTCCCTTTACCGGTGCAGGGAGGGGGGGGGTGTCAGAAAAGTGGTTTTCCTCCCCGCGGACCCACCTAACGTGTCAACACCACAACATTTCTCACCCCCCCTCCCCCCCATAAACCATTAAATAGCTCGAACCCCATCTTTAAACCGCTTATCTGCCATCCTTTCCTTCCAGCTTTACCCCGCGCCTCCCTCCATTCATCATTCATCACCTGACACCTGGTGTAGGGTGATTTAATTGTATGTTAAATCCCTATCATTTTAATATGTTAACCTGGGGGTTTCGTAAACTTAGAATAAAATAAAAATATATGGGACCTCAAATGAAACTATTTTAGAAGATTTGTTTATGATGGAAAGAAAGAAAGGAAGTGCATATTGCAAATATAACTAAAGAAAACTGCAAAATAAATCAAATGTAAGAAAATTGAATTAGATTCTAAGGGTGGAAGTTAGATTCTAAGGATGGAATGAATGAATGCCATGGTATTTCTAAATACTTATAAACTAATCTTTTAACAACTATAAGAAGCAAACTATGATAATCTATAAAGTGGTTAAACCTAGAACAACTATTGATTTAGTTATCAAGCAAGCAAACTATGAGAACTAGTAAGCAAGAAATTTAATGATAACTAAAGTGCAATCTATTAGAATCAAAATATGATAATATAGAAAGAAGTAAACTAATATAGAAAGAAGTAAATAGAAACTAGTGATTTAGTTGTCAAGAAAACAAACGAAGATAGCTAGTAAGCAAGTAGTTTAATGACAATCAAATCAAATCTAGGAAATGAAATCACACTTGCGGAAATTAAATCACACTTGCAGAAAATAAAGCACACTTACATGCAAGGAAATAAAATAATTCAAACTATGTTACAGATGTATGCGAATTGTGGTTGATGGGGATCGTCCATTCCTCAATGAGAACACATGAACACCTGTCACATCTTAAAAATCAAACAACACTCATAACTCATGATTTGAAGAAAATGACATTACTCATGTTGAATGAACAATCATAAATATGATGCTAATGAAAAATTGACAGCTTGTTAGTTTCCTTTGAAGGATGTTCCTCCTATTTATACATGAATTAGGGATATCTTATCAGTAAATGTAAATCCCTTAAATATCTACTAGATCCATATTTGTCTCAACTTATCCCTAAATACTAGATACAAATCCCATGACACATCAAGATCTCCATGATATTTCCCCTTGGAATATGGTCCACCTCTTGAGATGAAATTCGAATTTGTGCTTGGGAGGGCAAGTAAGACCCTTCTAGAACCTCCAAATAAGCCTACACATGTCACAAAACTTATAAAACATATATATGTATATGAAACAATGTTAATTTTGCTAGTTTTTTATCATAAATTCACTTAAAAATACATAAAATAAATAACTTTGGAAAATGATTATTCTAACCCATATCGTCATTAATATGATTACTTGATGTAGGGTTTTAGGCTAGATAGTTATGAAATGAGGGATAAATGGTTATGAAATGATGGAAATATGGATGAATATGGAAGAAAATTTTGGTCACTAACATACCCCTAACCGAAGTTGACTGATCTCATGCAACTATTACATTGATTCATTTGTCCATGTTTATCTTCTTGAAATTCTTTGCTTCTTTATGAGCTTTTGACTTGTATTTATTTTCTTCAAACTTTGCATCATCATATCTTCTTTTGAAAAGTGTAATACATTTGATAGCAACATATATTTTTGATGGTTGGTTTTTGTGTGACAACCAAAATTTTTGAGTATCTGGTTCTTGTGTATCAATACTCTTATTTTTTGTTGCATCGAAGTACATGAAACATTGAGAATTTTCTTTTCAATTCATATAATAACTATCAATGAATTGTTAATTTTCTAAGCATATAATCTTTTGGAATCATACCGCAACAATAGTTGATTGGGAATAATATGAGAGTTGGAATGAAATGAAAATGTGTGATGATGTGCGACATGCTAATATGAACTGGTGTCCCTTCCCCTTAACTAAAGGTGGTAAGCTTTTCAGTTTATGACGATATGAGAAAGGAGTATAGAGCTTCGGTGAGGAATTTTCCAAAATTACAATTTTAGTATTTTAAGGAATTGCATGACTATAAATTAGAAAGAAGACACCTTCACTTACCTTCAATGTCGATGAGTTGTGTTTACTTGGATGAGTTGTGTTTACCGAAGAGTGTGGCTGTGGCTATTGATGTTGGATCATGAGCATGTAAAAAAAGGAATTTGATCTAATTTTGTTCTCTTTATGTTGATGACAATATTGGGATATTTATCACATTGTTACAAATTGATTCCTATTTCAAACTGCTAAAATGAATGATGATGTAGTCTTCAATCTTTACAAAACATGATGGTACAATTCTAGTCATGCGAATAAATGTGTTGGATGTCGAGCATGAAGAGAATTCATTGGATTAATGAACATTAATGAATGTTGTTAACCATGTGAGTAAACTCACCGTTAATTTCAATGAGTGCCAAGGTACCTAAGTACATCGTGCGAAGTGTGCATAGATGAGCTGATGTAGAGCCACTTGCAAGATCCAACAATCAAGGGACATTGGTGTATTCCCATGATTTTCAACTTGTCATTAAGACATACAAGCCTCAAGGTACTTGAAAGATAACTCTAGCCTTGAACCTAGATAATGTGCCGATGTTGATAGGCCAAGAATTACTATAAGGGAGGCCTTAATGAATCCTCCATCATCTAATGCGAGCATAAAACAATAATTTTGAAGGACTATGAGTGAAAATTTTTGCAGTGGATCAAGGTTTATTTGACAAAATGAAAAGGAAATGAAATGAATCGGCTTTGTAGGAGAGCTGGATGGTTTTATAGTTAGGTTACATGTTAGTGAAAGCAAGGCAGGAAAATGACTGTGAAGGAAAATGAGATGAAGATTTTATTGACTGAATAGAATGCAATGGTAAGACTGGTATCTAAGAGGTTTTGAAATAGTGTGATGGATTTAATTTAGCATTCATTATCTAAAATCATGTGCTCATGCTTTGGATATTTCATCTTTGATTTTTCCTTGATCAAGTTCTTAAGAAATGTGGTATTTGAGAGACACTATTTGCTTATGGTCATTTGTTTGTTTTCTTGGAACTTGAAAAAACTTAGTACTTTTTCTACAATGAAATGTAAGATTATCAAAAGAGAGAGGTGATCAATCTCTCTGTTTATGACACTTACAAAAAAATTTGAGAATTAGTACTAATAAAACAAATTCACAAAAGAAAATCAAACGAATTTTTACCTGTTTCGAAACTAGTGCCTTGGTTTACCTGTCATGTCTTGTTTGCAATTTATTCATTATTTTCCTATTTCAAATGTCGATGAATAATCTCTCATCTCATATATTTCATCGAGATTTTCCAATGATGGTTGAATCACGTCAAACAGACATTTTGTGAGAAAGTTATTGTCATTTGAAGTATTAGCAAACTAATGAAATTGGGGTGTATGGGTGCCACATGGTAGCACCAGGGAATGGCACATGAAAGCACTAGAAGGTGCCACGTGGCATACATACTGTTGTGGATGTTGACTTGGCAGAGTGAAGTGGACTGCTGACTAGACAAGGTGATGTGGCAGACAACTAGGCAATGACTGTGCAATATTGGCTAATGGTACTTTGCCACATGGACCAATCGAATGTTGCCATGTGGTAGCAAAACCCCAACAAACAAAATTCAAGATTTTGGGAGAAGCTTCCAAGTGTCTAATTGCTCTAGGGCACTTGTCAATCAATTTCATAACACCAAAATATTTGATTTTTATTTGAACTCATCTTCTTGCCAAAAAAAAAGGATCTCACAACCAATTTTTTTCTACAAAAATTGTGAAGATGTTGATGCCAAAACTTAAATTCTTTATTTTATTTTATTTATTTTGTTGCAGGTTGAAAGCATGGAGAAAATTTTCTAACTTTTCTCTCTGCAAATTCTGGACTGAATTATTTTATTTGAGGAAGAATCTTTAAACATACGTTTTTTTTTAAATCCGACTGTCACAAATGTTTTTGAGAAAATATCTGATTTTAAATCAACAATATCTCCCTCATTTGGACTCCGATTCGACCAAATTGTTTTTTTAATTTGGTTGATTTCTTGCAAAAATTTCAAATTTGATTTTTTTTTTGCAAAATTTTCACCCAAATTTTCATATATGATTTGCAAATTTGCTGCCTGCAAATTATAAAACAAATATATTTAACAATTAGAGATCAAATTTTTTAATTTTTTTTTAGAATCAATGGTAAATTTAGATCTCTTAGTCATTTTATTGAATTTTTTTAAAACTAACTTGATTCAATCCTCTTTTCTGATCTTCCATATCGCAGGGAGCACAAGAAAAGAGCATACTTGGGAGTTTATTAATCTTTTTTTTTTTTTTTTTAATCCAAAAAATAAAATGAAAAGAATCAATCTCACATGAAATTATTGCATTTTAATATTTATTTGTGCTCCCTTTTCACAATCGTTTGTTTTATTGGAATACTCCTACCAAGGGTTAGTAAATAGGTGGTCCTTACTGCACCACAAAATTTCAAATTTATCCTAAAAATCACAAAACTTATTTTTATTTGTTAGTCCTATTTTACTAAAAAATGAAAAATTCTCTTAAGTATAAGAGAATTTCCAATGCATACATTTGCGTAAAAAAATCATCAGTAAACTCATATCCAAGTTTGAATTCTTGGACATGATTATGAAGATTTGATGTTAAAAATTGTAGCCTAATGACTAGTTGAGACCAAATTTGAATGTGATCTTTAAGTTTTTGATCTTCTTCAACTGCCATAGCACAAAACTCTTTAAATCTTGTTTTTGCAACTTGATTTTTTTAAAATTATTATTATTAATATTTTTAATTTTTTAATGATGGGTGTTTTCGATTTGTGGATGTTTTATCTTATTTCTATGTTTTCTATATGCAAATGAAAAATAAACTTAAATGAAAATGACCCTAAATGAAAAATTCTTCCTAAACAATCCTCCTAACTTAGTTACATCTAAATTTGTTTCTCCCCTAACGCCGCCAAAAATGTAGGGTGATTTAATTGTATGTTAAATCCTTGTCATTTTAATATTTCAAACCGGGGGTTTCATAAACTTAGAAGAAAACCAAAATATATGGGAACTCAGATGAAACTGTTGTAGAAGGTTTGTTTAAGATGAAAAGAAAGAAAGGAAATGCATATTACAAGTATAACTAAAGAAATCTACAAAAGAAATCACATGTAAGAAAACTGAATTAGATTATAAGGGTGGAAGTTAGATTCTAAGGGTGGAATGAATGAATGCCATGGCCTTCCTAAAAACTTATAAATTAATCTTTGAACAACTATAGGAATAAAACTATGATAATATAGAAAGTGGGTAAACCTAGAACAACTATTGATTTAGTTATCAAGCAAGAAAACTACAAGAACTAGTAAGCAAGAAATTTAATGATAACTAAAGTGAAAATCTATTAGAAGCAAACTATGATAATATAGAAAGTAGTAAATATAAACTAGTGATTTAGTTGTTAAGCAAGTAAACTAAGATAACTAGTACACAAGTAGTTTAATGACAATCAAATCAAATCTAGGAAATGAAATCACATTTGTGGAAAGTAAATCACACTTGCAGAAAATAAAGCACACTTGCATGCAAGGAAATAAAAGAAATCAAAATATGTTACAGATGTATGCGAATTGTGGTTGATGGGGATCCATCCATTCCTCAATGAGCACACATTAACAACTGTCACATCTTAAGAATCAAACAACACTCATAACTTATGATTTGGAGAAAATGATATTACTCATGTTGAATGAACAATCATAAATCTGATGCTAATGAATAATTGAAAACTTGATATCTTCCTTTGAAGGATGATCATCCTATTTATACATAAATTAGGGGTATCTTCTCAATAAATGTAAATCCATTAAATATCTACTCGATCTATACTTATCTCAACTTATACCTAGATGCTAGATACAAATCCCATGACACATCAAGATATCCATGATATTTCTCCTTGGAATATGGTCCACCTCTTGAGTTGAAATTCAAATTTGTGCTTGGGAGGCCAAGTAAGACCCTTCTAGAACCTCCAAATAAGCCTACACATAAAAACTCATAACACACACACACACACACACACATACACACACACACACACACACACAAATATATGAAACCATGTTATTTCCTAGTTTTTAATCATAAATTCACTTAAAAATACATAAAATAAATAACTTTGGAAAATGATTATTCTAACTCATATGATCATGAATATGGTTACTTGATGTAGGTTTTTACTCTAGATAGTTATGAAATGGGGGCTAAATGGTTATGAAATGGAAATATGGATGAATATGGAAGACAATCTTGAGACTCAACACCTGGCATAGAACGTTAGCCAATTAAATGCATTCCTGGGATAACCGTTATAAATTTCAATAGACCCGTGCCCCCAATGGAAACTATTCTGTAACTATAAAAACCCCTTTCACCAACATTTCAATTCCCTTTTTTTTGTAGGGCACTCACCCTTCTGTCATCGCTAAAGCTTTGTCATTGCAGTCAACCATCATACCCGAAAGATGATTGATCAAGCAGATGAAAAGACACCATTACTACTGATTTTAAAATCATAGATAATATCCTCGGTAATTCACCATTACCTTCCTATCACTGTGATTAAAATTAGAAATGTGCCTCCTAAAAAGAAGAATGAAGACTCAATCAACTTGATGCTTCCTCCCTGTGTTGATCTTGATCATATCCCTCTTGCAGACAAGGATTACAAAGCTGTAGATACTAAGTGCGAGTTCGACCTTTTCAAACTCTATTGTTGGCTCGAAGATAAATTCATTGACCAAACTAATGAAATTGGACTCTGGAAGTCCAATTTACCTCATTACATCTTCCCTCAGATCCATCATTTCCCAAAATTTACTAGAAAATTTTAGGCATGTTACTTACCAAAGCAAAGAGCCATTGTAGCCCCAAATGGAGAAATCTTATTCATCATCACTTCAAAAACCATTGAAAAAATGATGCACGTCCCTCTTATTGAAGCCAGTGCACCATTTTCTGTAGAAGCCTTGAATGAACTATATCATAAATTAGATTTCTCCAAGAGAACACAAATTTTTGACATTTTTCTACCTGAGAATGCCCAATTTCCCAAGAAGAATCCACCCTATGCTTCTGCCTTGTTCCCTAATCAGGCCAAACACACCATTTCTTTTCTTTCACACCTTAAAGGTTATTATTCTAATGAGTGGATTGATGAACCCATTCTCAATTTCATGTCAATTTTCTCTACCAATCAAAAGCCTTCATTTGTTTTTTATTTTAGTCAATTTTTGGCCGAAAAAATACATGAATAACTCCTAAAGTTACCAACTGAATGAGTATTCAAATATGCTTCCATTCTTGTACATATGTTCATTTATTATTAAGAATACATATTTCCATTTTAATTGTAGAAATTGGATGAATAAGGGAACCCACAGTCAGTGATTTTTTGGACCTCATTGGCGAGGAAAGATTCAGATGAGTACACCTTAAAAGAGTACATATAATAGTTCATTCATCCAGTCATGAGCTTGCTGAATAGAAACACAGAGCCAAGAATCAATGAAGAAATTAAGAAGATCTTGCACTTGACAGAGAAGGAAAAAATAGGAGATTGGTACCTCTACCAAAACTACACAGAGATTACGGTGTATGGATGTGAGTTGCCACCATACAAGCTTCCAAAATACCTACCAATGAGAGTATTTTCCCTGGAGTATATAAGAAAAATGATAAATTAAGATGAAATTAATTTTGTCTCAGCAAAGAAGAAGTCTCACTTCAAAATGAAAACATAGGTTGGCCCTTTAATTTGCAACAACAGAGTAGCAGGTGAGGAAGCAGACAAGATCTTGAAACAAATGAACTTTGATCTGAGTTTTAGATGGTCTTATGACCCTTTGGGCCTAATATCCAAGCTAAGGGTGGAACACAAAGCCACTCCTTATGTGCACACATAGAGGCCAGAGATTGAGAGTATATGAATCAATTGAAATGGACAGAAAACACCTTGCAGGAAGCAGAGGAGCAACTCATGTGCACCTCTATTTCACAAAATCCTACTCCTCAAGAGAAGTCATGGAAGATACAAATAGAGGAAGGATCCCCTTCAGCTTCAGGGAGCTCACCCAATAATTTCAACCTCGTCTACAGGAAGAGGGCTAAGGGAAGTCCTGAAACAGATTCAAAAAATGAAACAAGGGAACAAAAAGCTCCCATAGTCATCAAAGATCCATTGTATTCAACACCATCAATCACCAAATTTACAGAATCTCCAGTAGCATCATCAGTGTCACAATGCTAGCAGGGCATAGCCCAAACATCTCAACTCATTCATGGATAAAAAGAGAAAAGTAGTTTTAATAGATACAAGGAGATTAAGCTTAAAAAATGAAAGAATTAAATTCAGTACGTACACACAGTTTTGGAAACAAACTACTAGTTCTCAAAGAAGGCTTCTATTAGCCTTTGATACAGAGAAGGGAAGAATGAAAATGGCATATTTATAGGCTCAGATTTCACAACCAAATTTAGTTGCCGACTACAAGAAGACCTCTGAATTTGATGCAAAGGATATTCATCCCATCGACCAGATGGAGATGCATAAGCAGGTTGGAGAAATGATATTTTCCACCTTGACTAAACGTTCAATGAATGTTTCAAAATTGCAGGTATCTCTTACAAATATTCAATCTCAGCTCAAGATTGAAAATCTCTCATCTATAGAAAAAGACACCAAAATAAAATCATTAGAATATCTTGTCATAAAGATGGGATATAATCCAGAGAATGTTAAGGCAACTAAAGAATTGATAAAGAAGAAAAATGCAGATATTGTAGCCCTTAGAAAGAAATTGAAGATGCTAGTAACAGAGGACCCACAGAACAAGGAGATAGAAAAGCAAGAGACCCAAAACGAAGATATTATTAAGGTTATCATGGATCAGAAATCTCAAATCAAAAACATGGAGGCAGAAAGGGATAAGTTAATCAAGAAGAAGGGAGAAAATGCATAGTTGGCCATGATTCATTTGAATTCAATGCCTCTCACAACAATACCAACTACAGGTGCTTCTACATCAACAAAACCTCTAGTACAACCTATATATGCTGCAAGCAAACTTACAAAATCAATGGAGGATATGTCAATAAAAAATGAAGAAATCAAAACAGCACAAGGACAGGTAAAGGCCTTACAGGAGCAGAAGAACAAAAGTGAAACTTCACACTCAGCAAAGGCACAAAGGCCCCAAAGATTGTTGGAAAGGATACTATGAATGGAAAAAGAGTCAGCCATTGGCTAAACCTTGGCCCAAGCCAAGGAGAACATATGGACAGCTATCCTCAACTCTAGGAATGAGATTTGGCCTTATATACAAATAATTTTTGAACAAAATGAATTGATACAGAAAGCTACAACAACAATTGCAGACATCAAAGAAAATTTGGGTGATAAAACCACTAAAGGCACTGATATTATTAGATTCTTTAATTCTAAGAAAAAAATTGAGCTAGAGGAAGTGGGAATTGAAGGCAAAACTGAAACTATACTTGAAGTGAAGAAGGTTTTTACCAAAAAGAGCCTCATTCTACAATTGGAACAAAAATATCAGGGATTAGAGATTGTTGTCAATAGATTTTTCAGCAGAGTTGAAACACTGAACAAGAAGGGACTGTCCAGTTTATTTGTAATAAATGATAAATTAATCACACAGGAAGACTACATCAGGAAATTGAAATAAGTGGCCAGAGACAACTCTAAGTTTGGTGGAATAAAGGGAAGCTTAACAGGAAAAGAATTTCTTGAGGAATTAGGGAATGATTTTTACATAAAGCCTAAGGCAAATCATATTTTTGTATTTAAGCCTACCTTTGCCAAGTATATTGAAGTGGGTGAGGTTTACAGGAGGGTGAATAAAATGTCAATTCCATATGAAGAAATATGGAAGAAATTGTGTGAGTTACTATACTATGTGAGTAAATTTATCTTTAGTAAGAGAAACAACAACGCATCAAGGACCAAAGTGATAGATCAACAACAACCTCCTTCAGATCAGGGCCACCTTTCGAACAGTTCCAACTAGCCCTATTATTTTGTAATAGGAGATATAATTTATTTTAAATTTGCCTAAAATATATCCCAATCAGTTATGACAAGATTTTTTGTAAATATTTGTATAAATATTTCAATTTTCCAAGTATTGAGGGTTGATTTTTCTCCATTTGATTATCTGATCAGTAATGAAAGGGACTTCTTCACAGGATTCATGTGTTGGATTATTTGGTGATGTGTTTCTCTCATTTTCTATGTGTTTATTTCTTCGTTTCCATGCTCATGTGTTCTTAGATCTGAATTACTTTACAGAAATTGTGACGAACATAATTTGTTGAAACCTGCACTTTGATTCTAGCTATAGGTAATTTCAATGTTTTCCTTTGATATCAAGTTAAATAATTATTAACTACTCTAAATGATCCAGTTAGTTCACCTAACTTGCCTTGTGAAACTCCTTTGAAAATATGAAATAAATCCATTTAGTTTATAGACTCCATAGCCCAATGTAATTTTAAGCACTTAATCAACCAAAACATTTAAAACAAATCATAAACAATCAATTAAACAAATGAGCATTCATACCTAGCCTAAAATTCCCAATAAATAAAGTTAAATATGATAGAGAGATCCCTTTATGAGTTTAAGAGGGCTAGATCCTAAACTCCAAAGTGGTTTTGTGGTTACCTTTGTGATTTCTTTTTCAACCTTTAGAAATTACAGAGTGCTAATAGGCTGTTGATCTAATCAAGTCCAGTCTTAGCCTTTAAACCTGCGGTCAATTTATTTCATGTGCCAACCTTATTACATAATGGAACTTTATAAGTGATATGATAATTAACCATATAACCTATGATTAATAATCATAAACACAATTTATTCTAAAATGAAATGACCCCTATCACATGCAAAACGACTTTCAAGACCCCCTCATATGTTCATTTTTTTTGAAAATTTGAATTCCAAAAACCTTATTTAAACCTAATTGACTTAACCTAATTAACTTATGACTCAAAACAAGTGTAATGGTTATCTTGGATAACATGAGGTATCTGGGGTTAAGTACATTACAAAAATTAAACCCTAGGTGACTATTATCCATATGATCCTACTTAAATAGGTAAATTGCTAAATTTAATATAATGTAGAAATTACTTTGAGATCATAACATTAATCCCACAATAACTGAAAATTTAAGCAGTGGAAGAATAAAAGAGTTTTGTAGATACACACATAATTTATTCTCAACATCAAATTTTCATACCTGAAGAAAACCTCTACAAGATACTAAAATAACAACTGCATGGTCATCATAAAAATCTCAAAATGAGGTATATGATCTACACAAAAAAGAAAGGCATAAGTTGTACAACTGTTGTATTGCTCCATATGGACATACAAATCCAGATTATTGTATTTATTCTTTGTACCATTTCCTTTCAACCTATTGAAAACTTGTAAGTTCATCCTTATTGTGCATTACTTTCTCTTAATTGTTCAATGTGGGAAATACGTCTCTATCATTATTTATGCTTTTCTGAAACAGTACAAGTTATTGCTTGCACTACATTTCTCAATATACATATTGTTTAATCGGGACCTATCATGTATATCCTAAATGTAATGTTACATTTTTGAGATATTTTCTTCCAATATTTGTTTCTATTCAACATCCAAATCGACACATATTGTCCTACACATATTCATGAGACCAATAAGGCAAATTAGATTAAATTCGACCAATTATTAAATTTAATTTCAACAATAATAATAATTAAAAAAACTTGAGTGCATGAATACCTGAATGAGCTCCTCTTGGTTTATAGAATAAACTATTGGTGTAGTTTAATCTAGGAGAAATACTCCCTCCACTCGACAAAGAAACAACGAAGTCAACATTGACCTTTTTGTTGCTCTGTCGGATCTCAGATTTTTACTCCATGATTTTCCAAATATTAATTTATTCTCTACGGAAGAGGGAAAACCATGTGAAGATGGAAGCTCTCATGGCCCCTCTTGCCCCTCACACCACTCTTAATTCCCAGTACCCAATCTATCTACTAGGAAATATTTGAAAGAAAGATATTAAGATACATCATAAATAAATATATATATATAGTAAACATTTATTCATTCATTCATTCATAGAGTTTAAAAAATATTTGATCATAGTATGATTCATAATAAACTGTATGCTATATATAATATGAAACAAGGTAGTTCTAATTAAATTACAAGTACAATAAATTATTCTTCAGTTTCTTGCAATTTTTCATGTATGAAGAAAGGACGTCAACCCCTTCAGCTGCAAGATGTCTTGCTCCCAACCTGGTGAAACGTCTATGCTAGTGTAAGGGCGGCAGAGCATCAACTGCAATAAGAATAAAATGTTAAATTCTTATTTATAGTAATTATTAATACAAGTGTTTTATTAATAAAAAGGTAGTAAATTTTCCGTTACCTACTTCAGTAGTAGAGGGAAGCGGGATACTTTCAGATGTGGCCATAGGTTCCTCCTCTTGTTTGGCCTCATCCTGTACATGCTTTAGAGTAGAACCAAGAAGATTTATAATAGATACATCGTTTGCATTTAAATATTTATAATTCTAATCCCTACTAAAAAAAATTATAACTCACATGAAGTACCTCCAGAATTGAGCTGAACATCAGTTTCAATTTGCACTCCACTATCACTAGGCTCATGTCTTCAATCATTGCTTGGGACATCAACATTTACATTGTCTGCCTACTTTTTACAATCAAGCACATTACTTTATGGCCAAAAATAAAAAAAACAATAGATTGTATACAAGCATTAATTTATAAATGCTCTTCGTTGCTTTTATTTACCTCAGTCTCAGGTGGGGGATCAGAACTAGTACATGAAGACCTCGTGCTTGTCCTACGTTCAAAAACGGTTTGATATTCGTGCTTGTAAGAAAGCTTGAAGTCTTCCTCTGTGGGAATTTCATGGAATTGTTCGCCCTTCAATTTTTCATGACAACACGATTTTTTTTCTTCTGTAATATTACATTAAAATGATTAAGAATCTAAAATTTGGATGCAATTTTTATTTATTTATTTATTTATATATATACTTACAATTTTTGCAGCCAGTTTGAGTAATCCCCAGGGCCAAGATGATGTTTTCCATGCTTTTGTATTCTCGCCTTTGTGGATTTAGATGAATCTTGGATCCTATATTTATGGTATTGATAAGCTTAATTACATGTTGCAATATTGATGATAAATCATCATAATTACATTAATAAAAGTGCCTCATACCTTCCTGGTCTAGGTAGTGTCTTCCCTTCTTTTCGAAGTTGTTTGTCCTTTGAATATTCTACAAGGGCTTTCCACTCACTTTTTGAAATCGTTGGAGGGCGCTCATACTTAGGGTTCTTTTGCAAATGAACCCTATATTGGTCTCACAAATATTTTAAATATAGGTCTTCCTTTGCGGTATCTCCACTTTTGTTGAAGCTACCATCTCCAAACATGCCAACCAACCTATTGATAATTTCTTACTTCAACTTTGAATTTTTTGAATTCCACCTTGTGCAAATGGTGGGCCTAAAGAGTTGCAAGGCTACCTCATTCAAACACATATATAAGGTATTGTTTCCTGTAAAACGATATTATCATTACTTGAAAACAATGACTCTCTATAAGTAAATTTAAATTATATCATACTTAATATGTAAAACACTTCTTAAATACCTGGAAGCATTTCTAATTTCATGGGAACATGGTCATCATATACCAAGAATGTAACTGGTAGTGTTCCTATGCTAGTAACATCAGTAAACCCAAGAAAGCTTGCTCGACTAGATTTGATGGAATCATGGTCTGCATCATGTGCACATCCTTCTGTGTGTTGTTTAGTGGGTGCAGATAATGGCGTGTCACCTTGTTCAAGAGTTGCATTAACGGTCGATGTGTTCAATGTGTCACTCACAAGCGGAGCAAAAGTGCTGCTACCAACTTCGACCCCAATAGTCTCACCATGAGGATGAAACTCCCTAAAAAAAACCCTGTAAAATAAAGAGTTGTTTTATGAAGAATGAGAAAATTAAAATTATAAATAAATAAATGGGATAATTAAATGAGTTTCTTACCCCATGTTGACAGATTTGGGTCATCACAGTTCTGATTTGGTATCTTATATCTTCTATCCGTGGCTCAATCGTAATTAAAAAATTGAGTCTCTTGTTTAATTTTACGAGAAGCTTATTGACTATTTGGATCAGATCGATGGACATATAAATTTTTTCTTTAGTAAGCACTTCCTCAGGAGCATCTATGGATTGGTTTGAGGTTGGTGCCTTCCCCTTGTCACCCTGTTGATCAAATACATGGTAGTTGGTTAGAGATTATTTAGGGATAGAAATTCTAAAATTCGATCTTGTTTTTTTCCTCATTCGAAGAGGAAGAGTAGTTAGCTCTTTTTTTTCCATAAAAAGAAACAAATTGTTTTATTAAAGACAAATAAAATTTACATGAATTCTCCATATGCCATCATATTCAACATTTCTTGTTCCATATACATGCTTTCATAGTGGTGTGATCACTAACCACCCCTCTGACAGTAGAGAGAGATAAACAAATAAATAAATGGAAGGCGAAAGTAATACAAGCATACAACCATCATATAGTGCATAAGTAGCACATGTGACAAGGATCTAAAAAATAGTAATTTTCATGAGTCTTAAATCTGAGATAAGTCACTGTCCAACATCCAACATATAAAAAAATAAAATAAACTAGATATGAAACATAAAAAAAAAAGGATGTGTAATGACAGTCATGGTAATTGTATGTGTCCCCAGTCCACCTCTCGACCAGCAATGGTGTGAACATAATGTAGGGTACCCACCATCATTTGCAATCCCCTGTTGGAATTTTTTTGTGTAAAGGGAGATTCAATAAGTTTGATAGAAATAGAAAATTTATCGTTGTGGTAACTCGCTATGTCTCTAAGAGAATTGAAGTGAGTGCTTTGTGATTGTTGGAAAACGAGTTGTGAGTGAAATATTTTGAATATGCATATCATTCTATGGGATGCAAGCCTAAAATAAAATCTTGATGGTTCTTGTACTGATACTCTAATTAGGTATATGATGGAATTGTAAAAATAAATTTACAACCAACGCTTCCCCATGCTGAATATCAAGCATATCGACATTAACATTAGGCCAGAACATAGGTAGAGCATGAAATTAAAAATGAACTTGATAAGTTTTAATAATCTTTGATAATCCTTGGCCAAGTAAGTGTATTACTTGACCTTGACTAAACTCTAATATCGAGTGATCCAACTTCTTCATATGATTGAGTCATTCATACATGGTGACTTCCATGAGAAATTTGAAAATCAATTATGTACATTGTATCCTTGTCATTACATGCTTTTGGAATGGAGACATTTGCATATATATACCCAGATTTAATATAAGGGAAAAATTCATATATATTTTCATGTAAGAGAGGATCTCAACACTGGTAGGCTCCTGGCTTTTTAAGGTTTTGTAAATATGTCCTTCAGAAAAATTGTGACCATGCTAAAACAAATGTGCTACCATATATACATTTAACTTGATCACACTTGATATAAACACCTTGGGAGGTGGATTGATGTAACCATGAAATTCTCAAGTGAAAAATAATGAAATGAACATGCATAACATTGGTTTGGAGCTACATGTTAAACATATTACTAATATTACTTTTTATCAATGAGAGTAGAATCACAAAGTTTTTCAAAATCATTTTTTGTAAGTTTTTCAAAATCCTGCTCCCTTTGAACTAGAGCAACCTACTCCCTATGAATCTGGACTCTTGAACTCATATCTGCTGATGTCATCTGAGCATCCCATCTCTTCCAACTAGGTCCATTCCCACCAAGTGGGTTTGCTAAGCTGGTCCCCCTGCCTACTAAACAATCATGCATAACTAGCTCTATGCCCCTATTGAAATAGAGGTCGACCCCATAATTGGTACAATTTTCCCTCTCTGATCCCCAGTATTATGGATTCCTCAACATACAAAACTCCCTCTGGCCATAACTGTACTGACTCTCCTCTGAACTCAAGTGTATATCCTTGATCCTCCAAGGCTAAAACAAAGAGCACATTCACTCTCAAATGAGGAAATTATAGAACATGATGAAAGGCTACAGTCCATCCTGATTCTAACTCAAATAAAATTGAACCCTCTCTTGTATCGAATGTTCCTTCAATGTGGATCCCACACCTCACCAAGAATCCAATAGCTACTAAGCCAGGTGGCTGAAATAGATCACACTCCCTTGTCATATGGTATGTGGCACCAACTGTCTAGATACCAACCATCTCTGGAAATATCCTCTGAATCCAAGAGTGAGACATACTCTTTCTTTAACAATGTGGAGAATGTCTTGGCAAGTTGTGGCTTGTCCTCCACTATAGCCTCTTTTAGAACCAATATTTTTCTCTCGTGCTTGGCCTAAAATTGTGAAATAGTGAAATATATTTTCCTTTGACATGACCACTATTATATGCATCTTGGATTGTGATTCTCTCTATGTGCCCCAATTTCCTCCTAAATACATTTCTCCAAAATATGGAGAAATCCTAAAAGAATATTCTAATGAATGAGGTTCTGAAAGAGATTTTGGAAAAATCATTATAAACTAATTAAGGTTGAAATTATATCTATTGTGGATTGCACAAGAGGAATTTCTGGTTAGGGAAAGTGTTTGTGGAGTTTGGAAACACCCATTAGGCAATATTTACATGAAAAATATTTAGTTTTGCCTCTACCCCTGTTTGAACAGTAACACATAAGCATGGATTTTGTGTTGCAGTTGCCACACAATCAGTCTAAATAAGTAATGAAACTTACTAGGACCATTGGTCGAATATAGAGTGGGGTATGCTGATGTGACGATTCCTCTTTTGAGTGGCTAGATGAAGCACCGTCACCTGTGGATGAAGAATCGTCATCGTCACCTATGGATGAAACACAGTCACCGTGTGCGGCGAGTCCTCTGCTGAGTAAGTGTTTGCAATGCGCCGATACTGAGTGAGTGGGGTTTTGGTGGGGTATTTATGTTGAGTGTAGGGAGACTAGGTGAGCACGCATGATGAGTTAATGGGTTGAGGGGAGGGGTGTGGGGTTGGGAAGAATTCATAGCGCGTGGGAATTAAAGTATTTTTGGTTTTTTAATTTTTTTTAAGATATTTTTTTGTTTGATATTTTAATTTTATTTTAATTTTTTAATATCAGTTATTTAATATATATATTTATATTTATGTTTAGTTTTACATATATTTATTTATATATAGTTTAATTTTTTCATTCACTAGTTCTTACATTGCATTGTTTCCTCTCACCTCTAACTCGATGAGTTTCCATATGAATATCAAGTTAAAATAAATTTCCTTAAGAATATCTTAGACAAAGTTCTTTACTATTGAAGGTAAATGAAAGAGAACAAACCAACTAAAAACATATAAATCCATACCTCATACATTTCAACATTTTGATATCATTAATGTTCTTCTTCATCCAACTCATCATCCATATCTCCGTGCTAGAATTCATGTTCAAAGGATTGGCCATGTCAGAATCATGATCATCATCTTCTATATCATCATCCGAAATATACTCTTCCACATTTGGTTTGACCTCTTCAAGTTCTTCGTCCGACGTATTGTCAGTATCATCTAGTTCGTCCAGAACATTGTCTGGATTAACATATCATTGAAATTATTCAATGTATTCACCTGACGCATTAACCCCTTGATCCTCTACATCATCTTCTTCCACTACATTATAATTTATCGACCTTCCTCTTGGATCATATATAACACCATAGGACCAACCTACTTTACCTGGAACCTCTGAGTAAAATACTTGTTCACATTGGCTTGGAAGAACATAGGGCTCTGAGCTTGGCTTAACATTCCTTGTATTAACCATAGTAAATCCATTAGCATGTTGAACAAAAATTCTATCAGGATCATGTAATTCATTGATTTGTAGCCTGTACCATTTGACATTGAACACAACTAATTTGAAGGATTTAAAGTCACACTCAAGTATATCATCCAAATACCCATAGTATCAATTTGCAGATACTTATGGATGTATTCCACCTCTAGATGCAACGTTATCTACCTGAAATGCTGTAGTTATCCCACTATCTAAAGTTTTCCTCTTTTCATCTAGCCTTTTGGTGTGAAATTTGCGGCCATTGCACCACATTGCCTTGCGGTGTTTCAATTGCAATATGAAAAACATGTAAAAAATACATTATCATTATTTGATAAACATATTTATACTTGATAAATTAATAAAAAAACACACCATATGCATCAATATAATTGTAAAAAAAATAAGTAGTATAGGTGAATTATATGCTTGCCTGGTAATGTACGAAACCATGTGCTAAATCAATTTCCCTCTGTGTAAGATTGGTATCTCGACTAAGTTCATCTTCTTTGACCAATGTAGACACACCATACCATGATAACCTACCATTATTAGCTTGTTTGCATCGTTCAATACCTTCATCCAATCAACATTGTTTGCAATTTATAAATGTATTGCATCCCACTTTCGACTGACTGTATTAAAATAAAACAGTTCACATGCATATATATAATTAGTTAACACATTATACCACTATAATATTAGATTGTGCATGAAGACTAAAAACTAAATAAGTACGATATACATAAAAAAAAAAAGTCAAATGTACCATAAATCTCCACTATATACTTACATCTCACTTTCCTCATTGTAACTTTCCCCGATAGGTGCTCCCCTTCAAATTTTTTGATGGAGTTGACATCCCAAATGTGACCCAATACATTGATACTTTTTCATATTGTCAGACTATATTGACTAATATAAACCATGGTTTGATATACCATATATCCCTCTACCATAAAACCCTCAGGACGTGCTCTTTTTCGGACCAAAGCCTTCAAATATTTCAAGTGCATCCCAACCATCCACATTGATCTTGTGTGTACGGGTCCACAGTTTTCAATCTCCTCAACTTGGTGTATGAGGTAGTGTTTTTGTGCATTGAAAATTTCCAGAGGTACACACTTTTTCATTTCACAGATTAGACGAGGAATTTGTTTCCTCCAATACTTTATATCTTCTTTATCGATTTTTTTAGATGACAACCATCTACAAATGAAACAAGAAAATCACAAGTTTCAACAATAAGATATATAATACATTACAAGTAAAACACATGCAATCAAATATAAGTTAATGTACAACAAATTTTTAAACAAATTACACTTTGCATATAAATTTCCACTTACCTCATGTATTTTCCAAGATCATATATACATTGTTTGACATTTTTGTCAAAGTTGTCTAGGAGAGATAGAGGTAGAACATACTGCAACAAAAAAAAATATCAATGATTATTTATTCTGAAATAATTATAAAACAAAAATACTCTCAAGATGTTTCACCATTAATGTACAAATATATACACCAAAATAATTACCTTAATGAATGTATGCCAATCATGAGTCTTTACCCCACCTAATTCACCTTTCTTTGTTAGGATATTCTTTATGTTTGAAGAAAATCTAGTGGGAAATTTAATTTTTTCAATAAGCCCTTTAACATCCTTGCTTTTCTGCTCCATCAATAACCATGGAAGGGCACTTATATTTTGGCCTTATTTAACGCTATTTGAATGAATCGCACTTTGCATGGCATGATTGGCCTCCTTAATGTCATTACAAATCTTACATAGTAAGGGAGCCTAGTGAATCTCTCAAGATAACTTTTCATTCCTCATGGTAGTGCCCCGTTATTAATGCCTTGCCGACCTACAAGGCGAATCATAGTTCAAGATATTATAACAACAATAACTGACAAATAGTAAAATGAAGAAAATACAATAAAAATATAAAATAATCCAAACATTTCATGTATAATGACAAATATTCAGTGATTTAATCCATACCTTGAGAGATTCTATTATATTGCAACTTGCATAGACTAGGTGTCATTCTCCGTGGTCTTAATCCAGTCTCTTCTTTCCCATTGAAAATATGTTTTTAGGTACCTATGGATCTTAGAGAGGAAGTGCCTATACTCATCAAACACCTCCTTTCCTAGGTTTCTTGAACGACGAGATTTCAATTTAGCACCACAAACTGGACAAGAAAGTTCACCCTTTGTTTAAAGACCTGCAAGAGATGGATTAATTTTTATTTCAATTATTAATTGAAGTATGTATAATGAATGGACTATTTGCAAAAAAATGCATGAAATGAACTTCATAAAACTAGTAAACACTATTAAATTGCATGGTAATGTTATAATATACCACATAAATATGTTAGCCTCGGGGCATCGTGAATTTTCCATACAAGCATTGCATGGAATTCAAATTCCCTTTGTGCATTTGTTGGTCTAGAGATATCATACATAGTGATGCCCTTCCATAAGTCTACTAACTCATCAATAAGAGGCTCGATATATACATTCATATCTTTGACCTAATACTTACCTAATTGATTGAACATACAATACATAATTCCAAAATATAAGACATAAGTATGAAAAAACAAGACAGATAATAATATGTAATTGTGTAAATGTATATATTTAGTCTAAAAAAAATAATACCTGGAACAATCATTGTCAGCATTATGTGCTCCCTCTTTATTGACATCCAATAAGGAATGTTATTGTTGATAAAAAAAATGGGCCATACCGTGTAAATAGATCTTAGCTCTCCAAATTGATTGACTCCGTCAGTTGCTAATGAAAGCTTAAGATCACGAGGTTCTTCTTTAAACTTTGGCCATATTTCCTCTATATTCGTAAATGCAGATCCATCTGCAGGAATTCGAAGAACACCATCTTGACTTCTTTTCGTTGCATGGTAATGCATAGATTTTTCTATGCTTGTGCACTTGAACAATTTTCGCAGAAATTAAATTATGGGAATATAATGAAGAACCTTGCGAGACACCTTTTATGTTACTTTATCGGTTTGATATCTACTCTCATCACATTTTGGGCATTTTTCTTTCGATGCATGTTCTTTATAATAGAGAATATCATCATTAGGACATGCATGAATAACTTGATAATCCATTCCAATATCTTTCATAATGGCATGTAAGTCTCGGTACGTGCGAGGTAACACAGTTGATGGTGGTAACATAAATTCACCTAACAATTTACAACATTAGAAATCAATAGTGTTGGTTAATGTAAAAAATATACATATTGCATCCAAATAATGTTAAAAATGGTGATAGACATACTAACATTGAAAATAAAGGAAAAAATCAATTTCTTTATCATGATGTACTAATGTCACAAAATATATTACATACCTCAGGAGTTGTGTCACACATGTGTTTGAAAAACCATTCACCACCTTGAATTTGACCAGAAGTAATACAACTGAGAGAAGAGATGTTTTTGAGCCTTCATAAAGAGGTTGAGTTCCCCTCTCAAGTACAAGTATATCATGACCACCAACATGCGGGTCGTCATCATCATCCCTTCCTGCAACGTTATTAAATGTATCCTGGATCAATCTATTCATCCCATATTCATCCAATGTGTTATCAACATCATTATCTTCTTCCATAGGATCATTAGCTTGATCCGGCTCAATATTCGCTTCATGTTCTTGAACAGGTGCTTGTACTACAACGACCTCTTCCTCGTTGAGGAATTCCCTAGGAGCACCATACTAGACAATTACAATCAATAAAATAATATTAGTCAGCTATCGCAAATATTTAAATGATAGAAATGTTTACAAATATAATATAGGAAAAACAAGACACCAAAGAGATAGAAAAAGACAACTTAGGTAGTTAACTAATCATGATTTGCATATGGCTCAACTTAAAACTTACACGTCCATAATAATCAAAGTAAAAATACCCTTAATGGGAATTATTCAAATGAATATAGTAACAAATCAATCTAACTGCATAGATTTAATGAGCTTAATAATATGAACATGTAATAGTGAAAATAAACAGAAACCAATATAGACCCATATAAAACCTGTTCTATGAAGCGTCGAGAGGGATAAAATCCCTTGAGGTGCAAATCCATTTTTTTAGTAAAAAAGTGAGGAGAGGTCAAAAGGAGGCAATTTCAAAACCTAGCACTCGAAAAAGGAACAAATGTGAAACTGATCAATGTTGGAATCAGGACTTTTGGAGATTCCTGGCATTATAAAATGGTACAATTGCAAAATAAATGTTATTATAAAATATCCTAATTTCAAATCCCACTACTAGAAAGAAGTCTAATTGACAAACTCAATGCTATAATAAAGAGAAATTAGGAAGCCTAGCACTACAAAAGGGCACATTTGTAATTCCTAGCACTGGAAAAGGAAACAAGAAGGAATCTTAGCACTATAAAAAAGGTATATGAGAAATAATATATCACTAGAAAGTTAAAAAAGTGAAAAATCTAGTGTTATGAAAAGGACAATTTAAAAATCTAGTGCTATGAATGAAGGAAATTGGAAAGCCTAGTGCTATGAGGGAGGGAAAAATGAAATCCTAACAATAGAAACTTGAACAAATGAGAAACATAGCGCACCAATGAGGAGAGGAGGTTAGCATTGGAGAGAGAGAGAGAGAGAGAGAGAGAGAGAGAGATCGTCGATGAATGCAAAAACTATCTAGCATAAATATTAATTGCAAACTACCATAAATATTAATTTTAAACTACCTAGCATAAATATTAATTTAAAATTACCTAGAATAAATATTCATGAACAAACATAAATATTAATTGCAAGTTAACTGCCTAGAACTCATCATGATATTTTTTTCTCAATATAAAACACAAAATGAATATTTTAAAAGATTGTCACTTGTGCAATTGAATATACATTTGAACTATGTAAAGACCAATTCTCTTATGGAATGTATAAGAAATATAAATAACAAGTATCTTATAGTCTAATGGATGATAATGAATAAGTAATTACTAATGGATGATATTCATTTCCGCCTTCAGCATGTCCATAAGTTCTACAATTCTTTTTAGTTGTTGCTATTAAAAGTCTACTTACTTTCAAGCCCTTGCACTTTTTACAAGGGGAATAACATTTTCTATCCTTCAAAGCCCCCGATGTCGATCCAACGTCTCCTTGGCCCAGTCCTTGAGGAATGTTATCTGAGATTTTTCCTCACCAAATAGCTTTTAGTGATGAATATCAATCAAAATTAACCTCAAAATAGGCCTATAACATTTCAAAAGCATGGGATGTATAACAAGAATGTGGAACTTGTAAACATGTATTCAACCCTACATATGTATATAAATCAAATTATTGTTGGATAAATGTTGCACAACGATAAAATTCCATTAATGTTGAAATTTGGCTGGTAAAATGCCATTAATGACGATTATCGAATATCCGACTCTATATAATTAATGTCGGATATTGACGATCATCAAGATTTAAAAAAACAAAAACAAAAAATACATTAAATGCCTGATGACGGTTTCGATTTTATCCGTTTGTCGGATTCCGCCGTCAGATTTTAACTCGAAATGTGGTAGTGACTATCTCAGTTTTCCCATCATATTGAGGATGATAAGATAAGATATGAACTATTTGAGTACTAAGACAAGAAAATAATTTCGTGCAAAAATTTCCAGTGAAAATGGGATCTCTTTCACTTACAATAATATTTGGGTTTCCATGTAGCTTTTGAATTGTTTCCATAAATGCAATAGCAACTATAATAGATTTAAAAGGATGAGATAATGCACAAAAGTGTGCATACTTGGTAAGTATATCAACTACCACCATGATGACACTCTTTCCGTCGGACTTGAGTAAACATGTGATAAAATCCATTGAGACATTATCACAATGTTGACTTGGAATGGCTAAAAGTTGTAACATACCTGGGGTCTTAATTGTTTCAACTTTATTTTCTTGGCAAAACAGACATTATGCCAGAAACTTTTGAATATCAGATTTAAGGTCATGCCCAAAAAATTCCTTCTTAACCATGTGGTAAGTTTTAAAAATCTGAGTGCCCTCCTAAAGGAGATGTGTGCAATTTCAAAAGAATCTTTTGTTTGAGTTGGGAATTATTACATAGATATAAGTGATATTTGTACCATAATGAGTCATTTTTCCAGATAAATGTATTATATTTACTGGGATATTATTGCAAATTTTGAATGAGTTTCCACACATATTCGTCATTTTTCCATTCCTCACTTCGGTTATCTAGTTAGGTTGGATAATAGAAATTTCATAGAACAATGCTTCCACATCCTCATCCCTTCTTGAGAGTGCATCTGCAACAACATTTTTCTTTCCTTTTTTGTATATGATTTCAAAGTCATAACCCAACATCTTAGTGACCCATTTTTTCAGATATTCCGAACATAATATTTGTTCCAAAAAGTATTTAATATTATCATGATCTATTTTTAATTTGAAGTGTCTTCTCATTAGGTAAAGGCGCCATTGCTTCACGGCATGTAGTATTTCCAAAATTTCCTTCTCATAAATAGGTTTTTATGAATACTTTCCCTTGATTGAACGACTTTCAAAAGAAATGGGTGTTCCTTCTTGCATTAAAACAACACCAATTCCATTTCATGAGGTAGCACATTCCACCATAAACATTTTTGTGGAGTCTAGAGTAGCTAAAACCATAGCTTGGCACATTTCCTATTTAAAATGTTCAAAGGACTTAGTTTCTTTTGGAGTCCAAAAAAATTCATCTTTATTTAGTAATGTTGTTAGAAGTGCCGATATTTTCCAATAATTCTTAACAAACTTGCGATAATACACTTTCAAACTGAGAAATCGTCGAAGATGCTTTAGGGTTGTGGGTATTTTCCATTCCTTGATGGCTTTAATATTTCTAGGATCTGCCTTAACAAGCTCATGAGATACAACATGACCTAAATATTCCACCTCCTGTACCCCAAATAAACATTTGTAGGTTTTTGCATACAATTGTTTTTCCTCCAATAGTTTGAGCACCCTATCAACATGTTGAACATGATCCTTCCAAGATTTGGTGTAGATTATTATATCATCGAAAAATACTAACACATTTTTTCTATGGAAGGGTTCGAAAATGGAATTCATTAAACCTTGAAATGCGGAAGGTGCACTAGTAAGGCCAAAAGGCATGAAAAAAAATTCATAATGACCTTCATGAGTTATGAATGTTTTTTTCAGAATGTCTTCAGTCTTCATCTAATTTGATGATATTTTTAATGAATATCCATCTTGGTGAAGTAAATTTCTCCATGTTCATCCAATGATTCATTAATGATAGGAATGGGAAATATATCTTTAATAGTGAGCTTATTAAGATCCCTATAATCTATACAGATACACCATGGTCCATCCTTCTTAAGTACCAATACTATTGGAGTAGAGAAATAACTTTGTCTAGGTTGAATTATACTTGTCCATAACATTTATGCAACCATACGTTAAATTCAACTCTTTTTGGCATAGGGATATTTGTAAGGTCTGATGTTTAGAAGAACGCTTCATGGAGTCAAGTGAATAACATGATCATGATAAAAAATATATGGGAGGCCTTTGAGAGTCTCAAATAGCTTAGAATCATTGTCCAAGATTCTTTGGATATCTAGAGAAACAAATGATTTTGATGTTTGAACATTGAGTGAGCATAATTGTGCAATTATTCCTTTTTTTGCTTTCTTCAAAAGCTTTGTCATGCCATTAGCACTGATTATCTTCCCTGGTTTCCCTGCGATGCCCCTTAATTCGATTTCCTTTCCTTCCCAGGAAAATTTCAAGAAAATTTCTTGAAAATTAAAAGCTATCAATTGTAACCATTGGACTCCTAATACAATATCAACACCACCCATTGGAATGGAAAAAATTGGACCATTCAATACATATTCCCCCATGTTTAGATTGATATTATGACACTTCCCTAAACAATTTATAGTTCCTTCATTTTCAACCATCACTTGACACTCTGGTGTTGGATATAGAAAGAAGTTCAATTCCTTGGATATATTACAATGAATAAAATTATGGGTACTACCAAAATCGGTCAACGCTATTACCTTTTTTTTATTGATATATCCCTCTACCTTGAGAGTTTAAGGAGTGGTAATTCTTGCCAATGCATTACAAGATATGTTCAGATTCATTTCTTCTTTATATAGGCTTGTTTCCTGGTGTATATCCTCTTCTTTTGATGTTTCTTGTTCCTTTTCTTTATCCTCTTCACAATCTATGTAAAATAATTTCTTCTTATCACACTTATGACCCTTAGTGTATTTTCTACCACAACTGTAACAAATCCATTTTTCTCTTGTTACCTCCAGTTTTTGTGGTGTCAACCTTGTAGGTTTGGGAGGCTAGAATCAACAACACTTCCATCTTTATAGTTGTGAGTGGTAGACTTCCATGTTTCCATAATTTTGCTTTCAACTTTTCTTGCCACCTTGAATGTCTTCTCCAATGAATTAGGTTCCCAAAGGTGAACCTCATGTTGGATATTATCCTTTAAAATCCCTATAAAGACATCAATCCTATGCTCCTTTGGAATATCATCTACCTTGATATTCAATCTTTGGAAATCCTCAACGTAATACACCATTGAGCCCTTTTGTTTGAGATTTACCAATTGGCTAAAGAAGATATTTCTCTTTGTATCCTCATAATGTGCTACCAATTCTTCTATAAAATTTGTCCAAGTGACAATTGATTTACGAGAAAAAATCCATAGATATCACACAAACTAATTTTTTTCTAAATATAAAGATCCAATGCATGCCTTTTGTATGTGCGGCACATCATGTAGATCAAAGAATTGCTCCATCTGTAATATCCATTTTATCAGATCGTTGCCATCAAATTTTCTCATATCGATATTTGGAATGTGGTTAGTCTTCAACCCATTATTGGAGTATCTAAAATCATAATTCGTATTCCTTTTGTCTTCTTCATGATTTTCATTGAGTGCCTTGTCGCTACTAGTAAGATTTTCTTGCAGCAACTTTGTCAACCCTTCCAACTTGACATTCATCACGTCCATGTATACTTTAAAAAATTCATATGTCTGCTTTTAAACCATCCTTCAAACCTTCCATGTTGCCTTTTATTTTTTATTCTAAACCATCCATATTATCTACCAGTTTTTTTTTTGTTACTCTTCTCGAGAGTGAAATTTTTTGCACTTGGTCTCATAATTTTGATATATCATGTTGCATTTCTTCCTCTTCTTCATGCGTCATAGTAGAGATTTCTGGTTTCTTACTAGGTGTATCCATTTTTATTTTTATTTTATTTTGAGACATTTTTGGATAAAACAATGATATCTATGCTTCACTATGCCCTTTGAATGCTTTAAATTGATTTTTCAAACAAAAGTTATGCACAATTTTAAAAAAGACACACCTTTTTCTTTCTTTTAAGAGCTCGATCTTGAAACGATTGTATCTATGTAATTTCAACCTCCAAATGTTTGAAATTCAGTCTTGTGGTATCCCTCTGAGTCTTCTTTCCAATGCCAGAAGTTAGACCAATATTTGATTCTTCAAGATAAAGTTATGCCAAATCTCCCATGATGACCTAGTTATGGAATGGTTTAGTAGAGCGAACTTGTGCGGGATGCCACATGTCATTGTTTCAACCTTCAGCCTTGAAATTGATACAATAGAAACTCCAATTTGTGAAATTTCGGTGACTTTTTACAAAATTCAAGTTCGATGCTCGAAGAGAAAGTTATGAAAAATTTCCTTAGGTCACCTGTTTGAGACTGAATTATGGAGCATGTAGAAACCCTAAATTATTTGGACCATATCTCATAAAATATAATGAACCAAGATTTGAAATTTTTACACGAATTTCATCAAGATTTTGGCTCGACATAGTTGAAATTTAAGCTTTTGAATCCTTGTATAAAAAAATTATAGCGAAAATTCCAAGTTGACCTATTTGAAGCAGCGAAACCCTATAATCCAATGCTCTGATACCAAATGTTATGTAACCAGATCACAAAAAAGAGAGACCAACAATTTGAAAATAAGCATCTTAGAGGGGGGAACCTATTTTTACATCACATAAATGAACAATTCTAGGATGATACAAATGAATATAACTCCTTGGTATATATAGGAGTCCAAGGGACCACAATATAAGCAGAGCCTACGTAACAATAGTAGTGTAAGGGCACAACAATAACAATAGTGGACTTCTATGGGGCACAACAATAACAATATGGGGTATACATGAGCACAAAAATAACAATACATAGCTACACTAACAATAAAAATATTTGGGATACACTAGTATTATAGGGGCTTACCAGAATAACGGTCCAAAGTAGTGAGGTAGTGATCAATTTTCTAATTTGATGAGATTTTCTTTTAAAAATGATTGATTTTCTCCATGCATTATATCTGCTATATTGAATGATTATTTTGGGAGAACACATGTTTCCAAAAATTTATACAAAAACTTATGGTACATAAGTAGCCTTAGTTTTTTTTTTTGAAACTTGTTAAAGAAGTGGTGTGTTTCATGCATCGATTTACACCAACATTACTCTTTGTCGTTGGAAATATTATGGAGATCTTATGTTGGTTGTAGTTGATGGTATTGATGATATTTTTTAAGTATATGGCATGATATTTCAAACATGTCCTCATGTTCTTTGATTATTGTAACGAAAATATAATTTTATTTAGAGACATGATTGAAAATGCAAAGTGTTTTTCTATATGACAATGACATAACTTTATGGGGTCAGATTGTAATGCTTCTCTATGTTTCAAACCAAACTGTTTAGATTTGAAATTGATTTGAACCAAAGTTATGTATCAAATGAAGACCATACCAATATTGGTCAAATAAGAACTAGTTGAAAAGAACATATAAAAATTCAAATTTTAATGACAAAATATATTTATGCTTTTAGAAAAATATTAATGAAAAAATATAAACAAAGTTTGATATTCCAATATCATTTATTTATCATTTATATTTCATGAAAGGGTGCAAATAACAAAATTACTTTCATATATAAGCTTTGGGATAGATGCAATTAAAATTTTGAGAGAAAATACAAAAACATTGAGTCTCTAATTGGCTAAACAATTCAAAAATAATTATGCTATAATTGATTCTGTAACATCAAGATTATGAACAATAGCCTTTGATAAATCCTATACATCATCCTCAAGGTTTGTTGCATGGGTTGCCTCCTCATCTTCGTGATTCAATGTCCCAAAAGGTATTGGACGAACACCAATTTCATTCACTTGTGGCAATGGAAGCAACTCCAAGTCAATCTATTGGAAGGAGATAAATTTTGTGGTGGAATGTTAGAATCCATCTTTGAATTGATGTTTTTAGTTTTATATTTATTTAAGGTTTATAGTGTGCAACCTACTCAACACCATAAGCCAAATAAGTGGTTGTTAACTAACTAGTTGTACTCATTATATCCTAACTCATTTGGATAAGGACAAAATTTGTCCGTACCATTGGTACAAGATGAAAATTGACTAGTTTTGATAACATTATTTCAAATGAGTTTCATTACATTGTGTTGATCCTCTATGTTTCAAATATGTTAAATGGTATGTTATATGCTCTCAAAAATTAATTCAATGCTCTTTTATTATCCCAATGATAATTTCCACTTAATTTCCAATAACAATCACGTAAACCATTTTACATTGACAATGACTGTAGATAGAACATAAACAACAAAATACAAAAGACAAGCCAAGACAAGAGAACACAGGAATTTGGCTCAAGCCAGGGAAAAACCCTAAGATGGGGAAAACCCTTAATCAATCCTTCTTATTATCAAATATCTAATTTTCAATAGAGAGAGAATATCCAATATATTACAATGATGAGAGTCAAGGTCAATAAGATGACTCAATACCACTTCCGCTAGTAAAATAGATGGATTGATAAAAAATCTGCAATTCTACTCTCAATCAACAACAATCAAACAACCCTAACTAGAAAGTTAAAAATGGTCAATGCATCATAAAAATATTCCTCATTGAGATTGTTCAAGGTCAAAGAAATTAGACCTTCCTTTAATATTAATCAACATCCAAAATAATTAGCAGAAAGGTAGTTAAAGTGAAAGTCATCTATGCGGTCAAACAATCAACACTGGCTTGCGATTAACACAGGTCAAATTACATAGAAAATATTGGTACCTATGCCAAAGTATTCAACCTTCCAAAACATAGATTATCCCACAAAAATCACAGTCAAACTATGCCTTAAATCCCTCGGTCAACCCTGGTCAAAGCTAGCTGCAACTTGGTCAATGAAGAGAACATAAACACCTAGTCAAACCTTTACATGTGTGGAGAATATAGGCCACCCTACAATTTATACGAACCAATCAATGTAGGAGAGAGAAGAAAGGATGTGTGGTGAATGTGCTAAATGAGGTTGGAGGTATCTTCTATTTATAGGTGATGGAAAGGGGTTCAATTTGTGTAATTAACCCTAAGTCGACCTTGTCCATTTGCACATGTGTCAGATGACCTCCAAAATCATATTTCTCCTTGTCCAAATTCAATAAGTGTTAGGTCAATTTTGGATCTCTCAGAAAGAGGAATTAAATACAATAATCATCTTCTTCAAATGAGCTTCCCAAAGTGGAATTTTGATCTAGTTTCACATTTTAACACTCCCTCTAAACTAGGGAGAATTCCACCTTCCAATATCTGTAGAATTTTAATGTAGATTCAAAACTGCTCATGTACTTTACTAAAACATAAGACTCAAATTTAATCTACTCATATGTGAAAGAAAATTCACGATCGAGAGCACATATAAAAAACATGCATCATGATTCAACACACATAAACAAAAAATTATCTAGGGGAAAGAAACTGCTCAAAACCACTTCCTATCTATATTGCATTAATCAGATAATATGGATGAATACAAGATGCTCACTCATTCTAAGCACAACCTGCATTTGTGTCTTCTATCCTTATGCATGAATGAATGATTTAGGGAAACACTTAGCCAATTTCAAGCCTTCCCAAGCTCCTAATTCCTTGTGTTTTTTCTCTGGGAATCAGTCCCCTATTAATTAGGAAATTCCTCAAGCTGGATAATGCAATTCCTTAGGCCAATATCTGACAACATGCACCACTTGTACAACATGGAATAGTTTACAACTGATAGTACACTTCCCTTAAACTCCAATATCAACTAGGTAACTCAAATTTCATGCATGCATGAGTCAATTTAGGATGATTATTCAGTTAACTAGTTAAAAACTGAAGTTACACCCTGCTGCTAGACCTCCCACTAGCTCCTCCAACAATTGGACATAACTCAATTTAACTGAACTAAATTGTTACAACTGAGATTAACTCAACATGGGCTCCTAAAATTTAGGAATCACTGTACCCAACTCAAGTTAAACACAGAAATCTAATTAAATAAGCTAGCTAAGTGATAACAACTCAGTTAACTCATTCAAGTTGTCTTGTGATGTGGAATTTGGATTTTATCCTAATTTAATTCAAGGGAAAATTAAATTAGAAATCTCTTGCTGCATTACCAACACCCCCTCTCAACAAGAAAGGGATTCAAAACTACCCCGATCCAACACTTTTGGAATGTACTGCATGAAGCACCTCTCTCTGTTGTTGCTATTACTACAAAATTTGCAACTAAGAAGCATACATAAAAATAAATAAAAGTAATCATTGAATCAATCTACAATTGCCTACTGGGAAAATTGTGTTGTTGCTGACTCTGCTATTGAGCCTCCTTATTTGCTGTCAACACTTCTCTGCACTCCTAAGTATCTAAATGAAATTGACCCTCTTTCTATTGAAGACTATGGGCCCCTATAGCAAGGTAATGATCCATGAGACAAAAACACCTCAATGGACATTGCCCAAATTTATGCACTCTTGGGACTATTGCTTCACATCACCCCACCTTACGCCTAAAGGTATGGATGCATGCAATCACTCTGCCTGCTTAGCTCAAAATATCCCCCTACTAGAGTTCTATGCTTGAATGGATGTTTCCACTCTATATCCTCTTTTCTTCACCATTTGTGGCAGCTCCAAAACTTGTTGAGGCTACTTTTGAGGCTCCATTTTGAGAGGTAAGTCATGCTCCTTCTTAACCACCAAGTCTCTAAACTTTTCCTTGCTCCTCAAGGTTTTGCATGCATCTTATACCTCAAGTGCATACAATTTCTTGACTCACACACCGATCTGCTTCACTTGTCCCATGGCAATGTGTCTCATGAATTCCTTTCCTTTGTTGAATATCACATCGTAGCCACGGTATTCCAACACCGTGATAGAAACAAGATTCTTATTTAGTCCTAGAACAAACATCACATCTTCGAGTCTGAGAGGAGAGCCTGACTCCCTCTGTAAGGTGATTGTACCGATACCGGTCACACTATACATTATGTCGTCTCCAAACTCAATGTTTTTCTTGAGGCCTTTCTCCTCCAAGTCACTGAAGAAATCTCTATTCCCCTTCATGTGGAACAAGAAACCACTATACATATACCACATGCTTCCCATCACTTTTCTCACCATGCATGTGATGAGAGTAAAGTCAAGAGAAAATTGTGAAGCCAAATCTTCACCTGATACTGCTACTACAGACTCCTTCTTACTTACCTTCTTCTGTGGACACTTCATGGCATAGTACCCGAATTCATGACAGTGAAAACACTTGATTTTAGACAAGTATTTCTGGTTTCTCTCCTGGATGGAATCAACCTCACCTTGAGAATTATTTCCCTTGGATTTCTTTCCTTTGCTGACTAAGGCAAAGACCTCTTCCTCTTCTTTGGATGAGGTCTCATCTCTGGTATTCCGCCTTATTTCCTCCTGTACTAGATAAAACCATAACTACTTCCATTATGGTAGTTTCTCTCTACCATTTAATTATATTTATAACTATGCCAACTCTTAAGGAGACCCAAAAGAGCTATAGTTACCAAATATTCTTCAAGGATAGTAACGACGACCCCACCAAGTTCTGTTGGACATTGGGTTCAACGCTCCCTGTGTGTTTCGCGACATGGACTAAATGCCTCTCGTGGATCCTAACTCTGGCGATTGTAGCGGAGACTAACGCCTGTGGGTTTTGGTCTAATGAAAATCATGATTCCAACAAGTGGTATCAGAGCGAAAGGTCTCAAGTTCAAAACTCACCTGGCTCGCGTTGGGGGGGAGATTGTTCGACATTGGGTTCAATGCTCCCCATGTGTTTCGCGACATAGACTAACCGCCTCTTGTGGATCCTAACTTTGACGATTGTAGCAAAGACTAAATCCTGTGGGTTTTTTTCTAATGGCAATCGTGATTCCAACAAGTTCAACATGACACTGTGTAAACTTGCTCAGGTACTGCAGAATTGTGTTATAATTTTGCGTGTTGATACTTCGAAGCTTGTCCTTGAGTGCCAACTTCCTGTGGTCATTATTATTCTCGAACAACTTTGTCAATGTTTTCCATATCACGAATGAAGTCTCTTTCCGGTGGAGATTCGAGACAATATGATCCCGTACTCCCTCCAATATGATTCTCCTCATTTTGGACAAATATTTCTTCCACTGAGCGAGACCCTAAGCATCAAATGCTTGGGGTTTTGCTACATTTGTCTTGATGTATTCTAGCAGACCATTGTCATCCAATATTGCCTCCATGCGGATCTTCCATGCCAAAAATTTTGTGGTTCCTTCTAAAGCATACTCGAGTATGAGTCCATTGAAAGTCATCTTCAGAGTCCTGGAGAAAAACCTGTAATGTTTTTCTTCAAATTTTAAATCCTTCAAAGAAAACTTTGAAATCTCTTCTCTACTATGAATCTAGCTCTGATACCATGTATAATTTTAATGTAGATTCAAAACTGCTCATGAAATTTACTAAAACATAAGACTCAAATCTACTCCACTCATCTATGGAATAAAATTCATGATAAAGAACACATATCAAAAAAATGCAACATGATTCAACACATATACACAAAGACTTATCTAGGGGAAATCAACTACTCAAAACCCCTTCCTATATGTATTGCATTAATCAAAGAATTTGTATGAATACAATATTCTTGCTTAATTTGAGCACAACATGCACATGTATCTATCCTTCTACCTGTCTAACTGAATTAGGAAAACACTTAGCCAATTTCTCTTCCCAAGCTCCTAATTCATTGCATTGTTTCTATGGGAATCAAGCCCCTATTAAATAGGAAATTCCTCAAGATGGATTATGCAATTCCCTTAGGCCAATCTCTGACATCATGCACCACCTGTACAACTTGGAATATTTTACAACTGATAGTAAACTGCCATTGAACTCCAATCTCAACTGGGTAACTCTAATTTCATGCATGCATGAGTTAATTTAGGATGATTGATCAATTAATTGGTTAAACACTAAAGTTACACCCCACTTCTAGACCTCCCACTAGTTCCTACAACAATTGGAAATATTTTAACAAACCATAACTCAATTTAACTGAATTAAATTGTTACAACTGAAATTAACTCAACCTAGGCTCCTAAAATTTAGGAATCACTGTATCCAACTCAAGTTAAGCCCGCAACTCGAATTAACTAAGGTTACGGAGTGATAACAACTCAATTAGCTCATTCAAGTGGGCTTATGATGTGGAATTTCGATTTTCTCCTAATTTAATTCAAGGGAAAAATAAATTAGGAATTTCTTGCTACATTTTCAACAATATCCATCCATCATCATGCCATCTTGATCATAATGTACTATCTGGGCATCTTGTCCTATCTCTGCTCAAGATTGATGTAGATAATAAGAAGGATTGATTGAGAGTGAGACACAAGACCTTACCACTCTCCACTAACAAAACTTAGTCCACATAGCCAGAGGTAGAACCCCAATCATACTTGATCGTGAGTGATCAAATTTTTGAAAACCATTCATCTTATACATTGGGATACGACAACACACGATGAGTTCATCTATAGTGCTATGGTCACTAACCAATTTTCCCAACTCGTTGGACAAATGAGACGTACTTCCCAAGAGTCCTAGACTGCAAGGGTAGGATTTATGTTGGGGCATCCACAGGGTAAGGTGAACAACTCATCCTATTCATATGTGAATAAGAGAAGGTGAACCGACCATCCTATGCATATATCATCAACCACAGGGGAAGGTGAACCACTCACCCTATGCTCACATATATCACCATGGCGTATCATAGGGGAAGGTGAACCACTCACCCTATACACAACACACCTATAGGGGAAGGTGAACCATTCACCCTATGGTCGCACATAGCTCCAAGAAGTACCCCATGCCCCCAAGAGCTCCTAGAGTTCATTGTCCAACTCAAGCAAGACCCTCATGGGAGGGTCCTTCCATGACTCCAAGTCTCTCTCGGAAGGATAATAACTTGACCTTACTCAAGGGCTTCATGAGGATGTACGCAACATGTTCATCTATCTTGATGTGTTGGAGCCTTGTTGCTCCCCGTTGTACCATATCCCATATAAAGTGGTACTTGATATAAATATGCTTGGAATGGTCATGGAACACATGATTCTCTGAAAGGATAATCGCACTTTGATTGTCACAATAGATAATAGTGGTATCCAACACATGCTAAAATAACTCACTGAAGAGCTTCCTCAACCAAATAGATTCACAATAGGCCATACTAGCAGCAATATATTTGACCTTGGCGGTGCTTAGAGAAACCTATTTTTGATTGCTGCTCAAAATGAAGCAGATGCCAAAGAGAAGCAACATATTGACATGCTCTTTCTATCCACCACACTGCTGGCCCAGTCAGTATCAAAATTGTTGAATTACCGCGACCTTGGGTCTAGGTTAGAGTCTTAAAATCACTGACGCTACCAAACCAAGAATCTCAACCATGAACTACTTTTCACAACAGAAATATAAAGCAGTAAATTACACATGCACAAATATACACAAATTTTAACAAAATTGTACAATAATTTACGATCGCTAATTTTTGCTATATTAAACCAAAATATGAATAATACAACAATCTATGGTATACAATATACAATGACAAACTCGATGTCGTATCTCGTCATGCCGATCCTTCTCTTTTGTCCTACTCACTAGTTGTTACTTAGTCCATCAAGGACATACCACATCGAGACTCCAGGAGGGTTGCCTCTTAACACTGCTACAAGTCACTTCTTTAGAGTGTACATGGTTTGATCCGATTTTCTCTCTGAGTAGGCCTAATTCCCGAGGTCCAAAATACCAGGCTAGAAGCCACCTTTGTCCATCAAGGTGCTTCACTTTGGCACCAAACTTCACCCAGTCTTCAACTTCTCTTTGTCATGTCAAGGTAGCTAGTCTAGGGCTACTTTAGGTGGCCAACGCACTGCCATCCACTAGATCAATGGAACCCAATACTACACTATCGATTTTTCTCCTAGGCTGGACTCTTCGCCACCATGGAAGGTCCTCCACATAGCACTAATAGTTTGCAACAAAAACTGTTCTAAACTCATAAAATTCTTTGACCCAATGCTCCTCCAAACAATGCTCCGACCTTATTTGTATATTTTTGTTTGTGACTGTCCTAGTTCAGGCACACTGTTGTAGCCCTAAATTCCTCCAAAAAACCCCAAACAACACTCTATAAGGCTGTGAAATACTTTAAGAGGACTCCTCTTTGCTACACTATTGCCTTAGGGCATATACCTACCCTTGAACTGCCCTACGCAAGGCCAACTATGGTGCTATGGCCTGCGACCTAACACAACAACACTCCTGTAGCTTTCGATCCCTTAAAAAATTCCCAAACAAGTGTCAAAACTAGTAGAATTTATCCCTTAAGGGTTCAACCTAGAAGCCAACACTCTTGGCCTCCACCACAACAATTTAGAGCCTGTATTAACCCTGAAACAAACCTCCTACTCCTCATTGTTTCTTCCTTCTTATTGCTATGTCTAGGGCACAAGAGAAGTCCCTCTCCATTGAGTCCCTTTCTAGAGATAACATTGCACAAGATGGATGAGAAAATGCTTCTCCTTCACCCTCTATTTATTCACAAATGAGGATCTCCTTCCTAGGATGTCACACAAGGGCTGCCAACCTGTCATAAATCTAAAATTCCTTAGGCTGACCTAGACATGCAAGTGAAAACCCATCATTAACCTCAAAAAATTCATATCTCCACTTCTACAGCTCAAAATTTGACGATTCTCAAAGTGGTGGATTCTCTTTTCTTCCCTCTATCATCTCATGCCATCACATGTATACACGTGCTCCCAGAAATGCCTAAAAAAATATTTGGTGCAAACCCCATTATTAGGTTCCAAGCCCACAAGAGAATCTTGTGGCACTTTGCCCTCCAAACCCCAAACCCTAGGGATTGGAGTATCTCCCAAGCTACTAAAAAATAAACACTCCCTCTTAGTGAGGGAATTAACTCCAAGATAAGGAGGTAACTCATCATCATCATCACTACTCACAAAAATTTCCCAACTCACAATCACAAAAATCCATGTATGGTGAACTACTCCCTTCTCAGAAGGGTCGTTGTCACTGTTGGAAGAACCCTACTTCTTTTTCTTTTCCTATTTCGCTTTCCAGTCCCTCCATGATTCCTTTCAGGTAGATGTGGAAGCACCCTTGATTCCCATTGACCACATGCTCTTCTTATGATGCAAAGTCTCCCTTTGAACTTGCAAGCTCCCTCTCAAACTCGTCTCCCTTTGAGTCTCTAGAACCTGGTATTTCTTCTCTGGAAAGTGTACCTTCTTCTTAGGAACCTATACCTGCTCCTATTAAGCCTGCAAATGCACAATCACCTGCTCCTTCTCTGGAACTTGTACCTACTCCACCTGCTTCTTCTCATGATCGAAAGGCTTTCTCGTCAACCTTTAGAGACCACGCTCTCTAACTCCAAGTAAAATCCCATCAGACTTAGAGCCTCTGGGCCTGATTCTTACCTTCCCATCCTAGAACAAGACCTCAAACCCATCATCGAGACATAAATCACACTATATATGAGTCTTGGTACAAAAAATACATCCTAGACCTGCATTATACGTCTTGTATCCATCCTGAATGGCATGACACCCGATCCTCGGATCTCCAACTAACTCTTGTCACCCAACACCATGTGCAATTTCGAGTCCCATTCAGCTAGAGTTTCAAAAACCTCCTGTGACCCTGTCATATGCTTCGTCGTATCACTGTCCACATACCATCCATCCTCCTTGATAGTACCCTGTGAGAAATGAGAAATCATAGCAAAGTCCTCCTCTTCCAATGTCCTGGAAACATCATCTATCTGTGCTGATGTGGCGACATCGAAGACTTGATTTCATTTCCTCTTATCATCATCTCCCTTCTTCATCAGACATCTCGATGAAAAATGACCCTACTCGACACAATTGAAACACTTGAATTTACTCAAGTCATTCTTCGGCTTGTCCTTCATTCAAGCTGCAAGTGCCACGTCTTCACATACCATCCTCGATGGTTGGATATCCTCGTCTCGCAAATCTTCCTGAATTAAGTCATCCCATAGTTTATTCTAGTCTAGAAATTTATCCCTAGCAATGATTCCCTTGATGAAGGGCTTCCATTCCTCGGTGAACCTTTTCAAGCCAATCCTCACCATATCTCCATCTGAAATTTTCACATCGACAATAGTACGCTCATCTATGACTTGATACAATCTCGTCATATATGAATTCACTCCTTCACCCTTTAGCATTTTTTTGGACTTCAACTTATCCTCTAATACTGGTACCTGGTTCTCATTCTTATTCTGGAAAAAATTATGAGGAGCCATCCACATCTCATGTGCATTTCTCTTCCAAGACAAATGAGGTATTAAGGAATACTTCACACCATCAAGGATGATCAACCTCACCTTTGTATCCAAATCTTTCTATATATCCAACTCCTTAGGATCACTTGGCTCTTTTATCTCTTTATCAGAAAAATCCCAGATCCTATTAACCTACAAGACCAACTTGATGCTTTCCTTCCAAGGATTATAGTTGGAAAAACCTTCGAAATTGTCCTCATACCAGAGACCTGCCTGCAACTTTGACATTGTAGTGAACCATTCACTGACAATGTGATAAAATCCCTCTCACGATGTACTTCACTGTGCACAACTCTAATTCACTGACTTCCAAAGTATCTCAGACATGCTTTGATACCATGTTGAATTTCCACGACCTTGGGTCTAGGTTAGAGTCTTAAAATCATTGATGCTATCAAACCAAGAATATCAACCATGGACTACTTATCATAATGGAAATATAAAGTAGTAAATCACACATGCACAAATATACACAATTTTTAACAAAATTGTACAATAATGTACAATCACCAATCCTCATTATATGAAACCAAAATATGAATAATACACTAGTCTATGGTATACAAGATACAATGAAAAACTCAATGTTGTATCTTGTCCTTTCGGTGCTTCACTTCTGTACTTCTCACTGGTTGTGCCTTAGTCCATCAAGGAAACAACAAATCGAGACTCCAGGAGGGCTTCCTCCAAACATTGTTTCTAGTCACTTATGTAGAGTGTACACAGGTTGATTCAATCATCTCTCCGGTAGGACTAATTCCCGAGCTCCAAATTGCTAAGCTAGAAACCACCTATTTCCACCAAGGTGCTGCACTTCGACACCAAACTTCACCTAACCTTGAACTCCTCTTTGTCACGTCAAGATAACTAGTCTAGGGATACTTTGGGTGGCCAACACACTACCCTCCACCAGATCAATGGCACCCAATACTACACTATCGATTATGCTCCTAGGATGGAATCTTCACCACCACGGAACTTTACTCCACATGGCACCAACAGGAAGCAACAACAATTGATCCAAACTGGTCAACTTCTTTGACCCAATGCTCCAAATAATACTCCAACCCCATTTATATATTGATGTTTGTGATTGTCCTAGTTAGGGCACACTTTTGTAGCCCTAAATTCCTCCAACTGGCCCCAAACAACCTTCTATAAGATTGCGACACACTTTAAGAGGACTCCTCCTTGCTATGTTTCTACCTTAGGGAATATACCTTCCCTTGAACTACCCTATGCAAGCCTAGATGTGGTGCTATGTCCTGCGGCCTAGCATAACAACACATCTATAGCTTTTGGTCCCTTAAAAAGTGGCCAAACAAGTTTCAAAACTAGCAGTGTTTAGCCCCTAAGGGCTCAACCTAACAGTCGGAACTCTTGGCCTCCACCACAACAATTTAGACCCTGTATTAAACCTGAAACAAATTTCCTACTCCTCATTGTTTTTGCCTTCTTATTGTTGCATCTAGGGCACAAGAGAAGTCCCTCTCCACCAAGTCCCTTTCTAGAGATAAAATTGCACAAGATGGATGAGAAATGCTTCTCCTTCACCCTCTATTTATACATAAATGAGGGGCTCCTTCCAAGGTGTCACACAAGGGCTTCTAGCCTTTCATAAGCCTAAAACACCTTAGACCGACTTAGACATGAAAGTGCAAACCCATCATTAAAATTCAAAAATTCATATCTCCACTTCTACAACTCGAAATTTGACGATTCTTAAAGCATTGGAATCTCCTTTCTACCCTCTATCATCTCATGCCATCACATGTAGAAATGTGCTCCTAGAAATTCCCAAAACATTATTTGGTGCAAAAGCCCACACTTGGGTTCCAAGCCCAAGAGAGATTATTGTGACACTTTTCCCTCCAAACCCCAAACCCTAGGGCTTGGATTACCTCCCAAGCTACTAAAAAATCAACAAAAATATCCATGTAGCCTCATATTCCTGTCAATGTATCTCAATCCATAGTTGATAGTGACATGAAGAGATATCTTAAGAGATTCTTTGTAGCAACCCAATGTACGTGATGAGGCTCAACCATAAATTAAATCAAAGTTTTTACATCAAAGCGTATGTCAGGTTGGGAGTTTACCAAGAACATTAGGGCCCCCACAAGTTTTCTATATTTAGAAGGATTTTCCAATTCAGGACCAACAACACTTCCACACAAATTCTTGAGGTTTAGTTCCATCAGAGTAGACATAAACTTGTTCTTGGGTCTAGGCACCACTTCCCAGACATCATTCTTCATGATTGATTCATATTCCTCATTCATCACATATTTCCATGCTTTTTGTTTTACAACTTATTTTAATGTGCAAGGTTTAACTTGAATAATAGTACTCATAACAAATAAGTACCCTTGATACATGTTAGGCTTCGTACTTTCCCGAAATGTCCCTCTTGGAGCGGTATGATTTTCATCATCTTGAAGTGTATCCTTGAGCCATAGTGGTCTCTTCCTTGAGGTGGAGGGACCACTAAGAGGTGGATCAAGAGGATCCATCGGGTCATCAACATTGGGCATATGCTCATCCATTAGAGGTTATTCTTGTTTTTTTAGCAGCATCATCATCCTTTCTTGAAATGGGAAGATCTCTGGATTTCCGGAGGGCAGTGTATTCATCAAAGGTAACATATATGCTTACTTCCACATCTCTTTGAAAATGTAAATAAATTCTATATTCCCTTGAATTTTCACTATATCCATTGAATACACCTTTTTTCCAAGAAACTTCCAACTTATTCCTTTTCTCTTTAGGCGCATGAAAATACATAGGACAACCAAAGATTCTAAAATGAGAAACATCGTGTTTCTTACCAGTGAAGACTTATTTGGGTGTGTTGAAATCCAAATATTGATGAGGGCTTCTATTTTGAACATATACAACAATGTTAGCAATTTCTACCCATAAGAATTTCGGTAGCCCATGATCATAGATCATGGCACAAATGGATTCCATAATGGTTCAATTATTTGTTTCAACAACACCATTTTGCTCTGGAGTATATTGAAAAATTTTCTCCCTCCTAATGCCAAACTATTTTCAAAATCGATTGAATTCATTAGATTCATATCCAGTTCCATTGTCAGTCCTCAATGTCTTGATCTTCTTCCATGTTTGATTTTCTACCAATGCTTTGAAAGAATGAAACCACTTGAAAAATTCATGCTTCTTCTTCAAGAAATAAATACATGTTTTGCGTGAACATTCATCCACAAATATTTCATAATATGTGTATCCTCCTAATGAAGTTACATGCAAGGCACTAGACAGGTCAAAATGGATCAATTGAAGAATATAAGTTGTATTTCTTTCATTAAAAGGGAATGGTCCCTTGGTATGTTTCCTAGTTGCAAATCCCTGATACACTCCTTTATGGTTCATGTTAAACTTGGGTATCCATGTGACCATCTTCCTTACCCCAGTTAAGACTTTGTAATGTAAGTGAGCAAATATTTGGTGCCATAGCTCACATTGAAGAGAAGTATCACTTTCCAAAGCTCCCAAAATACTTCCACCAACTTGATAGAGACCATAATCCCTAAATTCAAGAGTAAAAGCATATTTAGGGTTTCTATGTCATATACATACCTTTCCATCAATTAAATCTACCTTGAAGCCTTTGTCTTCCATCACAGAAATAGAAAACAAGTTTTTCTTCAAGTTGGGCAGATACATGACTTCTTGAAGATGTATGGTTTGAATGATAATAGTCCAACTGAAAAGTGACAGTTCCTATCCCTTTTACGGGGTAGGTGGCATTATCTCCAAGAATAATATTTAGATTAGTTTTTCTCTAAACTAAATTTGAGAGGGCCTCCTTATATCTAGTGAAATTCCTTGAGGCTTCACTATAAATTAACTAATGATCCAAAGTATCCGAAGGAGATGCAATATATAAAGAATAATTAAGATAGAACTCATCTTGTTATTTTATAACATTACTTTCATCATACTTGGCATTTCGTGCCCTCTTGAAAGGCTGATTATTTCCTTCTCAGGTGGCATGATCATTCCTCTTTCCTTTTTTGTTATACTTGTTGTTCCTTTGATTTCCATTGCTTTTTTATTTTTTATTTTTTTATTTTCATCTCTTGAAGGATTTTCCTTGTGAGGACACTCTTTAGCATAGTGCCCCAACCTATTGCAATTGTAGCATGTTTCTTTGCCTCTTCCTTTGAATCCCTTCTTAGATCCATGACCCTATCTCCTTGGACCAACATTATTCTTCCTCTTAGCATGTGTAGAGAAATAAATAGGCTCATTTCCATTATAAAATTTATCTCTCTCCATCATCCTTGTTTTCTCTTAAGTGCATCTAGCCTATAACTCGTCAAAACCAGGTATCATGTCATTGTTGAGAATGGTGGTGGTAAATATACCCCATGGTATTGAAATAACTCAAATAGAAATGAGCATGAGTTCCATGTCAACAATAAATTCTCTATTATATAGCAGGTCATTATTGATTTGAGCTATTCTCATGAAGTAGGATTGGATACACTCCCCTTATCCATCTTGATATCCTTCAACTTGTTCTTGAGAAAGAGAATTTGACTTGCGTTGTTCACTTTGAGCATACCAACCAACTTATCATACATTTCCTTATAAGTTCTCAAATCATAAATATAGGAAACCAAATGATTTTTAATGGAGTCAATTATAATTTTCTTAGCTTTGACCTCACTTTTTCTATACTTTGTCTTAGTAGCAAAAATTGCATTTGAAGGAGGCTCCAACACTTTTCCTTGCACATAGTCCAATACTTAATGCTCTTCCAAAGTTAGATCCAAAGTAATCTTGCATGCATGATAGTCAGACTTGTCATTGAGCTTGTCCTCAGTCTTGAAGTAAGATGTAGAGGCCATGGAGACTTGTCCAATAATCTTTGTCCAACAAATATCTTTGTGATTTATTTTCTCTTTTTCTTAGGATTTTCCTCACGTGGACTCTGATACCATGTTAAATGGTGTGTTCTATGCTTGCAACAATTACTTCAATATCCTTTTATTATCCCAGTGATAATTTCTAGTTAATTTCCAATGGAAATTACATAAAACAATTTACATTGACAATAAATTACATAAGAGAAACCAAGACAAGAGAACACAAGAATTTGGCTCAAGTCAGGGAAAAACCCCAAGATGGGGAAACCCTGAATCAATCCTTCATATTATCAAATATAAAAATTTTATAAGAGAGAGAATATCCAATAGAGTACAATGATGAGATTAAAGGTCAATAAGATGATCCAATACTATTTCCCTTAGTCAAGTATATGGCCCAATAAAAAATCTATAATTCTGCTCTTTGTCAACAATAGTCAAACAACCCTACAAAACGTCAACAATTGTCAACGCAATAGAAAAAGATTCCTTGAGCTCGGTCAAGGTCAAAAAAATTCATCGTTCCTTGAAGATTAATCAAGCATCCAAAACAGTTAGAAGAAAGGAAATTAAACTTGGTCAAACTGAAAGTCAGCTCTACGGTCAAACAATCAACATAGGCTTACAGTCAACGCAGGTCAACCTGCCCATAAAATATCAGTACCTATGCGAGAATATGCATCCTTACCAAATCGATATTATCCCACAAAAATCACATTCTAATTGCCCCTTAAATCCCTCGATTAATGTTGGTCAAAAGTGACTACAACTTGGTCAATGTAGAGAACATAAACACCTAGTCAAACCTTCGCACGTGTGGAGAAAAGAAGTTGCCCTACAATCTATAAGAACTAATCAATGTAGGAGAGAGAAGAAAGGATGTGTGGTGAACGTGCCAAATGAGGTTGGAGGTTTTTTCTATTTATATGTGATGGATAGGGGTTCAATTTTTCTAATTAACCCCAAGACGACCTTGACTAATCGCACATGTGTGGGCTGACCTTCAAAATCATATTTCTCCTTGTCCAAATTCAGTGAGACTTAGGTCAATTTTGGACCTCTTAGAAATAGGAATTCAATCCAATAATCATCTTCTTCAAATGATCTGCCCAAAAGTGGAATTTTTCCCTACTTGCAAATTTTAACAAAATGAGATATTCAACTCGCTCTAATTACACTCCCCTCATAAAATATATTGTCAGTAATGTAAGGTTTGATTGTGATTCATTTATCAACTCATGTAGCTTTCTCGACAGAAGGTTATAAAGGCCTAAGGAAAGTGACTATGACTAATTTTTACATTGAATCGATTGTTACAACAAAAGACGAAATGGCACAAAATGATGTTTCGCCTTTTGTAGTGATGCTTAATGTTGACATTTCGATGCCAAGTTTGAATGTTGTATAGTAAACTCTCATTTTATTGAAAATGGAAGCAAATCATCTTTAAAGTAGGAAAAAATTATGGATGATTGAAAAATAACTTATAAAAAGTTTCTTAACTAATCAATCAATAACAAGAACTATGCAATTTAAGCAAAATCTCTCACGTGTTAGTTGGTAATTAGGGGATGGATGATATATTAAATTCCCCTAATGCTTGAGGTGCATTTATATTATGATATTATGATATGAGTTATGAGATATTGATAGTGTTTATGTATTCACATAGTGTTCATGTAATATCATTCACTTAGTGCCTTTGAACCATTTTATTGTTTGCGGTTGTGACATTAGGGATGAATATGTAATGTCCAAGAGTAATTTTACCCCTTAGTGTTCTATGCTTGGCAAAGGTTTCCAATCAATACAATACAAATGCATATTGATTTATTTAGCAGCAGGAATCATTGAGTAACATAAATATCTTCAACAAGTAATATCTTCGACAACAATATGATTGAGTAACAACGAGCAATAGATAAGTATCAACCATAATACTTCGGTTGCTAACCAATAGCATAAATAATCTAGTAGATTATGCTAGTTTCAACCTAACAATCATTTACAAGGTCTATTACACCCTGGAAGTAACAATTTTCTTCAATTTAGATACTAGATGCAGCTGCAACAATGATTAACCTCATTCAATATCACTATCTTTGATATCCACTCACAATTTTTCTTAGAAGTAATCAAAATCAATATTCCATCGAACTTACTAATATAATGTGATTCTTCCACTGTGATTCCTTCACTTTCCATAAAATACTAGATGTGCCTCTCTACAACTATGATTGATCCATGACACATACTAGAACAAGCCTTGCTGAATTGGAACAATATCTACAAAAAAAATTTCTATCTTGGGTAGTGAATGTTGATGACTTTGTTTTCCCTTTAATATGCTTAGTTTTTTGAGATAGGGGCTTTTATAGGCTTGCACAAAGGCTAATTAGGCTTGGTTTTCCTTCAGTCGGCCTTTACAAAGACTTCACAGACTAGAGAAAAATTCTAGCGAGTTCAAAAAAATTCCTCGACCCTAAGGCTCTGACCCAATTAAGCTTTTATGTCCTTCAATCAACCCTTCTGGCTAGAGAAAATACTTGACAGAATGGAGCAAACTTCCGATGATTTCAATAAGCTTTCTCATCCATATGGCCTTATAGAAACAACCTTGACCAAAATAAAAATTGCTTCCCAGAATGTTGCAGTGACTTGACCCTCACTCTTTTTTTCTTTTTTTTTTGCGATGGATAGATCAAATATTAGTAACAATAGAGAACAAAATTTAGTAAGTAGAGCCACAAATTTTCCCAACAAACTTCCATGAAAGGTATTGGTAACAAAATTAGGGACTTGGGTGCCCTAATGTGAATACTTAGATAGATTGATAATTAGAAAAAACTCCAAGCCAAACCAAAGATGCTCCACTTTCTATGCTATGTAAAAATAAGAAAATATGTGTCTAGGTAGTGTGGGATCAACTCCATCGAAACTAGAAGAAGGATTAGGTAGAGTGGGATCACCTCCACCGTAACTAATAAAAAAGAGTCTTAAAACATTTAGGGCTTCAACTTAAGAAACCAGATATTTTCAATCCAAATTGTTAATGAAAATTTTATTCCAATTCTCCTTTATTTATAGATTTTCTCATGGGGTTCCTCAAATGCGAGAGGTTGCAAGTGCAACCCCCAATTTGGTATTTTTTCCCCCAACTATCCGAAAATTTACCCAATGTTGCCCCAAAACATTCAATAATAGAGTTCCCCCATTTATCAAAGACTATAGCCTATGGGGTTGGATAGGATATTTCACCCTCTCGTGGGAAATTAATCCATCAAGGACATTATTGTTAATTTTTGGGGTTAGATTGTTCTCTACTCTGGATAATTTCATTTTCAAACATTTTCGTCATTTACATATTACATTCACCCCATAACATCGTAACATCATTATAAATTATGTAGAGAGAAAAATAACATCAACAATGCAATATAACATAAATGAACAAAAGAATAAAAACACATAGAATAGAGACACTAGGATTTAGGTCAGAGACCAGGCAAAAACCCCACAAGGGGGAAAACCCAACCAAATTCTGATTTTATTAGATATTCATCAATTGTTCTACTGAGATACAAAGTAAAAAATAATGAGATACAATAATCACATTAGACCTCCTAGGGCCAACTCAAGCCAGTTCACAACTAAATTTGTGAACTGAACGATCTGATCCTTGATAATAAAAAATTTATAGGAGGGTTCCTATCATGTAATATCCCAAATTAACAATTCTGCTAATTAGAATATTAATTTTTGATAATTTTTTATGTTTCTAATGTCAAGAAAAAATAAGGTGGGTCGAGACCCACAATTAATAATTAAGGGAAAAAATATAGCCTACTCCTATAGTTCACAAGGAAAAAATGCGGCCTTAGTGGGGTCCATGTGGCCAACATTTGATTTGGAGGCAACTCCCTAGGTGGCAGCGTGGGAGAGGCTCTATGGGGGAAACACAATGAGTGAATGGATGAGGGGACTATGCAATGCATGGTGGTCACAAGGGAATTTTGGGGGCTCAATTGATAAAAGGGAATGAAGGCAACTCATTTCCTCATTCATTCATCTTCTATTTTGATTGTCATCTTGAAATAACACACACGTGTCAGGTGCCAAGTCTATCATGTTGTTTAACACACAAGATCTTCAGGCAGAGATCTCAACCTTTACCCTGGGGCACTTCGAGTGCCCGCTTAAAATATTAGTTCCAAAATTTTGGTGAGGAGTTGACATAGCAACAACATATAGAGTGCATATTCCCTTCAGGACTGTGTACTGATTGCGCGGTGCAGTCTAGAGGAAGTTTCGGGAGTGCGGGAGAGAAGAGGATTTCAGCCAAAGGATTTAGAGGGGAGGATAGCCACCTCCTATCAGGGATTTTGGTAGCATTTTGGAGACATGTACCAGCAGTTCCAGCCGGGAGACAAATTTCCTAGCAGTTGGGTGATCCAAGCCCAAGAGGGCCAATTTGTGAGGTCAAAACTAGGACGAACCCTTTCTAGTTTTTTCTAGGTTTATTGAGGAGAAGCCAGGATTACTTTGGTGGAAATTTTTGGGCAGGTTTTAGATGTAAAATAGAGATCCTAACTCAGCTAGCAGCGAGTGGAGCTAGGGGAAAATTGGGCAGAAATTATGGGTTCAACATTTTGTCAATTCCTTTGTGGGTTTTTGTGGGTTTTGTGAGTAGAGTCTGGGGTTAAAAGCCCAGAATTTTCTCAGCAATGGAAGTGGCCAAACACACAGTCTGAAGTCAGCCATCAACAACATTTCTGGGTAGAGCAGCAAAACACCAGAGCCACATAGAGCCAGTTGCAGAGACTCATTTTAGCTTGGGTTGAGAAGTATTCCAGCCTACTTTGAGTAGGCCTAATTTTAATCTATTGTTGCTTGTATTACTGTCATTTTCCCATTTGGGAATATTACAGTTGTATTAGAGCTCATGGACTTGGCTCAGCTTGTGGAGCACGTAGTCTATGACACTAGAAGATAGGCATAACATTACCCACCAAAGGTAGTAGAGGTGGAAAATATGGGGGAGTCAAGGAGCAAAGGGGACGCAGAATTTGGTAGCATCTTCAAGGATGTAAATGATTTAGTCAAAGAAAATAAGGGAATGTTGGAAGGACACAAGAAAAAAAATAGGGATAAGAGCATCCATCATTAGTTCTTATTTGGGGAGACTTCAGGGATCTCACAACAATGTGACCACCCTAACCACTCACTCGCTAACCTTTAGTAGGCTAACTAGGACCATAATGCTTATATTTTAATCTTCAGTATCGAGTGAGCATGGTAGGCATCATGATAATATACCCATGGGAGATTATTTTCGAGAATATAGGTCCAGGGGGGGGAAATTGAAAGCAACCTTTTCCTTCAGAGATTACTGTCAGCTCAAGCGGGATGAAAAAGGTAGGAAAAATGGGGGGTCTAGCACGCAAAGATCAGAGTTGCAGCGTACCATTGTTAGGTGTTGAAGCCCCGGAATTCTGTTGCCACAAAATGGAGGAAAACCACTCGGTTTAGACCTTAAAGCAACTCCTTTTCCGTTTGGTGTGGTGGCTCCAACTGGGGATAGTGGGACCAATTTCCCAATAAGGATGATTTTTAGGTGTGTTTTGATTATATAACATGCAATGGAAAATGATTCTAATCTATCACATGCATCTATCTAACACTTTTTAATTCTACAATACACCCCGTGTGTTTCTTCCTTTATGCGATCTAAAGAGATATCATTCAAATATTAGTAATGTAGATTATTTAACAGTTGAAAGAGATGAAAATTATGTAAAGATGATTCTTCTAAAAAAATATTTTGATTAGAATAATTTTGAAAAATATATCTCATTAATATGTATGATTATATATCCAATAAGAAATCACATTCAAATATTAGTACAGAAGTGCATTTAACATTCATTTATAATGACGTTTCAAATATATAATGCAATAAAAAGATAATTGTCAATCTAGAAAGTAAAACTTAATACAAGTGAATAGAAGTACCATATGTACAAAGTCCTACTCATGTAAAATGACAGTAGATATCTGCTCCTCTTCACTTTAAAGCAACTTAAAGAGTACAATAGTGCAACATCAGTTAAAAAACGTCAAATTTCAAAAGATAACAGACTGTGTTCCATTAACTCATCAAGGCATTCACAAACTTACAAAAGTGCATTCTTTGCAAATGTTTTTGACAAATTTCTTGACCCTTATCTAAATGCATGAGAGCTATTTAAATACTAGCCTTACTATATTTTAAAAATAGATTATTACATAAAAATAGAGGAGGTTTCAAACAACCATCCTCGTAAGACAAAATTTAACTACAATCTAAGAAAATAAAGTAAAAATAGGACTATGAATTCTGATCTTCCATTTGGATTTGATCCCGAAGTTGACAAATATATAGCATGGGTTTGAGCTGAGTTGGCTGCGAAATCCTCAATCTAACCTGTCCCTTGAATACCGCATTTGAGAGTGTTGGCTGCAATATTTTTGTTGAATATGTTAAAGACTGCAGGGTCTGGTACTGATGATAAGGTTTGATAAGAAAACTCCAATAATTTTCTTGATCAAACTTATTTACTTTTTTAATTGTTTCTTCCTGCATTTCCACCTTTTGTTTCCACTGTGTTTCCAGTTGCTTGACTTCTGAGAGCACTTCAGACGTTCATTCTTTGATAAGTTATGCTTTCAAAATCTGTTCACATACAGATTCAGTAATTTCCTTAGTTAACCTTGATGCTTTCACAGTTGCTTTCTTTGCTTGCTTTATCTGTGTTTCCCAATCCTTAAATAAGATCTCCTTGTGGAATTTATCTACCTGGGGTAGATTAGATTCCTTGCCTGAGTCTGATGCTTGCCATTGAATGTGTTCATTGATTTTCTTCTCGATCTTCTCACATTCAAGTTTCTGGATAGATACTTGTTGGATTAGTATCTCACTTGAGTTACAATAAGAGCTAATAATAGAAGCTTGTTGGAAAAATACTTCTTGTTGTTGCTTTAGCTTAGCATTCACATCCAATGCTTCCTTTACAAATTTCTCTAGTTGTGGCTGGATTTGTAATATGTTTATTGCTGCTTCCAGTTGTGTTTGCTTCTCAGCAAGTTGTACTTGATGCTGAAAATTTAAACTTTCAAAATCCTTTTGAAAATGGGACATCTTCAATTCCATTTGCTCGCTGGAGTTAGATTTTTTTTGTTCTAACAGTCTCTCTAAATCTTGTATTCTATCTTCTCTCTGCTTTAGTAACATTTTAACTTCAATGGCCTTATCAACAGTGGCAGTAGCATATGTCCCTGCAAACTGTGATATTTTGGTTAAATGTTCAGTAGGATCGGCTAGAGGATCCTTCCATAAAATGTCTACAGGTTCATTTGTAAGACTTCAGACTGTATCATAAATTCTTCTCATTTTTCTCCGCTTGACTACAACCTTATGACTAGGACTGTAGAAGACATCTATCGAAGGGATTTCCTCAACTTGTAACACTATCTGCTTTGTAGGATAAGACGGAATGATCTCTCGATCATGAGTTTCAGGAACTTGTTGTATTGGAGTAATAGTTTCTACTAAATTTTGAGAATGTTCTGGTGTTTGAAAACTGGTAGATTGATCAGTATTGGGATTTATTTGAGGAGTTTTAATTTCCTTAGAAAACTTATCCCATTCACTCTTCAAATCCTTTGGCTGAGATTTTTATGATTGATCAAGTGTATCTAGACTGTGCAGAACTTCTTTGGAAGATGATTATATTCCATTATTACTTCCTTTATCCCGCATCTCAATCTCTTTGATTAATTGATCAATTACCTTTTCTGAGTTGTCATTTCTGTTTTTGGATTCATTTTCAAAATGAACCGAATTCTAAAATTGATGTTTTGATTTCCCTGACTCATCTTCAGACATTTCTTTAACTTCATTATCCAAGCTAATACTTGGAGTTTGTATGTTGACATCTTCAATAGTCAATAAATCTAGAGGAATCCTTTCTAGTCTCTTTCTTTTGTATGCTTGGAAAGCTTCCAATTCATCTTGATTAAGTTGACTAGATACAAACTTTAGTACATCTGAAAACTTTTCAATACCTTGAAAGAAATCATTAAACCTATCTATTTCTTTCAAAAAAGGCTTTACTTTGAGCTCTATAATGTAATTTTTAATCACATCATTGGGTTCATATGGTTGTTTTGGCATTACACCCAAATTCAACAAATTAACATTTGAAACTTCCTTGTAGGCATGACCAATATCAAAAAGTGCAAAAGCACCGCACTGTAAAAGAAAATTAGGCCAAACAACCTTCTTAGCATCTTTAAGCTGTTTTGAAATACCATTTACAACAAGCTGGTAGGAAATATCTCTAGCAAGTAAGTTGTCAGGAACATAATATGGAAAGACGTGAGGAGAAGCATAACTACCAAATACTATGATATAGGTGAAAATCTCCTCTGCAAACCATCTAGCAATGGGAAAAATGTCTGTACTGGCCTCTTTGGAAACCCTAGGGGCTTTCTCATTGAATATAATATGTTGCATAGGCAACATGACTCTATGGAAAATTTTGTAAAAATGCAGATGGAAGTCTGATTCCCAAAGGGCTCTATGGTAAATGTGGATTGGAGTAGGGTCTTGGGTCGTCCATTTCCATCCCATAGTAGGAAGACTAGAAGAAAAGAAAATTGCGTCCATGACATAGGCACTCATGTAAAAGGTGGTATTTCTCTATATGAAACACTTATTTTACTCTACTCCATGATATTTCTGGCTAAATTATTAGATAGGATATTTTCCCAATTTAAAATTAAGGAATTGACGATTTTGTCAATTAATGGGACCTAATCTACAGAAAACCTAGTGGTATTAGGTTTTGCATATAGTCTACACAACATACCAGCAGCGTAACAGTAAGGGGAAGGAATTTGTGCTATTGGGTACGTACCAAGTTTATCTCGTTTAAGCTTGCCTTGGTCATCCTTCCATTCCTTTATGACTTTTATCAGGTCTGGATTTTTTGCTCTAAAGCTTTGAAGAAAAGCTTTGTCATAATTCTAATGTGGGATGGGTAAGTGGTACATTGTCCTCAAATATTCTGCCTTGAATGAACCAATATTATCGCCCTTTGAATCCTTGAATGTTCTTTCTTCTATGTTCAAGTGGTCAATTACCCACTTAACCATATCTGTATAGGGGAGAATCTTTGGCCTTGCTGCTACCTTATTGATGAATGAGCATGCAACGTCGAAATAAGTCGGGTCTAAAGGAACTGATGTGCCTGTTGTAGCAACTCTGATTATTACCCTTGGATTTCCATCCTCAAAAAACTTATACATTACCTCCCATGAAGAAATTCCACAATCCTTGTTGTAGGTGTTTGAGAATAGGGGATACATATCTAAGTCTTCGGTAGGTGATGCTTGGGAAATCTCTTTGCCTTTCTTTCTCATCACTATTTTCCTTGCTTCGTTATGTGGTTTCCTGATTTCAAGCGAACAAAGCAAACATTAAAAATATAGAGAACATAAAGGTGGATAGAATTAAAGCAAATCCGACGTTCAATCATTTCAAATATGCTTGAAGTATATATGAATCTATCAAAACCTTACTTCTATTAAATGTTGTTAATTACTGATAATATTTTAAATCAAATCTCTTACACACCTTCACGTGAAATGTTTATTGATCAATTTAAGAGGTTATATATCATATTCAGTTTGATTTGACATGAATCATTTCACATGCTTGAGAAATTCACTATCAGTTCATCACATATCGCAACTTATAACTATTTCCATTTGTGATGCTACCAATAAATCTCCGAAATGCGATCTATGCAAGTCGCACATCGTAATTTTTATGCGGTAATAAACTTGCTTTTAGTTATATCCTACGAAATGTGAAGTGCACTTTAAGAAATCAAGCTGCTGCGATTTATCGGACTTTGGAGTTTTATTTTTATTTTTTTACTGGTTCGTCGGGTCCTTGTAATCGCAACTTTTACCAAATTGTTTATAAGTTTGATCGTTTTATAATGCACGATGCAATTTTTCATTTATAACGGTGTTTAAAGCATTTTCAATGAGAGTTTTATATACTCTTTGGAAATAATTTAGCGCATATCGTAGGCCGCATGACTTAGTACGTTTTAAGCTTGTTTAAGGTTGTAAGCTGTGTGATTTTCGATGCACGCTAAGGAATGAAAACGGATAGCAAAAAAAACTTTATTTCCTAATTTTTTTTTACTTAAACTAAAAAATTAAACAAAATAATTTCCTGTTATTTTGAATTCATCCCCATTTAGTAAAAACAAATGGGGGTTGTTGTATAGAAAAACAATTGGCGATTCACTTGGGAGAACCATCTCTCTGACTAACTTTTTGAAATTTCTGAAAAAAAAAATGAAGTACAAATAATTGCAGGAATGGATTTCGAATAAATAATATCTTACTAAGCAACAAAATTTCTCTTAATTATAATTCATAAGAATTCCTCTTTTAAAAATAAAAGTATGAGAGTCTATATCAGCCTTTACTCAGTTCAAAAAGATAAAGGAGGTGGCTCTTTAAGATTAGATTTATAAATATTTACACTTTTATCACAAGTAGAACCTCTGATCCAATAGGAAATTTAAGCTCTTGGTAGGGTTACCTTTTACCCAACAATGATACATTGTCCCATTCAATCTTTCTTAAAATTTCCAAAAATAAATTCCAACTTTATACACTTGATCCTTTTTTAAACTTGTTTTTCTTTTTGTATTGTATTTTCATTTATTTAAAAGCCATTGTCTTGGCTTGGTAGCCAAATAATGACAATGCCATTCACTAGTTGTAATTAAACTGATCAATATGGCTCTTAATGAGACCCGTTGTCCTCTTGATATAATCTCAATTCATTACCTTGTTTTGGTAGGCAGTATTGGTAATGCCAGTTCAACTATTTCCCCATGAACATGGTAAACAAGCTCATGATGAGACTTATTATATTTTAAGCTTTTATAGTATAATATTTTTTGAATTTTTTTCTAGAAATTAATAAGTTTTCCTAGATGGTGTGAACCATTGGTCCTTTTGAGGATTTTGGATGATAATTTTTTGAGTTTTCGATTGCTTATCTGTAAAAGAGTCTTTACTATGTTAAAGGTTCTTTTCTTGGCTGATAATAGAATAATCATGCTTTATAAAGATGAGAGTTCATCAGAGAATGAATAACTTCAGTGAAATTGCATCTTTCAATAAAAATAGAATATATTTGTCTTTCGAATATTTCGATTTTTTTCTTAACATTTCTTATTTCTATAAGTGATAAATCAAAAAGATCATATGAGATGTTTATTTGAAAAGCCAAATATCAATACTATGCAAATTTTATTTTCCTGAGGAAAATAAATTACACTAGTATATAGGGAATAGAAGGGGTTACCTCCTATAAAAAGTATTTCTTTAAAATCTTCCCATTAACAAGCAAATAATCTCTTTTTCCTGATAGATCTTGCAATAAAAATGTTGATGGGCCTATTTCTTCAATTATTTGAAATGGACCTAGCCAGAGTTTTTGAAATTTAGTGTGTTTACCTTTTTCTTCATTTGCTTTGTCCCATTTCAATACCAGATCACCAATTTGGAAGTTTTTTGGAGTAACAGAAATTGAATCAAATGAAGCTTTTATTATCTCTTGATGATGTGCATGAGTATGTTTAGCTTTTTCTCTTTCTTCTTCTAACTTAAGAATTTGAAATTGTCTTAGTTGTAATGAAGAAGAAAGAGATTCATCAATAAATTGAACTAAGGCAAGAGAAGGAATAACTATATTGGTAGGAAGAAAAACTTCTTTTCCATAAACAATATTGAAAGGAGAAGTGCCAATAGAAGCTTTCTGAGTTATTCGGCCTTCCCAAAGAGAAAATATTAATAAATTATGCCAATTTCATTGGTTTTGATCAATAGTTCGTTTGATGATTCTAATCAAGTTTTTGTTCGTGGATTCTACTAAACCATTTGCTTGCGAATAATAATTTGCAAAATACTCAAGTTTAAAGCCTCTTTTGATTGCAAATTCTATCATGGCAGTTCCTGGGAAATAAGATGCATTATCGAACATTAAAGCAGTAGGTAAACCAAACCTAGTTATGATATATTGGTCAATGAAACCAATAATATTCTCTGAGTTGGGTACCTTTAATGGAATTACTTCCACCCATTTAGTAAAATAATTTTTAGCTGTGAGAATATATTTATTTTGTTTGGAAGATTTAGGAACGATATCACTGATTATATCTAATCCCCATTGTTCAAATGGTTGTTCGATATTAACTGGTTGTAATGGGAAGGTTGGCTTCCTTTTTCTTCTAGATGCACTTTGACACACTTTTCATTTTCTTGCATATTCATGAGTATCTTTGAAAAGTGTAGGCCAATAGTAACCTGCATGTAGGATTTTGTGTGCTGTTGTATTTCCTCCAAAATGTCCTCCAACTGGTCCATCATGGAGTTCCTACAAGACTTTCTCTGCTTCAAATTTTTCTAAGCATCTTAATAGCACAGAATCAAAGTTTTTTCTAAACAATACATCATTGATTAATTCATATTGCTTGGCCTTTAATCTCAAAGCACATTTTTTTTTATAACTAAGTTGGGTTGGGGCATATCCATTTTTCAAATAAAATATGAGATCAGCGTATTGAGATTCCACATTGTTGAGGCTTACCTCTGATATTTGCACATCATTATCTGAATCTTCTTCTGATGATAAATGAGATTCTCTTGTTAGAATTATGCAAAAACCTTGACCTCTAATAATTTTAGAGGGTCTAATTTCTACATCATATTCTTGTAAAGTGGTAACCTAGTTAGCCCTTTTCTCTCCTAATTCTCTTTGCATTAATAGCCATCTCCCTGCAGAGAATGGAACTATTATTTTGGTGTGAGTTTTTAAGAGAAATAGTCTGAAATGATTTATAGCCTTGAGGAAAGCAAATGCTTCCTCCTCAACAAATGAATAATTTAATTATGCACCTTGCAAATTGGAACTGAAAAATGATATTGGTGCTTCAATTTGTTGGTCATTAAGCTGTGTTAAAACATCGACGTATGATTATCTGATGGAAAATTATATAAAGTAAAAGGATTAAGAAATTGGGGGTAGTCAAGAATGGATCATTGATAATAGATTGTTTGATTAAATCAAATGCTTCTCTTTCATTATGTACCCATTTAAAGACTAAATTTTTCTTAATCATGTTTTGTAATGGTAAAATTTTTTGTGAAAAGTCAGGGACAAACCTTTTTACAAAATTAATTTGTCCAAGAAACAACTGCATAACTTTCTTGTTATGAGGGAAACAAATTCTTTTAATCTCTTCGATTCTTTCAGGATCAATATAGATGCCTTTCTTTGACACAATAAATCCTAAACATTTTCCTTCATATAAAGAAAAAAATGACTTTTTTGGGTTTAATGAGATCCCATACCTTTTACATCGCTCAAATACTTGCTTTAGGTCTTTCACATGATTGGTTTCTTGTTTAGAAAAGACTGTAATGTCATCTAAATAAATAACCATTGATTTAGTGATAAACCCCCTAAAATATGTGTCCATAGCTCTCTAAAAAGTGGCACTTGCATTAATTAATCCAAATGGCATCTTTTGATAGGCGTAAGTTCTCCACTTAGTCTTGGATGTAGTCTTTATAATGTCATCTGGATGTACAAGAATTTGGTTATATCCCGAGAATCCATTTAGAAAATACATAAGTTCAGAACCAGCTACTGTTTGTAGTACTTGTTCCATGGTTGGTAATGGAAAGTTGTCCTTTTGACATGATTTGTTTAAATTCCTAAAATCAATACAAATTCTAATATCACCATTTTTCTTCCTAGCGGGAACCAAATTTGAAACCCATTTAGAATGTATAACTGGAAAGATGATCTTTGCTTTAAGGAGTTTTCTCATTTATGTTTTGATTTGATTTTCAAGATTCAGGTGAATCTTAATTTTTGTTGTATATGTTTCTCATCTGAAATCATAGGAATTGTGTGTTGAATCACAGAAATGTCATATGTTTTAAGATTAGTGTAATCCCAAGAAAAAACACTTTTGTACATTCTTAACAACTTGATAAATGATATTCTTTCTTCGAAAGATATACCAAGACCTAGTTTGACATTTTGAGGTTTGTTATCAGTTCCAAGATTCACTAACTCAAATATTAAGGTAGAACTTTGAGTTTTTTAGTTAGTAACTCTTTTAAACCTATATTTTAGATCATAGAGGTATTCTAACTTTACAACTCACTTAGGAATTGGATTTTCATATTTTTCTTCCTTTATCTGAGTGTCATGTTCATTTTCATCCAAAATTTGACTATCATAAGATCCTTCAGATGTTAAGAAATATATGATATTTGAATCATTATTGAATACTGTCCAATTGGTAATATTGTCAGGAACATATGGTCTAAAATTTAATTCAATGGAAAATATATCAGGACTAAATTCTTGAGATGGAATTAACTTCGATGCTACATTAGCCAATAAATCTGCACTAGCATTCTGTATTCTAGGTGTAGAAGAAACATTGAAGGCTAAGAAATGAATGGTCAATTCTTGGACTAATGATTGGTAATTTTTTAAATGTCTAGAATTACAATGAATGGTATTTCTTACCTATCTATCAATGATTTCCGAATCTCCTAGGACTTTCAAATATTTGATATTAAGATCAATTGATTTGTATAAACCTTGGACTAATTGAATTCAAGTCTAAGGGCTAACCATGGTTTTTTCTCCTTCTGGGCTTATTAAAATGCAGCCAATTCCTGCACCATATTTAGATTTAGAGTCGTCAAAATAATGATTCCAAAATAAAGAATTAACTACTGGTTTATCTACAAAAATTTTACATTCCGAAATGTCTGTCTGGGAAAAATTCTCGATCTGAGAAATAACTACATTATCGAAAAAAGGTGATGGCTGAGAATTGAAATTTCCCAAAAATGATTCTACCAAGTAATTTCCAATAACATTATTATCGAATGCTACTGGCTTGTTTATTCCTTCAATATCTATGACTGTATGTTTCATGAACTTTTCACGGTCTACCCGGATTTTATTTGGCTTTCCATTGTATGGTAGCGACATATGTGACCAGTTTGTTGCAAAATATCCATGAATTTTTTTCAGACTAGTATCTTCTTAATACTAAATCGTAAAACTCAGGAATGCCAACCACTAATATATTGATTATTTGAGTAACCTTGGGGTTTGATGAAAATCTAATAGAAACATAAATTATTTCTCCCACAACCTCTACTTTAGTTCTATCAAATTGTACTATATGAACAAGAGAACTCTGAGGAGTTATGTTCAACTTAGCACAAACTGATTTTGGCATTATATTAGAGGAAGCCCCCAAGTCTATTAAGAAATCATGAACATTTTTATTATAGATATCATAGGTTAAAATAAATGGAGGAGTATGAGAGATGGATCGATTGCCTGTCATAATCAAATCTGCAACATCTATTTTAGTTGAAGGAGAAGGTGGTTTACCCATTTCATTAGCAACTTGAACTACTACTGGAGCAGGTAAGGCTGAAGCAGGAACCACATTGAAATCTCTAAGTAAGATTTTTTGTTGCTGCTTTAACTTAGTAAGTTCGTGAATTTAAATATTGGCCCTGGTCTTCTTCATATATTCAACTACATTATACTCAATAGTGTATGAGACTACCATTTTTTTTATGTAGGAGGAGTATCTGAAATGACAAAATTTGTTTGTATAGCCTTAGAATTAGAATTTTTACTTACTGTTTTATCCTTAGCAGGTGTTGAATTCTTCTGTTGTTGATTGGTTGTGTTGCTTCAATAGTATTTTTTCTCCATGTACTTACAGGTAAAGCTTCTTGTTGTTCTTCATTTGGTAGGATGAAATCCCACATTCCATTTAGCTCCACTTCTTTTTCTTCTTCGTTTTCTTCTTCCTCTGCTTGCTCTTCCTATGTATCTTGATCAGACTCAGAATTAGATGATATTCGATGGTTGATTATTAGAGGATCGATTTTTCTTGAAGGGTTTGAAAGTATTTTTTGAGCTAGAACTTTTAGCGACTTGTTTCTTGATATCTTCCATCTCATTTTTAATAGTCTTTAAAACTTTCTGAAGACCTTCTACATCAAAAGGGCCTTTAGATGGCTTATTTTTTGAATCATCTTTGAAGGATACCTTCTTTGATTTTCTATATTCTTGGGAATTCTTTTTCTCAAGAGAGATTATGCGTTTCTCTATAGATAAAGATTCCTTAATGTTTTCTGCAAGTGTGGGCAGTTTTGATCTATCAATAAAAATGGCTATATTGGATGGAAGAGATGAAATATATCACTCAATTTGAAATTTTGTGCCAGGAACTGATGTAGCGGGAATTTTATTGAGAAATTTATTAAATATTGAATTAAAATCTTTTATTTTCTCCCCCGATTTAGCCTTTAGATTTGATAACTCATTGATGAGCGTAGCAGTGGTCCTGTCATCGCCAAAATTAGCTAGAAATTATTCTTCAAACATATTCTAGCTAGTTATAGAGTGGGTAGGCAATGAAAAATACCAGGATCCTATAGATCCTATGAGAGTATATGGAAATAAAATTACAACACAATCATCTTCAACTACATCTTTTAAATTGATGGCTAACATAAAATTATGAATATGTTCTTCTACCGGAAGACCATCATCAAGATTAAATTTGGGTAACCATCTCTCAGGTGATTTTGGTAGAGCATGAAGAGGAGCAGGCATATTTACAACCCCTGAATTGTTCCATGGGTGGCCTACCATTGGACCTTGGGTGGATGTGATAGATTGAGTTTGAGTTGAAGAAGAGGCAGGCTGAGTGCTAGAACTATTTGAAGGGATAGTTGTATGAGTACTGGAACTAGTTAAAGTAACACTAATTGTTGGAGTGGAAGTGGTGGAAGTGAGTGGAGGTAATGGAGGTGAATGGGATAATATCTCGCTGGTGACTGAGTCTGATTGAGTCCTCTTTATTCTCCTTATAAAACTATCGATGGGAAATCAAAAGGAAGGATTTCTGTCTTTTGAATTTTTGATCGAGTTAATATTCTTCGAGGTTGTAAAGAAGAAGAAATACTAATCTCATATGTTTAAGAAGTTTCAGGATTTTCAACAGAAATGGATACTCTCTCTAACTTTTCTATCAAAGGCTGAACTTCAGGGGAATTTTGCTGAAAATTGGGAGACAGTATGGGTTGAGTATCACTAGGAGACTTTGATGAAGGATGTTCAACTTTAGATTTTAAAGATGTAGATCTAGATAATTTTCTGGAAGTTGAAGGGGATTTAGAGGGAGAGAGACTTTTAGATTGATCATACCTTCTTGCCATTCAAAATGCCCTCATTATAGCGCCAAAATGTTGAGGCCTCAGAATTCCGTTGCCACAACATGGGGGAAAACCACCCGGTCCAAACCTTAAAGCAGCTCCTTTTCCGTTTGGTGTGGTGGCTCCTACTGGGGATAGTGGGACCAGTTTCCCAATAAGGATGATTTTCGGGCGTGTTTTGATTATATAACATGCAATGGAAAATTATTCTAATCTATCACATGCATCTATCTAAAACTATTTAATTCTACTATATACCCGAGGTGTTTCTTCCTTTATGTGATCTAAAGAGATATCTTTCAACTATTAGTAATGTAGATTATTTAACAGTTGAAAGAGATGAAAATTATGTAAAGATGATTCTTCTGAAAAAATAGTTTGATTAGAAGATTTTTGAAAAATATATCACATTCATATGTGTGGTTATATATCCAATAAGAAATCACAGACAAATATTAGTACAAAAGTGCATTTAACATTCATCTATAATGACATTTCAAATATATAATGCAATAAAAAGATAATTGTAAATATAGAAAGTAAAACTTAATAAAAGTGAATAGAAGTACCATATGTACGAAGTCCTACTCATGTAAAATGACAGTAGATATCTGCTCCTCTTCACTTTAAAGAAATTTAAAGAGAACAATAGTGCAACATCAGTTAAACAGCTTCAAATGTCAAAAGATAATAGACTGTGTTCCATTAATTCATCAAAGCATTCACAAACTTACAAAAGTGCATTCTTTGCAAAAAAAATTGACAAATTTCTAGACCCTTATCTAAATGCATGAGAGGGGTTTAAATACTAAACTAACTATGTTTTAAAAAAATATTATTCCATAAAAATAGAGGAGGTTTCAAACAACCATCACCATAAGACAAACTTTAACTACAATCTAGGAAAATAAAGTAACAATATGACTATGAATTCTGATCTTCCATTTGGATTCGATCCCAAAGTTTAAAAATATCTAGCATGGGTTTGAGGAGAGTTGGCTGCAAAATCCTTGATCTAACCTATCTCTTGAATACCACATTTGAGAGTGTTGGTTGCGATCTTTTTGTTGAATCTGTTAAAGAGTACAGGGCCTGGTACTGATGATAAGGTTTGATCAGAAAATTCCAATAATTTTCTTGATCAAACTTATTTACTTTTTTAATTGTTTCTTCCTGCATTTCCGCCTTTTGTTTCCACTTTGTTTCCAACTGCTTGACTTCTGAGAGCACTTCAGACGTGCATTCTTTGATAATTTCTTCTTTCAAAAGTTGTTCACATGCAGATTCAGTAATTTCCTTAGTTAACCTTAATGCTTTCGTTTTTGCTTTCTCTGCTTGATTTATCTGTGCTTCCCAATCCTTAAATAATATCTCCTTGTCGAATTTATCTACTTGGGGTAGATCGACTTCCTTGCCGGAGTCTGATGCTTGCCATTGAACGTGTTCATTTATTTTCTTCTCGATCTTCTAACATTCAAGTTTCTGGATAGCTACTTGCTGGATCAGTATCTCACTTGAGTCATAGTAAGAGCAAATAATAGAAGCTTGTTGGAAAAATACTTCTTGTTGTTGTTTTATCTTAGAATTCACATCCAATGCTTCCTTTATGAATTTCTCTAGCTGTGGTTGGCTTTGTAACTCATTTATTACTGCTTCCAGTTGTGTTTGATTCTCAGTGAGTTGTACTTGATGCTACAAATTTAAACTTTCAAAATGCTTTTGAAATTGGGACAACTTCAATTCCATTTTCTCGCTAGAGTTATACTTTTCTTGTTCTAACAGTGTCTCAAAATCTTGTATTCTATCTTCTCTCTGATTCAGTAACATTTTAACTTTAGTGGCCTTATAAAAAATGGTAGTAGCATATTCCCTTTCAAACTGTGATACTTTGGTTAAATACTCAATAGGAGCAGCTAGAGGATTCTTCCATAAAACATCTACAGATTCATTTGTGAGACTTGAGACTGTATCATCAATTCTTATCATTTTTCTCCTCTTGGCTACAACCTTATGACTAGGACTGTAGAAGAAATCTAGCGAAGGGATTTCCTCAACTTGTAACACTATCTGCTTTGTAGGATAAGCCGAAATGATCTCTCGATCATGAGTTTCAGGAACTTGTTGTAGTGGAGTAATAATTTCTACTAACTTTTGAGAATTTTCTGGTGTCTGAAAACTGGTAGATTGATCAGTGGTGGGATTTGTTTGAGGATTTTTTATTGCCTTAGAAAACTTATCCCATTAACTCTTCAAATCCTTTGGCTAAGATTTTCTGACTGATCAAGTGTATCTTGACTGTGCTGAACTTCTTGGGAAGATGATTTTGTTCCTTTATTACTCCCTTTCTCCTGCATCTCAATCTCTTTGATTACTTGATCAATTACCTTTTCTGAGTTGTCATTTCTATTTTTGGATTCATTTTCAGAATGAACCGAATTCTAAGATTGATGTTCTGATTTCCCTGACTCATCTTCAGACGTGTATTTAAATTCATTATCCAAAATAATACTTGGAGTTGGTCTATTGACATCTTCAATAGTCAATAAATCCAAAGGAATCCTTTCCAGTCTCTTGCTTCTGTATGCTTGGAAAGCTTCAAAGTCATCTTGATTGAGTTGACTGGATGAAAACTTTAGTACATCTGAAAAATTTTCAATACCTTGAAAGAAATCATCAAACCTATCTATTTCTTTCACAAAAGGCTTTACTTTGAGCTATGTGATGTAATTTTTAATCACATCATTGGGGCCATATGGTTGTTTTAGCATTACAGCCAAATTCAACAAATTAACATTTGAAACTTCCTTATAGGCATGACCAATATCAAAAAGTGCAAAATTACTGCACTGTAAAGGAAAATTAGGCCAGATGGCTTACTTAACATCTTTAAGTTGTTTTGAAATACCATTTACAAAAAGTTGGTAGGCAATCTCTCTAGCAAGTAACTTGTGAGGAACATAATATGGAAAGATGTGAGGAGAAGCATAACTACCAAATACTTTGATATAGGTGAAAATTTCCTCTGCAAACCATCTAGCAACGGGAAAATTTTTTGTACTGGCCTCTTTGGAACCCCTAGGGGATTTCTCATTGAATATAATCTGGTGCATAAGAAACATGAATTTATGGAAACTTTTGTAAAAATGCAAATGGAAATATGATTCCCAGAGGTCTCTATGGTAAATGTGGATTGGAGTAGGGTCTTGGGTCGTCCATTTCCATCCCATGGTAGGAAAAATAGAAGAAAATAAAATTTCATCCATGACATAGGCACTCATGTAAAGGGGGGGTATTTCTCTAGATGAAACACTTCTTTTACTCCTATAATCCATGGTATTTCTCATTAAATTATCATATAGGTTATTTTCCCAATTTTAAATTAAGGAATTGATGATTTCGTCAATTAATGGGACCCAATCTACATAAAACCTAGTGTTATTAGGTTTTTCATATAATCTACACAACATATCAGCAACATAGCAGTAAGGGGAAGGAATTTGTGCTATTGGGTACGTACCGAGTTTATCTCGTTTAAACTTGCCTTGGTCATCCTTCCATTCCTTTATGACTTTTATCAAGTCTGGATGTTTTTCTCTAAAGCTTTGAAAAAAAACTTTGTTGTAATTCTACTGCGGGACGGTACATTGTCCTCAAATCTTCTGCCTTGAAAGAAACGATATTCTCACCCTTTGAATCCTTGAATGTTCTGTCTTCTATGTTCAAGTGGTCAATTACCCACTTAACCATATATGTCTAGGGGAGAATCTTTGGCCTTGCTGCTACCTTATGGATGAATGAGCATGGAAATTTGAAATAATTCGAGTCTGAAGGAACTGATGTGCCTAATGTAGCAACTCTTATTATTACCCTTGGATTTTCATCCTCGAAAAACCTATACATTGCCTCCCATGAAGAAATTCTGCAATCCTTATTGCAGGTGATGTCTGAGAATAGGGGAGACATATCTAAGTCTTTGGTAGGTGATGCTTGGGCAATCTCTTTGCCTTTCTTGCTCATCTCTATTTTCCTTACTCCGTTAAGTGGTTTTTTATTTCAAGAGAACTTAGTAAACATTAAAAATATAGAGAACAAAAAGGTGGATAGAATTAAAACAAATCCAATGTTCAATCATTTCAAATAAGCTAGAAGTAGATATGAATCTATCAAAACCTTACTTCTATTAAATGTTGTTAATTACCGATAATCTTTTAAATCAAATCTCTTACACACCTTCACGTGAAATGTTTATTGATCAATTTAAGGCGTTAGATCTCATATTCAGTTTGATTTGACGTGAATCATTTCACATACTTGAGAAATTAACTATCAGTTGATCGCATATCAAAACTTATAACTATTTCCACTTGTGATGCTACCAATAAATCTCGTGAAATGTGATCTGCGCAAATCGCACATCGCAATTTTTATGCGGTAATAAACTTTCTTTTAGTTATATCTTGCAAAATGCGAAATGTGCTTTAAGAAATCAAGCCATTGCGATTTATCAGACTTTGGAGTTTTATGCTTATTTATTTATTGGTTCGTCGGGTCCGTGTAATCGCAACTTTTACTGAATTGTTTATAAGTTTGATTGTTTTATAATGCACGATGTGATTTTCATTTATAATGGTGTTTAAAGCGTTTGCAATGAGAGTTTTATATAATCTTCAGAAATGGTTTAGTGCATATCGTAGTCCGCATGACTTATTATGTTTTAACTTGTAAGTTGTGTGATTTGTGATGTGCGCTAAGGAATGAAAGCGGATAGCAAAAGAAACTTTATTTCCTAAAGTTTTTTTGACTTAAAATAAAAAATTAAACAAACTAATTTCCTATTTATTTTTAAAGGGTCACCATTTAGTAAAAATAAATGGTGGTTGTTGTATAGCACAACAGGAGGATACCTTTTCCAATGAATGATGGATCCACCAAGTGCACAACTCGGGATCGGGTGTAAAAGTTGGATAAATTTTTCCAACTTAACTGAATAACAGAGGGGGAAGCTATCAAAATGGCTACCTCGCACGTGGAGGATGAGGGCACACAGAATTGTGGGGAGCTCATAGATACACCTAGTATGATGCAGCAGTCACCCTTGTCGGAGACTCCCTTGACCACTCTGATTGACATCATAGGGGAGAGAGTGGAATATACACCCATAGGGCCATCCATTGATGAGGTGCTAAGGGAGCCATTGCTGTTAGATGATGGCCGCCCAAAACAGTTTCACTGGTTCCAAGCAGACCTTATAGCATTGAAGGATAAGGCCACGTTAGGGCGAGAGGCTATTCTAAAACAGAACAAGGGGTTGGAGGTCATGAGAGCATTTTGTGTCGAGTCAACAGGAAAACTGAATCATGTTGGGAAGCAATTGGATTCCCTAATGGTCGAACTATAATGCGCATTAGGGCATCATAGCAGCCCTCTTCAGATGTATATAGATGGGGCTGGTAGCACTAATAGGTTGCCTCTGTACATTGGAGAGGGAGAGGTAGAGTCACCTTAACAGATTTTGGGTATTTACCAGGATGGTGAGATGAGGCCACATGAGTTGTGCTAGGTGCAACACTGACAGTATGGAGGTCTAGTTCTATATGCGGGGAGTCTTTTACTCGATTCCTCTCGCAGGGTTGGATGGCAAGAGATTTTGAGTTGGTACCCAGTAGATTGGGATGGAATCATGGAGATGATAGTAGTTTGGAGTAAAGCACAGTGGTCGCTTTTAGACACCGAGGGCACTAGAGGTCCAGGTTGGCATTGGGATCCATGTGGGGCATCCTATCCGATATTAGACATGCAAGATGGCTATGGAATTTATGAGGTAGCCGAGCTAGCGACTGAGCACATGCATACCTTAGGGAAGTTCCGGTCGGAACTAGTGTCCAGGCAGTTTTTGAGAAGACTCCATGGGCTGTATTGACATGTTGTTTGTGCATGGGGCCACAAGATGATTAGAATTCCCTCACAGGAGCTAGTGGGAGGAGGTGGTATTGGCAGGCCACCATATAGGGAATTACGTAGAGGTGGTGCTCTCTCATCGGTATATGGGACACTTGAGCTATGGAGGATAGGTACAGTGGTGTCATTTTTGTTGGAATGTGAGGAGTCAGGTTGTTGCAGTCCTTCAAAGAAGATGGGGAGATGTATCCCACATCATGGGGGGTTAACTAGTAGAGTGGTGGATATTTTTGCCCATGTAGGATACTATACGTTACAGGGTGGTGCAGTAGTGGGCATTGATGCACAGGGCTACACAAAGTTATGTCATAGGGTCTAGTGTTGTGTAGAGGGATGTAGACTGATGCATACAAACCCAATGCTAGGCCATAACATCCAGGGGTTTGTGGGGCTATGTAGCAAGGAGTAGTGGCCTGCAGAGGAGAATGGAGATACATGGGGGTGTGTTGTAGTAGGTCAGACTACACTATGGAGTAGGAGTCCCTCACATTCCATTGGGTACATGTGGGGAGTGACAGGTGTAGTGACACAGGGGGGTACATGATGATACAATATGGTATAGCCATAGCTAGGGGTATCTAGTGGTTTACAGGGACAGGTTGCAACGTACAGTGGCATGTCGAGGAGTTGAGAGACACTTGGTGGTATGCAGTGACACATGAAGCGACACAACGATCTCTTGGAGAGTTTCCTCCAAGGGGACTTATGGACAGGGGCATTAGGTGTACCATGGGACGCAGCTCACCTAGGATCGATGAGAATATTTTTGAGCATCTAAAGACACCACATCTAGCAGAGACAGGGCTATGAGGGTGTTATCAATAGATCCGAGGCAAAGAGAGTGTTGTCTGAAGGATCACTCTTGAGCATCCAAGTAGACTCTTGATCATACCCTTTGGGACATACCAACTCATCATCCTCCACTGTTTCTTACTGTCGCGGGGTGTTTTTTTGGTGTCCCTTGACACTCTCCATTCAGGAAGCAGGGCATGGGAGGGTCACCCTAAGCAGTTGGATGAGATATTGCGTGTCATGAACTGAGAGGAGACTCTCTAGTTGAGACACTTTGTAGGTGCATGAGTTGATGGGTACAACCTTAGTGATGACATGGTTGATTGCCCAGGTAGCATATGTTCCATCCCTAGCTCACATTTGAGGGACGATGGATGGTAGACTTCATCTATAGGAGGGTACCCAAACTTTGAGCAGTGTCTAGGTGTATCATTAGGAGTTGGGATAACAGACTTTAATACGTAGTTTGGCAGGTACACATGCATGGGATAGACTCCTGATACTTAGAGTCCACCTAGGGGATACATATAGGGGTCAGAGATGAGGGCCATATGGGTTCTAGCAGGTAGCAATGCTACACAGTGGCATCCCGTGAGGAGTGGGAGTTTTGAGCTCCTAGTATGGTTGGGGGATCCAGGGATCTGTTGGGCATGTGGATCAATCCACTTTGTGATGAGCAGGGACATGGCAGAGGGTGATCCAATCCACCTTGGGCTTGACACATCAGGGAGCACTGAGACCTCCACTGCATGGCGAGTTAGAATTATCATGTTGTTTCTCAGGGTCATGATTGGCAGTGGAGGGGTAGATATCAACTTCATGAAGATGCCCACGTAGGATGAGCTTGTCCTTCACAATTTTTTACGAAAAATACCCCAGGAGAGAGGGATATATTCTGTGCACGATGGGGAGTATCTCATAGTCAGAGTGGCGCAACGTGAGCATGGTGGCACCTCTCCAAGATTAGCAAGGGAACCGAGCATTACGACTCTACACAACTCGATAACCTTTAAGGATGAGTTATATACTACATGGGGAGATCATGTAGATCTACCATTGGACTTTAATCACTGATGGAGTGGGGGAATTCATTAGCATGGTAGGTTGGTCAGCGAGATGATAACAGGATGGTCTCATGTGGGAGAGACACTATCTCTGTAGGGATTAGGTGGTATCTTTAAGGGTTTACTCTTGGAGTGCATGGGATGGACGAATTGGTAGGGAAAATTGATGAGGAATTGGGCATAGTGCCATATTATCATGATTCCCTACTCACTGATGGTGTTTAGAGGGCTTCTACTACTTTTTCCTAGCAGGATGGTGAGTGCAGCAAGGGGATATTCATGTTGGATAGGATGGCTTGGGATTTGGGTATTGAGGGATCCCTTCGTATCAGGGAGATGCAGAGGTCAGATATGATTCAGTGGTGCATTTGGGACCTTGGAAAATTTTTGCAGTGATAGTAGGGAGCTTCAACTAGAGAGGATGCCTATTCAGGCATTGCTTGAGGACAAAACATTTTTGGTGGGGAGGATTGTAATATCCCCAATTAGCAATTCTCCTAATTAGAATAATAAATTTTGATAAATTTTGATGTTTCTAATGTCAAACAGAAATAAGGTGGGTCAGGACCCACAATTAATAATTAAGGGAAAAAATAAAGCCTACTCCTATATTTCACATGGAAAAATTATGGCCTTAGTGGGGTCCATGTAGCCAGCATTCGATTTGGATGCAACTCCCTAGGTGGCAGCGTGGGAGAGGCTCTATGGGGACAGGGCAGTGAGTGGCTGGATGACGGGACTACACAGTATATGGTGGGCCCAAGGGAACGTTGGGGGCTTAATTGATAAAAGGAAGTGAAGGAAGCTAATTTCCTTATCCATTCATCTCCTTTTTTTATTGTCATCTTGACATAGCACGCCTGTGTCAGGTGCCAAGTCTATTGTGATGTTTAGCACACGAGATATTCAGGCGAAGATATCAACCTCTACCTCGGGGGAATTTGAGTGCTCGCTCAGGAGAGTAGTTCCACGATTTTAATGAGGCATTGACATAGAAGCAAAAAAAATAGTGTGTATTCCCTTCAGGATTGCGTAGAGGCAGCAGAGACTGCGCAGTGATTGCGTAGTGCAGTCTAGAGGAAGTGTCGAGAGTGTGGGAGAGAAGAGGAGTTTAGCTGGAGGATTTGGAGGGGAGGATAGCCACCTCCTATCATGGATTTTGGCATCATTTTGGAGACATCTACCATCCGTTCCAACCAGAATATGAATTTCCCAACAGTTGGGCAAGCCAAGCCCAAGATGACCAATTTCCAAGGTCAAATATAGGATGAACCCTTTCTGGGTTTTTGTGGGTTTGTTGAGGAGAAGCAAGGATTAATTTGGAAGAGTTTTATGGGTAGGTTTGAGGTGTCAAAAAAATATCCTAACTTAGCCAACAACTAGAGGACCTAAGGGAAAATAGAGCCGAAATTCT